>CM069910.1:83120711-83437979 GCA_036172215.1 Camellia granthamiana
ATAATTAAATACTCTGTTAAAAGTATTTCTACTGAGTATCTATCTTATTCCTATTTAGCAATTTCAGGAATTGGTGATGTGCAATCACCTCAGTGGCAAAGAGGGGGAAATATTCTTTTGTTGATGGAGTACGATAGTGTGATGATCGGTTTTGCTATATGTCTCTTCTTCTTTCGCTTTTATTAGATTGTTGTGTTCAGATGTCTTTTCTTAAATTCTTATACTTGTTTATTTTGAGTTGGCTTTTCTTTTGTTCCAGAGGGTTTTCTCGATTGAATCTCTTTGTTTTAGTTTTGTTCGGTGTTGAATTTCACCAGTTTCGGAGGATGCTCGGTTGAGTCTTGAATGCCCGGGGGTTTGAACTAGAAAATTCTGAGCTGCTGGGCCAGGGCCGCACGTACGGGGCCCTAGGCCACACGTGCGGGGTGGGGGCCACACGTGTGAGGGGTGAGGCCTGACGTGCGGAAATGGGTGAATTTTGTGAGCTGCACACTGCTTAAAAAGTAGGTGCGGATTGGAGTGCGGAGGGACCACCGCACGTGCGGGGTTGAGGGCCGCACGTGCTGGAGAGAGGCTCCGCACGTGCATGGTATGTTCCACATGTGCGGGACGACTGGCAGCCCGAAAACTCTATTTTTATTTCCCTATTTTGGCTGAATGTATCACTTTTGGCTCATCTCTCTCTCTTTAAAAATCATATTCTCTCCCTTCTCTCTACATTTCATACATCAAAACACCTAGGGTTCATGATTTCTTTGGATCTAGGGCATTCAAAACCAACTTCCTTCATCAAAGTGGGAGAGCCCCTTAAGAACTACATTGTGTACAGTGGAGATCAACTTCTACAACCTTTGATTTCTAGGGTTTTCTTCTCTCATCATCTCCATTTCTTCATCAAACTTTGAGGTAGGGTTTCCTTTGAGTTATATGTATGTTTATGTAAGTTTTGGTTGGTTTTGTGAGCTCCTCTTTGCTATTTTGAAAATGGTGTGTGTGTGGCTCAAGAAATTGGTGATTTGTAGAATAACTCTATCTTGTATTTCCTTTATAGATTTTCTTGAAATTCTGGGCAACATGGGTTGAGATTAAGGAGTAAAATGAAATTTTGCGAAGAAAATGGAAAATGTTTGGTTTTTGATGAAAAACCTTAGGAATTGGAGATTTTGGGAAAGCATTGAAATCTCTATAGATTTCTTCCTTTACTTTTGTTAAAAGAACGAATGGGCGTAGGCTTCATAATGTGTTTCAAAAAAAAAAAAAAATGGCAATCCTATTGGTGTATGAAAATGGAGAACTTGTTTTAAAGCTATTTCTAAATGCTTGAACATGTATGGTTCTGGAAATGACGAATTGTGGTGTGCCATGGATTATGAGAAATGGAAATTTTGGAATTTGTGCTCGAAACATTATAAAGTCTTGAAGGGACTAAATTGTTAGAAGTGTGCATAATAAGAGAACACTGCTTTGTGTTAATGGCTTTGGTTGTGTACATGGTTATTTATGAAACAAGATTAGATGGAGGAAATGGGGAAATGCTAAGGCATTCACTAGTGCATTACATACTAATTCAATTTGTTATTGTCATTATCATTCTTGTATCTTGAATTGAATTAGAGACGTTACATTTCAGAAAGATTATTTTGAATGAGAAATGTTTAAATGTTATGGGGTAAATACGTTGGTAAGTCCAGTTAGGAGGTGCAGATGAATTTGATAAGTTGGCCTGAGTGTCCAAGGTGAAAGACCGAAAACACGCGGAGGATGTACCACTTCCCTTCCGGTTAGCAACCGGTAAAGTGGGGTTATTGGTAGTGCTTGTTGAGCCTACTTGCAGACACCAACCTAGGGATTACCTGAGTTGTATTTACCGCCCCTATTGTTTTAAAAGAAAGATATTGGAAGTCGAAATTGTTGTTATCGTAAAAGGTGAAACATGGTAGTTTTTGAGAAGAGCATGAAATGAAATCCTTGCATTTGCACTTGCATTTAATATTGGACATTTTACATAAATGTATATACTTTGTTAAAGATTTCTCTCCTAGGCTTTATGCTCACCCCTATGGGATTTTGGTGTAGGAAAGGACGCGGTGATCCCACCAAGTTGAGGGCACGGATAAACTGTGAACAACATATAGCTCTATTTTGTTGTGAATTGATTACTAGCCAATGGCTATTTTTGTGTGAGTCCGAGAGGCCACTTTTGTGTAACCGGGCTTAAGCCTTGGAAGTTGTAGCCCATAAGGGCATTTTATTTATTTTGAGACTATATGCTTCACATGCTATAGATTCATGCGTTTTCTTACCAATAAATGTATAGTTTGAATGTGAAACTTTTGCATAAGCTTGTTTATGAATCATAAGAAGATGGAAGGATTATTATCATTATTTAGTGAATGTTAGTTGATGTGGTTGGTTTATGTTGAAATATTTCGAGGCGTTACAGATAGTTCTTGGATGTAATGTGTAGAAGCTTTGAGCGTATATGTTTTGGGACCTAGAGTCTATTTTGTTGTGCAAGGTTATGTCTTGTTTAGATGTAAGCCACTAAGGCATTTTATTTCATCCTCTAGCTTTTTGAACTATGTATTGGTTTATGTCTTTAATAGACGAACATGGAACTTGTATTTTGAAAACTTAGTTCAATGAGAAAGAAGATTTTTTGGGACAATATCTTTATGATTATGAGATGATTTGGTTTAATCAAGTTTTAAGTAATGTTTTAATTTAAATAAATTGGGGGTGTTACAGTACAATATTTAAGTTAAGGAGTATAATTGGAATATGCGGTGTGTGAAATAAGATAAATAATACTTAATCAAATTTATAAGTGTGTACTAAGAAATAACGTGTGAAAATATAATTTCTCCAAATATATATAATGAGAGAGAGAGAGAGAGAGAGAGAGAGAGAGAGAGAGAGAGAGAGAGAGAGAGAGAGAGAGAGAGAGAGAGAGAGAGAGAGAGAGAGAGAGAGAGAGAGAGAGAGAGAGAATGCTCCTCTTTGGTAGGGATTGAGCGCATCAACTCAATATCACGATTGCCTTTCACTTCCAAATTTGCCACTGTTTAGCATGGCTAAATTTACTAACTTTGTATCACCACATGGACACATGGCAAGCCATTATTGGTGGGTCATTTCTAGCACAAACAATAGTCTAAAATATTTTATCATATTGTAATATGCTTTTTATACACTTTTTTAACACTAAGGATTTGTTTAGGAAATGAATTGTTTAAGTGATTTTTTTTTTTTTTTAAACTAAAAATGAGGTAAAAATAAAAAAATTGAAGTATATGAGAATAAGTTTTTTGACTTTTTACAGAAAAGCAAAAAGTAGAGATAGTGAAAATGAATGTTTCACTTTCTGTATTATCTTTTTCACATTTTTTTTAATAATTTTTAAAAAAAAAATCTTTTTGACTAATTTAACCATTTCTCAAATATAGCCTATTAAAAGCTTTAAGATTGTATTTGGATTATGAATTTTGAAAGAAATTCGGAAAGAGAAAAAATCACATTTGACCTATATTTGATTCACCTTTTTTTTTTTTTTTTTAATTTTAAATTTTGAATTTTATATTGTAATTTCTATTAAAATTTATGATTGAAATACAATTTAAGAATAAATTTATACATGCAAAAGCTTGCTATTTTAACGAGACAACTCCAAACAACTCTCAACAACTCTTACAACTGGTTGCCTAAGCAATAATAGGGAAGCAAAGTCCTTGAGGATATTTGTTTGGGGAAATTGCATATTAGTGGTGGAAAAATTTTGGGGAAAAATTTTGGGTGTGCATTGCACACTGGCCTCGTTTGGGAAGTGGCTATTTTAGTAGGCTATTTGGTTTTTTGGCTATTTTAGTAACTATTTTAGTTTTTGTGTTTGGGAAGATGAGATGAATTTTATTTGAATTGTTGTATTGAAAAATGTGTTGAAATGATGTTTAAAATTAAAATGACAAATTTGTCCAAAAAAAAATAATTTTTAAAATTATTATCCAGGGGTAAAATCGTAATTTAGCAGTGATGGACATGCACAGCCGGCTGTGCAGTGTAGGCTGTGCCTACACTGCGGCTGTGCAGTCCTATATTTCTTTTTTTTTTTTTTTTTTTTTTTTGAAAATCAAGAAAACATTGCTACAGTAATAGACTTTTGGGCTAATTTCCAATATCAGCCTATAATAGCCCCAAACCGTGATTCCCAAACAGCGCCACTATATACAATCTTACTTAAAATTACATAGGATTTTACAAATTTGATCTTACAAAAATATGTAAATTCAACACAGATTCACGTAATCATATAAGTTTTCATGAATTTATGTAAATTTATGTTTAACTTATGTATTTTTATGTGATTACTTATATCAATTCGTAAAAACTTACGCAATTTTATAGAGTTGCATACAATGTACATTGCACATTAAAGTATTTTTCATCAGTAATAAGACCCAAAAAAATTTGCAAAATCACGTAAATGCTTGTCACTTTAATCATTAAAGTTGATAAATTTTACCACTGATTTGTAATTTGTTTTAAAAAATTACACTGAATTGTAATTTTCCTTATTTGTTTAAAAGTGTACAGTTGTCAGAAGTGGGAATCTTACCTAAATGTTTGATTTAAATATAATCATTTCCTGTAATCATTTTTTTTCCGATGTACCTAAAAAAAAATATATATATATATATATATAATCATTTCATAAGCAAATTAATGTAATAATGATTCTAATGAAATGATAACCATTATCCTGTGATGTTTAGTTTACTAGAATAAATAATGATTTTTACCTCTTTATGAAATGATTATAATTATATTGATTAAATGTATCTCACTCATATTTATAAAAGACATTTTTTTATAAATTCTTTTTCACTTATTTATATTTTATTTAGTATACATTATTTTTTTATATTCCAATAAGTCCTATGTGTGACATAATTATCAAAATATCTTTAGTAATATTCACATTTACAGTGTGAATGTTTCGTGATGTGAATGTTCACATCGCCAATATGAATGTTAACATGTAAATGTTCACACTGTCAATGTCAACATTCACACGTTAATGTGAATATTCACATTGTAAAATATAAATGTTCACACCAAATTACTAACTATTTAAAAAATATTTGTAAAAGTAAAAATGTCCATAAAATACTTTAACTATGAGAATTAAAAATTAATAAATCAAATATCTAAATAATAAAATTTATTAAAATATAAAAATATCTTATAAATTAATTGAGACACAAACACTTGAAAATAGATTTTCTAATAAATCTCCCTTCTTATAATTAATACAATGATATGATACATACGCATGGTCATTATTGTATTGCCACTAAAGAACTTACGAAGTCTTGGTCTTTGGTCTCCCATTAATTATATTAGAATTTTGTTAAAATCAATAACTAAAAAATTATCAACGTTTCAGATCTATCCTATATTATCATAGGGTTTTCTTAATACTAGTTGAGAACGTATTAAATGAACTTAACTTGTAACACTGTTGAAAAACTGTTAGACAATCTTCACTGTGACGGTGTTTGGGAAGTGAATTTTTCTATAGATTTTTTTAATTGTAAGATATTATTGAAGACATTTTTTTTTTGTGTTTGGAAAGATAGTTGGATTTTTTTTGTAGTTGGATGTGATGTTTGTGAGAGAAAAAATGAAATGATTATGGGATTGGATGTGATATTTTGTTTGGAGATGTTGTTTTTGGTTTTACAAAAAAATTGTCTTTTTGTGAAAAAAAATAAAAAAAAAAAACCCAAGTCCCAAACTTCCCAAACACCACCTGTAATTAAATTAATTAATTTTGTTCGGGTACTAAACGACAAACAGAATATAAAAGAAAAATAGGGAAGGAGAATGAATGTTTAATTACAAAAATCAAACTAGAAAAAGAATTAAATAAATAAAAATAGATTTTATTTTGTTACAAAAACAAAATTAAAATCTGATTTAAATAAATAATAACAAAACAGAAAACAAATAAATAACTTACTTGATTAATATCTTAATAATAATCTGATCAAGTCTAGTGTTCGACACTGTGTCCTTAAAACAGATTCGTCCTCTCCACGGTGCTTGCAGAATATGGACGTCTATCTCCCAGGTTGAAATGATCAATCAACAAATATATGCAGCACTACAATTTATTTGTTCAACGGACACACTAAGTGTTTATACTCTCTCACAGAAGAAAATAATGCAGCAATATGAAGAGAATGTTTGCAGAATTATTAAGGATGAAATTAGTGAATCAATCATCAAATGAGGGCTGTCTATTTATAGATGGATTGGTGACTTTTCAATTTGAATCCAACAGGTAGCAATCTGTTTTTAAAAGATACAGTACCTGTTCGGCACTGTTTAAACAGGTTCAAACTGTTTGGTTTTGAATTTTGAACAAAAACTGAATTCTGTTGCATAGGTTTCAGACAGATAAATTATATACAGGAAAACTGGACATATTTGAATTAATCTGTACAAAATTTGAAGAGATGCAAAATAATTTGAATTCAAACAGATTTTATTTACCAAAAATAAAATTAAATTCAAATATTTTTGGCCTAAAAATATTAGTATTGGGCCGGACAAGCCCAACCCAATCACGCACCTGCGCCCAAGCCCAGGCCCAGCCTGCCCGACCGGACGGCGGCAGCGGCACACGGGGTGATTTTTGGATCCAATGGGTCTGGCCTATTTTGCCCATAACCTCCCTCTCTACAAAACTTGGGTACCCCTTGAGGCACGCCCCAAGTTCCAATCCTATGCCTTATAAACCCATCCAAAACTTCCCACCAAATCAATGTGGGACAAGCTATTTTCCAACCTTAAGGAATTTCCACCAAAACTCCATTTCCATGGAGCTCACTCTGGCTTCAATTTCCCATTCACTCGATAATGATTTTGAGCAACCAAATATACCACGTGAATCACAACGCGACATAGAACGCGTTACCACTTAGAACTGTCAAAATTGACGCTCAGGTCCCACCTAAATAATAGACCAAAGTTAGGAAAAAATTCTAGTTTTACCTAGAACTTTCCAACCATTTCCAAGAATCTCCCACATTAATGGAATTTGATGACAACGAAAAAACAACAATATGCAGACTTTATCGAAAGAGTATAAGTCGAAAATATCTTGCATCAGGATAGGTAGCTTTCGGCCTTGAACCTTCCCTAGTGATAACCTATTGGACTTACTAGCTAACCAATGGATGCGATGTCTTCAATTGTTCAGCCGTTTGTGTAAGCCAAGACAATAGATTTCTAAGAAATGACGAAGCCATTATGCTTCTACTCCTGCTTTGTCTAAAGCAATGAACTTGGATTCCATTGTGGATCGTGCGATACAAGTTTGTTTCGTGGATTTCCAAGAAACAGCAGCGCCTCCCAGAGTAAAGACATATTCACTAGTGGATTTTGAATCTTTAGTATCCGATATCCAATTGGCATCACAATAACCTTTGAGTACTGCTGGATATTGAGTAAAGTTCAAACTATGATCGCGGGTAAATCTTAGATATCTAAGAACCCGAATGATCGCTTCCCAATGGTCTTCTCCGGGATTACTAGTGTACCTACTCAATTTACTAACTGCATAAGCTATGTCAGGACGAGTACAATTCATTAGGCACATTAGGCTTCCAATGATTTGGGAGTATTTTAACTGAAACACTGCATCACCTTTATTTTTCGATAAATAAAGACTGATGTCTACAGGTGTTCTAGCTACATTCAAATCATCCTTGATAAATTTATCAAGAATTTTCTCAATATAATGAGATTAAGATAATGTATATCTGTCAGATATTTTAGTAATTTTCATTCCTAATATAACATCTGCGACCCCCATATCTTTCGTATCAAATCTTTTATTAAGCATTTGCTTAGTTAATTTGATCATGTTTTGACAGCTTCCAATGATAAGCATGTCATCCACATAAAGACAAACTATGACATATCATTGGTTAGTGTTTTTAACATAGACGCATTTGTCACATTCGTTTATCTTAAACCCATTAGTAAGCATTGCATGATCAAATTTTTCATGCCATTGCTTAGGTGCTTGTTTTAATTCATAAAGAGACTTTACAAGCTGACAAACTTTCTTACCCCGACACTACAAACCCTTCGAGTTGCTCCATATAGATCTCTTCATTTAGATCACCGTTTAAGAAAGCTGTCTTAACATCCATTTGATGTATTTCTAAATTAAACAACGCTACTATAGCAATAAGCATGCGAATGGATGTTATTCTTGTCGCAGGGGAATATGTGTCAAAATAGTCCAAACCTTCCTTTTGTCTGTAACCTTTTACTAGAAGTCTTGCTTTATACTTGTCTATTGAACCATCTGCTTTCATTTTTCTCTTGAATATCCACTTATAACCAAGAGGTTTAGAACTAGATGGAAGATCCACCAATTCCCAAGTATGATTTTGCATAATGGATTCAATTTCATTATTAACAACCTCTTTCCACAAAGGTGCTTCAGGACCTGTCATTGCTTCCTTAAAGCTTTGAGGTTCATTTTCTAACAGGTATGTCAGAAAATCTGGACCAGAGGATTTTGATGTTCTCGCTCTCTTACTTCGTCTTGGTTCATCATCAGTTAAATCCTGTTGGTCGAGACCATTACTAGTCTCTTGTGTTTGATTATCATTAGTCTCTTGACTTTGTGTACAATCATAAGTTCTTTTCTGTGAACTTAATTTCTGTCCTTTCTTGTAAGGAAAGACATGTTCAAAAAACACAGCATTCCTTGACTCTATAATAGTGTTCACATTTATATCAGGTATTTCTGATTTATAAGTCAGAAACCGATATGCACTACTATTCTGAGCATAACGAATAAACACACAATCTACTGTTTTTGGTCCAATCTTAGTCTTTTTAGGAATAGGAATTTCAACTTTTGCCAAACACCTCCACACTTTTAAGTATTTGTAGGAAGGTGGTCGACCTTTTCACAATTCATAAGGATTGCTGTTGGTTTTCTTGTGAGGTATTCTGTTAAGAACATAATTGGGAGACAATATTGCTTCCCTCCACAAGTTCTGTGGTAAGCCTGAACTTAGTAACATGGCATTCATCATTTCTTTTAGGGTTCTATTCTTCCTTTCAGCAATTCCATTTTGCTGTGGAGAATAAGGTGATGTAGTTTGGTGAATAATGCCATGTTGTGCACAAATTCAACTTCTGTTTTGTAGAGTTTAAACATTTCTAAGGCTTCATCTTTACTTCTAAGTAAATAAACATAACAATATCTTATGCAATCATCAATAAATGTTATGAAATACTTTTTGCCTCCTCTAGTTTGAACAAATTTAAGATTACATACATTTGTATGAATTAATTCTGGAGGTTCGATTTTCCTTTAAACCGATTTAAATGGAGCCTTAGTTAATTTTGCTTCTACACAAATTTCACATTTATGATTAGGATTAATTTCAAACTTTGGTATATAATCCAAACTAATTAATTTACACAAAGCATCAAAATTCACATGTCCTAATCTGCCATGCCATAAATTCGACTCAAGAATATAAGCAAAAGATGTGTTATACTTATTCATAGCAGCTTTCAGTATAACTGTCATTACATTTAATTTGAAGAGACCATCACTTATGTATCCCTTACCAACATACATATCACTTTTTGATAATACAAATTTATCAGACTCAAATACAAGCCTAAAACCATTTTTACTTAACAAAGAGTCAAAAACCAAATTCTTCCAGATGTCAGGTACATGTAGTACGTTGTTGAGGGTCAGTTCTTTCCCTGATGTCATCTTCAAGATCACATTTCCTTGTCCAGCCACAGTAGAAGTAGAAGAATTTCCTATGAAAGGTTGTTCACCATTTGCAGCCTCATTGTAGGTAGTGAACATCTTCTTGTCCGCACAAATATGACGATTTGCCCCAGTGTTAACCCACCATTCCTTGGGATTTCCAACCAAATTTGCCTCAGACACCACAGTAGTGAGGTTGATGTCATTTACTCCGTCAGAGATGTAATCTAATTCAGTTACATTGGCTTGATTGGTGGACTTCTTGCTTGTACTTCCATGATCCTTCTTAGGGCGGCGGCAGTCAGAAGCTCGATGTCCAGTCTTGCCACAGTTATAGCATTTTCCTTTGAACTTCTTATTGCCATTGTTATCGCCTTGTTTAGGACCAACTCCAGTAAAGTTCCTCTTTTGTTATGTGGTTTGTGAACTTGTTCAACCACATTAGCCTTGGACTCAATGGGATTTTTCCCATTCCTCTTTTCAGCCTTACGGTTATCTTCCTCAATTTTCAGTCTTACAATAAGTTCATCCATGGTCATCTCTTTGCGTTTATGTTTTAAATAATTTTTGAAATCTTTCTAAGCCGGTGGTAACTTTTCCACTAAAGCAGCGGCTTGGAAAGATTCGCTAAGAGACATACCTTCTGAATGAATATGATATAAAATTATTTGAAAATTTTGAACTTAAAAAATTACCGTTTGGGAGTCTACCATAATAAAGTCTAAAAATTTACCGACAACAAATTTCTTCGTGCCGGCATCCTCGGTCATATATTTCTTCTCCAAAGAATCCCATAATTCTTTTGCTGACTTCAGAGGACTGTAAACATTATACAGCATGTTGTCACGGCCATTGAGGATGTAGTTTCTGTATAGGAAATCTGAATGTTTCCAAGCATTAACAGCGGCAATAACTTGCCGATCACTTTCATCCTCTTTAAGGGCTGGAGCCTCTTTATGGAGAAACCGGGCCAAATTTAGAGTTGTAAGATAACACAGCATCTTCTGCTGCCATCTCTTAAACTCAGTACCGTTAAATTTTTCCCGTTTTTCTTCATGATTGATTGGTACTTGAACATGGTTCTGGATAGGGATCGGTGTTGGTGTAACAATTCGAGTACCACTTCCAGTTGCAGTTTCAGTTGTAGTAGCCATAATCTCTTATTACAAAAATCAGAAAAAATTAAAACACAAATTAATTTTTTAATTACTAAAACCAGAAAACAAATTATAACACAAAATAATTTTATTTTCCTTGTTACTAAAAGTAGAAAAATAAAATACCACAATAATTCTGTAACACAAATTAATATTCTGCAATTGTTAATGACACCAGTATATTAGTACTAGTTGTCAAAGAAAATAGACAGTATATTACTATTATCTGTCAAATAGCATAAACTACTATTTGTTTTTCCAACCAGAATATGTCTTTATGAAATTACAGAAAATTAAATACAACGAAAATCCAAAAGAAATTATGTCTTAAGATTGTTGGACAATCTTCACTGTAATTACATTAATTAATTCTGTTTGGGTACTAAACAAAAAACAGAATATAAAAGAAAAATAGGAAATGAAAATGAATGTTTGATTACAAAAATCAAACTAGAAAAAGACTTAAATAAATAAAAATAGATTTTATTTTCTTACAAAAACAAAATTAAAATCTGATTTAAATAAATAATAACAAAACATAAAATAAATAAAATACTTACTTGATTAATATCTTCGAATAATAATCTGATCAAGTCCAGTGTTCGACACTGTATCCTTAAGACATATTAGTCCTCTCCATGGTGTTTTCAGAATATGGACGTCTATCTCCCATGATGAAATGATCAATCAACAAATAAATGTAGCGCTACAATTTATTTGTTCAACGAACACACTAAGTGTTTATACTCTCTCACAGAAGAAAATAATGCAGCAATATGAAGAGAATGTTTGCAGAATTATTAAGGACGAAATTAGTGAATCAATTATCAAATGAGGGTTGTCTATTTATAGATGGATTGGTGGCTTTTCAATTTGAATCCAACAAGTAGCAATCTGTTTTGAAAAGCTACAGTACCTGTTCGGCACTGTTTAAACAGGTTCAAACTGTTTGGTTTTGAATTTTGAACAAAAACTGAATCTGTTGCACAGGTTTCGGATAGATAAATTCTATACAGGAAAACTGGACATATTTGAAATAATTTGTACGAAATTTGAAGATGTGCAAAATAATTTGAATTGAAACAGATTTTATTTACCAAAATAAAATTAAATTCAAATGTTTTTGGCCCAAAAAGATTAGTATTGGATCGGACAAGCCCAACCCAACCATGCACCCGCACCCAAGCCCAGGCCCAGCCCGCCTGACCGGACGGCGGCACGCGGGGTGATTTTTAGGTCCAATGGGTCTAGCCTATTTTGCCCATAACCTCTCTCTCTGCAAAACTTGGGTACCCCTTGAGGCATACCCCAAGTTCCAATCCCATGGCTAATAAACCCATTCAAAACTTTCCACCAAATCAATGTGGGACGAGCCATTTTCCAACCTTAAGGAATTTCCACCAAAACTCCATTTTCATGGAGCTCACTTTGGCTTCAATTTCTCATTCACACCGATAATAGTTTTGAGTAACCAAATATGCCACGTGAATCACAACGCGACATAGAACGCGTTACCACTTAGACCCGTCAAAATTGACGCTCAAGTCCCACCTAAATAATAGACCAAAGTTAGGAAAAAAATTCTGGTTTTACCTAGAATTTTCGAACCATTTCCAACAGTCCCGCACATGAATGGAATTTGATGACAACGGAAATGCAACAATATGTAGACTTTATCGAAAGAGTATAAGTCGAAAATATCTTGCATCAAGATAGGTAGCTTTCAGCCTTGAACTTTCCCTAGTGATAAGCTATCGGACTTACTAGCTAACCAATGGATGCGATGTCTTGAATTGTTCAGCCGTTTGTGTAACCCAAGACAATAGATTTCACACAAAATATCTTCTAACACATCGTGGTTCTCACTGTTGTGTTCATTTTGGCCTTGAACGCTCTTGATTTTCATGAGTGTTTCTAGAAAATTTAGCCTCTTTCATTCTCATAGAACTGGTCCCAGTTCGACACTCATATAGGTGATTCTTATTGTAAGTATCTCTTTATACTTGTCTTGATTTTTATGCCTAATTCAAGATATAAGTGATCATTAAAAGCAAAGTTTATCCTCATACCCCTGCAGACAACACATGTTGCAGATATCACTCTCACCATAGGAATGGGTAAGGAAGTTTAATCCCTTTTGTGATTTCTGGCGAGCCACACATAACTTAGTTGTCCCTTTGAACTTAGTTTTTGGGATCTCCAGTCATATAAGTAGGGTTACCATTATGACGACTCTTATGTAATGGGCTTTAATCCCATCCCCTTCGATGAACTATACATTAGCTCTTTTGTCAAACCTATTGTTAACGGATCCGCAATATTCTCTTTAGATTTTATATAATCTATTGAGATTATTCCATTTGACAACAATTGTCTTACGGTATTATGTCGACGATGAATATGTCGTGACTTATCGTTGTACATATGATTATGTGCCCTGCCTATTGCAGATTGACTATCACAATAAATGCAAATAGCTGACACAGGTTTTGGCCACATTGGAATGTCTTCTAAGAAGTGACGAATGCATTATGCTTCTTCTCCTGCTTTGTCTAAAGCAATGAACTTGGATTCCATTGTGGATCGTGCGATGCAAGTTTGTTTCGTGGATTTCCAAGAAACAGCAACGCCTCCCAGAGTAAAGACATATCCACTAGTGGATTTTGAATCTTTAGTATCCGATATCCAATTGGCATCACAATAACCTTCGAGTACTGTTGGATATCGAGTAAAGTTCAAACTATGATCACGGGTAAATCTTAGATATCTAAGAACCCGAATGATCGCTTTCCAATGGTCTTCTCTGGGATTACTAGTGTACCTACTCAATTTACTAACTGCATAAGCTATGTCAGGACGAGTACAATTTATTTGGCACATTAGGCTTCCAATGATTTGGGAGTATTTTAATTGAAACACTGCATCACCTTTATTTTTCGATAAATAAAGACTGATGTCTACAGGTGTTCTAGCTACATTCAAATCATCCTTGATAAATTTATCAAGAATTTTCTCAATATAATGAGATTAAGATAATGTATATCTGTCAGATGTTTTAGTAATTTTCATTCCTAATATAACATCTGCGACCCCCATATCTTTCGTATCAAATCTTTTATTAAGCATTTGCTTAGTTGATTTGATCATGTTTTGACTGCTTCCAATGATAAGCATGTCATCCACATAAAGACGAACTATGACATATCATTGGTTAGTGTTTTTAACATAGACGCATTTGTCACATTTGTTTATCTTAAACTCATTAGTAAGCATTGCAAGATCAAATTTTTCATACCATTGCTTAGGTGCTTGTTTTAATTCATAAAGAGACTTTATAAGCTGACAAATTTTCTTTTCTTACCCCAACACTACAAACCCTTCGGGTTGCTCCATATAGATCTCTTCATTTAGATCACCGTTTAAAAAAGCTGTCTTAACATCCATTTGATGTATTTCTAAATTAAACAACGCTGCTATAGCAATAACCATGTGAATGGATGTTATTCTTGTCCCAGGGGAATATGTGTCAAAATAGTCCAAACCTTCCTTTTGTCTGTAACCTTTTACTAGAAGTCTTGCTTTATACTTGTCTATTGAACCATCTGCTTTCATTTTTCTCTTGAATATCCACTTATAACCAAAAGGTTTAGAACTAGATGGAAGATCCACCAATTCCCAAGTATGATTTTGCATAATGGATTCAATTTCATTATTAACAACCTCTTTCCACAAAGGTGCTTCAGGACCTGTCATTGCTTCCTTAAAGCTTTGAGGTTCATTTTCTAACAGGTATGTCAGAAAATCTGGACCAGAGGATTTTGATGTTCTCGCTCTCTTACTTCGTCTTGGTTCATCATCAGTTAAATCCTGTTGGTTGAGACCTTTACTGGTCTCTTGTGTTTGATTGTCATTAGTCTCTTGACTTTGTGTACAATCATAAGTTCTTTTCTGTAAACTTAATTCCTGTCATTTCTTGTAAGGAAAGACATGTTCAAAAAACACAGCATTCCTTGACTCTATAATAGTGTTCGCATTTATATTAGGTATTTTTGATTTATAAGTCAGAAACCGATATGCACTACTATTTTGAGCATAACGAATAAACACACAATCTACTGTTTTTGGTCCAATCTTAATCTTTTTAGAAACAGGAAGTTCAACTTTTGCCAAACACCTCCACACTTTTAAGTATTTGTAGGAAGGTGATCGACCTTTTCACAATTCATAAGGAGTGCTGTTGGTTTTCTTGTGGGGTATTCTGTTAAGAACATAATTGGGAGACAATATTGCTTCCCCCCACAAGTTCTGTGATAAGCATGAACTTATTAGTAACATGGCATTCATCATTTCTTTTAGGATTCTATTCTTCCTTTCAGCAATTCCATTTTGTTGTGGAGAATAAGGTGCTGTAGTTTGGTGAATAATGCCATGTTGTGCACAAAATTCATTTAATGGTGCATCATATTCACCGTCCCTATCACTTTTAACCATTTTAATGGTTTTACCAAGTTGATTTTCAACTGCTGTTTTGTAGAGTTTAAACATTTCTAAGGTTTCATCTTTACTTCTAAGTAAATGAACATAACAATATCTTATGCAATCATCAATAAATGTTATGAAATACTTTTTCCCTCCTCTAGTTTGAACAAATTTAAGATCACATACTTTTGTATGAATTAATTCTACAGGTTCGGTTTTCCTTTAAACCGATTTAAATGGAGCTTTAGTTAGTTTTGGTTCTACCCAAATTTCACATTTATGATTAGGATTAATTTCAAACTTTGGTATATAATCCAAACCAATTAGTCTACGCAAAACATCAAAATTCACATGTCCTAAGCTGCCATGCCATAAATTCGACTCAAGAATATAAGCAAAAGATGCGTTATACTTATTCATAGCAACTTTCGGTACAACTGTCATTACATTAAATTTGAACAGAGCATCACTCATGTATCCCTTACCAACATACATACCACTCTTTGATAATACAAATTATCAGACTCAAATACAAGCCTAAAACCATTTTTACTTAACAAAGAGTCAGAAACCAAATTCTTCCGGATGTCAGGTACATGTAGTACGTTGTTGAGGGTTAGTTCTTTCCCTAATGTCATCTTCAAGATCACTTTTCCTTGTCCAGCCACAGTAGAAGTAGAAGAATTTCCTATGAAAAGTTGTTCACCATTTGCAGCCTCATTGTAGGTAGTGAACATCTTCTTGTCCGCACAAATATGACGAGTTGCACCAGTGTCAACCCACCATTCCTTGGGATTTCCAACCAAATTAGCCTCAGACACCACAGCAGTGAGGTTGATGTCATTTACTCCGTCAGAGATGTAATCTAATTCAGTTACATTGGCTTGATTGATGGTCTTCTTGCTTGTACTTCCATGATCCTTCTTAGGGCGGCGGCAGTCAGAAGCTCGATGTCCAGTCTCGTCATAGTTATAGCATTTTCCTTTGAACTTCTTGTTACCATTGTTGTCGCCTTGTTTAGGACCAACTCTAGTAAATTTCTTCTTTTTGTTATGTGGTTTGTGAACTTGTTCAACCACATTAGCCTTTGACTCAATGGAATTTTTCCCATTCCTCTTTTCAACCTTACGGTTGTCTTCTTCAATTCTCAGTCTTACAATAAGTTCATCCATGGTCATCTCTTTGCGTTTATGTTTTAAATAATTTTTGAAATCTTTCCAAGCCGGTGGTAACTTTTCTACTAAAGTAGTGACTTGGAAAGATTCGCTAAGAGACATACCTTCTGAATGAATATCATGTAAAATTATCTGAAAATTTTGAACTTGAGAAATTACCGTTTGGGAGTCTACCATAACAAAGTCCAAAAATTTACCGACAACAAATTTCTTCGTGCCGGCATCCTCGGTCATATATTTCTTCTCCAAAGAATCCCATAATTCTTTTGCTGACTTCAGAGGACTGTAAACATTATACAGCATGTTGTCAAGGCCATTGAGGATGTAGTTTCTGCATAGGAAATCTGAATGTTTCCAAGCATCAACAGCTGCAACAACTTGCCGATCACTTTCACCCTCTTTAAGGGCCGGAGCCTCTTCATGGAGAAACTGGGCCAAATTTAGAGTTGTAAGATAAAAAAACATCTTCTGCTGCCATCTCTTAAACTCAGTACCGTTAAATTGTTCCCGTTTTTCTCCATGATTGATTGGTACTTGAACATAGTTCTGGATAGGGACCGGTGTTGGTGTAACAATTCGAGTACCACTTCCAGTTGCAGTTTCAGTTGCAGTAGCCATAATCTCTAATTACAAAAATCAGAAAAAAGTAAAACACAAATTAATTTTCTAATTACAAAAACCAGAAAACAAATTATAACACAAAATAATTTTATTTTCCTTATTACTAAAAGTAGAAAAATAAAATACCACAATAATTCTGTAACACAAATTAATATTCTGCAATTGTTAATGACACCAGTATATTAGTACTAGTTGTCAAAGAAAATAGACAGTATATTACTATTATCTGTCAAATAGCATAAACTACTATTTGTTTTTCCAAACAAAATATGTCTTTATGAAATTACAAAAAATTAAATACAATGAAGATCCCAAAAGAAATTATGCCGTCAGATTTTTGGACAATCTTCACTGTAATTAAATTAATTAATTCTGTTTGGGTACTAAACAACAAACATAATATAAAAGAAAAATAGGAAATGAGAATGAATGTTTGATTACAAAAATCAAACTAGAAAAAGAATTAAATAAATAAAAATAGATTTTATTTTCTTACAAAAACAAAATTAAAATCTGATTTAAATAAATAATAACAAAATAGAAAATAAATAAAAAACTTACTTGAATAATATCTTCGAATAATAATCTGATCAAGTCCAGTGTTCGACACTGTGCCCTTAAGACAGATTAGTCCTCTCCACGGTGCTTTCAGAATATGGACGTCTATCTCTTAGGATGAAATGATCAATCAACAAATAAATGTAGCACTATAATTTATTTGTTCAACGAACATACTAAGTATTTATACTCTCTCACAGAAGAAGATAATTTAGCAATATGAAGACAATGTTTGCAAAATTATTAAGGGCGAAATTAGTGAATCAATCACAAAATGAGAGCTGTCTTTTTATAGATCGATTGGTGGCTTTTCAATTTGAATCCAACAGGTAGCAATCTGCTTTGAACAGATACAGTACCTGTTCGACACTGTTTAAACAGGTTCAAACTGTTCGATTTTGAATTTTGAACAAAAACCGAATCTGTTGCACAGGTTTCAGACAGATAAATTTTGTACAGGAAAACTGGACATATTTGAATTAATCTATACAAAATTTGAAGAGGTGCAAAATAATTTGAATTCAAACAGATTTTATTTACCAAAAATAAAATTAAATTCAAATGTTTTTGGCCTAAAAAGATTAGTATTGGGCCGGACAAGCCCAACCCAATCACGCACTTGCGCCCAAGCCCAGGCCCAGCCCGCCCGACCGGACGACGGCAGTGGCACACGAGGTGATTTTTAGGTCCAATGGGTTTGGCCTATTTTGCCCATAACCTTCCTCTCTACAAAACTTGGGTACCCCTTGGGGCACGTCCCAAGTCCCAATCCTATGCCTTATAAACCCATTCAAAACTTCCCACCAAATCAATGTGGGACAAGCCATTTTCCAACCTTAAGGAATTTCCACCAAAACTCCATTTCCATGGAGCTCACTCTGGCTTCAATTTCCCATTCACTCGATAATGGTTTTGAGCAACTAAATATACCACGTGAATCACAACGCGACATAGAACGCGTTACCACTTAGAACTGTCAAAATTGACGCTCAGGTCCCACCTAAATAATAGACCAAAGTTAGGAAAAAAATTCTAGTTTTACCCAGAACTTTCCAACCATTTCCAAAAATCCCCCACATGAATGGAATTTGATGACAGCGGAAAAGCAACAATATGGAGACTTTATCGACAGAGTATAAGTCGAAAATATCTTGCATCAGGATAGGTAGCTTTCGGCCTTGAACCTTCCCTAGTGATAACCTATTGGACTTACTAGCTAACCAATGGACGCGATGTCTTCAATTGTTCAGCCGTTTGTGTAAGCCAAGACAATAGATTTCACACAAAATATCTTCTAACACATCGTGGTTCTCACTGTTGTGTTCATTTTGGCCTTGAACGCTCCTGGTTTTCATGAGTGTTTCTAGAGAATTTAGCCTCTTTCATTCTCATAGAACTGGCCCCAGTTCGACACTTATATAGGTGATTCTTATTGTAAGTATCTCTTTATACTTGTCTTCATTTTTATGCCTAATTCAAGATATAAGTAATCATTAAAAGCAAAGCTTATTCTTATATCCCTGCAGACAACACATGTTGCAGATATCACTCTTACCATAGGAATGGGTAAGGAAGTTAATCCCTTTTGTGATTTCTGGCGAGCCATACATAACTTAGTTGTCCCTTTGAACTTAGTTCTTAGGATCTCTAGTCATATATGTAGGGTTACCATTATGATGATTCTTATGTAATGGGCTTTAATCCCATCCCCTTCGATGAACTATACACTAGCTCTTTTGTCAAACCTTTTGTTAACGGATCCGCAATATTCTATTTAGATTTTATATAATCTATTGAGATTATTCCATTTGACAACAATTGTCTTACGGTATTATGTCGACGACGAATATGTCGTGACTTACCATTGTACATATGATTATGTGCCCTGCCTATTGCAGATTGACTATCACAATGAATGCAAATAGCTGGCACAGGTTTTGGCCACATTAGAATGTCTTCTAAGAAGTGACGAAGGCATTATGCTTCTTCTCCTGCTTTGTCTAAAGCAATGAACTCGGATTCCATTGTGGCTCGTGCGATACAAGTTTGTTTCGTGGATTTCCAAGAAACAGCAGCGCCTCTCAGAGTAAAGACATATTCACTAGTGGATTTTGAATCTTTAGTATCCGATATCCAATTGGCATCACAATAACCTTCGAGTACTGCTGGATATTGAGTAAAGTTCAAACTATGATCACGGGTAAATCTTAGATATCTAAGAACCCGAATGATCGCTTTCCAATGGTCTTCTCTGGGATTACTAGTGTACCTACTCAATTTACTAACTGCATAAGCTATGTCAGGACGAGTACAATTCATTAGGCACAATAGGCTTCCAATGATTTGGGAGTATTTTAATTGAAACACTGCATCACCTTTATTTTTCGATAAATAAAGACTGATGTCTACAGGTGTTCTAGCTACATTCAAATCATCCTTGATAAATTTATCAAGAATTTTCTCAATATAATGAGATTAAGATAATGTATATCTGTCAGATGTTTTAGTAATTTTCATTCCTAATATAACATTTGCGACCCCCCATATCTTTCGTATCAAATCTTTTGTTAAGCATTTGCTTAGTTGATTTGATCATGTTTGACTGCTTCCAATGATAAGCATGTCATCCACATAAAGACAAACTATGACATATCATGGGTCAGCGTTTTTAACATAGACGCATTTGTCACATTTGTTTATCTTAAACCCATTAGTAAGCATTGCATGATCAAATTTTTCATGCCATTGCTTAGGTGCTTGTTTTAATTCAAAAAGAGACTATACAAGCTGACAAACTTTCTTTTCTTGTCTCGACACTACAAACCCTTCAGGTTGCTCTATATAGATCTCTTCATTTAGATCACCGTTTAAGAAAGCTGTCTTAACATCCATTTGATGTATTTCTAAATTAAACAACGCTGCTATAGCAATAAGCATGCGAATGGATGTTATTCTTGTCACAGGAGAATATGTGTCAAAATAGTCCAAACCTTCCTTTTGTCTGTAACCTTTTACTAGAAGTCTTGCTTTATACTTGTCTATTGAACCATCTGCTTTCATTTTTCTCTTGAATATCCACTTATAACCAAGAGGTTTAGAACTAGGTGGAAGATCCACCAATTCTCAAGTATGATTTTGCATAATGGATTCAATTTCATTATTAACAGCCTCTTTCCACAAAGGTGCTTCACGACCTGTCATTGCTTCCTTAAAGCTTTGAGGTTCATTTTCTAACGGGTATGTTAGAAAATCTAGACCAAAAGATTTTAATGTTCTCGCTCTCTTATTTCGTCTTGGTTCATCATCAGTTAAATTCTGTTGGTCGAGACCATTACTAGTCTCTTGTGTTTGATTGTCATTAGTCTCTTGACTTTGTTTACAATCATAAGTTCTTTTCTGTGAACTTAATTCCTGTCCTTTCTTGTAAGGAAAGACATGTTCAAAAAAACACAGCATTCCTTGACTCTATAATAGTGTTCACATTTATATCAGGTATTTCTGATTTATAAGCCAGAAACCGATATGCACTACTATTCTGAACATAATGAATAAACACACAATCTACTATTTTTTGTCTAATCTTAGTCTTTTTTGGAACAGGAACTTCAACTTTTGTCAAAAACCTCCACACTTTTAAGTATATGTAGGAATGTGGTCGACCTTTCCACAATTCATAAGGAGTGCTGTTGGTTTTCTTGTGGGGTATTCTGTTAAGAACATAATTGGCAGACAATATTGCTTCCCCCCACAAGTTCTGTGGTAAGCCTGAACTTAGTAACATAGCATTCATTATTTCTTTTAGGGTTCTATTCTTTCTTTCAGCAATTTCATTTTGCTGTGGAGAATAAGGTGCTGTAGTTTGGTGAATAATGCCATGTTATGCACAAATTCAACTTCTGTTTTGTAGAGTTTAAACATTTCTAAGGCTTCATCTTTACTTCTAAGTAAATAAACATAACAATATCTTATGCAATCTTCAATAAATGTTATGAAATACTTTTTGCCTCCTCTAGTTTGAACAAATTTAAGATTACATACATTTGTATGAATTAATTCTGGAGGTTCGATTTTCCTTTAAACCGATTTAAATGGAGCCTTAGTTAATTTTGCTTCTACACAAATTTCACATTTATGATTAGGATTAATTTCAAACTTTGGTATATAATCCAAACCAATTAATTTACACAAAGCATCAAAATTCACATGTCCTAATCTGCCATGCCATAAATTCGACTCAAGAATATAAGCAAAAGATGTGTTATACTTATTCATAGCAGCTTTCAGTATAACTGTCATTACATTTAATTTGAAGAGAGCATCACTTATGTATCCCTTACCAACATACATATCACTTTTTGATAATACAAATTTATCAGACTCAAATACAAGTCTAAAACCATTTTTACTTAACAAAGAGTCAAAAACCAAATTCTTCCAGATGTCAGGTACATGTAGTACGTTGTTGAGGGTCAATTCTTTCCCTGATGTCATCTTCAAGATCACCTTTCCTTGTCCAACCACAGTAGAAGTAGAAGAATTTTCTATGAAAAGTTGTTCACCATTTGCAGCCTCATTGTAGGTAGTGAACATCTTCTTGTCCGCACAAATATGACGAGTTGCCCCAGTGTCAACCCACCATTCCTTTGGATTTCCAACCAAATTTGCCTCAGACACCACAGTAGTGAGGTTGATGTCATTTACTCCGTCAGAGATGTAATCTAATTCAGTTACATTGGCTTGATTGGTGGACTTCTTGCTTGTACTTCCATGATCCTTCTTAGGGCGGCGGCAGTAAGAAGCTCGATGTCCAGTCTCGCCACAGTTATAGCATTTTCCTTTAAACTTCTTGTTGCCAATGTGGTCGCCTTGTTTAGGACCATCTCCAGTAAACCTCCTCTTTTTGTTATGCGGTTTGTGAACTTGTTCAACCACATTAGCCTTGGACTCAATGAGATTTTTCCCATTCCTCTTTTCGGCCTTACGATTATCTTCCTCAATTCTCAGTCTTACAATAAGTTCATCCATGGTCATCTCTTTGCATTTATGTTTTAAATAATTTTTGAAATCTTTCCAAGCTGGTGGTAAATTTTCCACAAAAGCAGTGACTTGGAAAGATTCGCTAAGAGACATACCTTCTGAATGAATATCATGTAAAATTATTTGAAAATTTTGAACTTGAGAAATTACTGTTTGGGAGTCTACCATAACAAAGTCCAGAAATTACCGACAACAAATTTCTGCGTGCCAGCATCATTTGTCTTGTATTTCTTCTCTAAAGAATCCCATAATTCTTTTGCTGACTTCAGAGGATTGTAAACATTATACAGCATGTTGTCAAGGCCATTGAGGATGTAGTTTCTGCATAGGAAATCTGAATGTTTCCAAGCATTAACAGCTGTAACAACTTGCCGATTACTTTCACCCTCTTTAAGGGCCGGAGCCTCTTCATGGAGAAACCGGACTATATTTAGAGTTGTAAGATAAAACAGCATCTTCTGCTGCCATCTCTTAAACTCAGTACCGTTAAATTTTTCCCGTTTTTCTCCATGATTGATTGGTACTTGAATATGGTTCTGGATAGGGACCGGTGTTGGTGTAACAATTAGAGTACCAATTCCAGTTGCAGTTTCAATTGCAGTAGCCATAATCTCTGATTACAAAAATCAGAAAAAATTAAAACACAAATTAATTTTCTAGTTACTAAAACCAGAAAACAAATTATGACACAAAATAATTTTATTTTCCTTGTTACTAAAAGTAGAAAAATAAAATACCACAATAATTCTGTAACACAAATTAATATTCTGCAATTGTTAATGACACCAGTATATTACTACTAGTTGTCAAAGAAAATGGACAGTATATTACTACTATCTGTCAAATAGCATAAACTACTATTTGTTTTTCCAACCAGAATATGTCTTTATGAAATTACAAAAAATTAAATACAACGAAAATCCCAAAAGAAATTATGTCTTAAGATTGTTGGACAATCTTCACTGTAATTAAATTAATTAATTCTGTTTGGGTACTAAACAACAAACAGAATATAAAAGAAAAATAGGAAATGGGAATGAATGTTTGATTACAAAAATCAAATTAGAAAAAGAATTAAATAAATAAAAACAGATTTTATTTTGTTACAAAAACAAAATTAAAATCTGATTTAAATAAATAATAACAAAACAGAAAATAAATAAATAACTTACTTGATTAATATCTTCGAATAATAATCTGATCAAGTCTAGTGTTCGACACTGTGTCCTTAAGACAGATTAGTCATCTCCACGGTACTTTCAGAATATGGACGTCTATCTCTCAGGATGAAATGATCATTCAACAAATAAATGCAGCACTTTTGTTCAACGAACACACTAAGTGTTTATACTCTCTCACAGAAGAAAATAATGCAGCAGTATGAAGAGAATGTTTGCAGAATTATTAAGGGCGAAATTAGTGAATCAATCATCAAATGAAGGCTGTTTATTTATAGATGGATTGGTGGCTTTTCAATTTGAATCCAACAGGTAGCAATCTATTTTGAACAGATACAGTACCTGTTCGGCACTGTTTAAACAGGTTTAAACTGTTCAGTTTTGAATTTTGAACAAAACCGAATCTATTGCACAGGTTTCAGACAGATAAATTCTGTACAGGAAAACAGGACATATTTGAATTAATCTGTACAAAATTTGAAGAGGTGCAAAATAATTTGAATTCAAACAGATTTTATTTACCAAAAATAAAATTAAATTCAAATGTTTTTGGCTCAAAAAGATTAGTATTGGGCCGGACAAGACCAACCCAACCACGCACCATGCACCCGCGCCCAAGCCCAGGCCCAGTCCACCCGATCGGACGGACAGCGGCAGGAGCGCGCGCGTGATTTTTGGGTCCAATGGGTTTAGCCCATTTTGCCCATAACCTCCCTCTCTACAAAACTTAGGTACCCCTTGGGGCACACCCCAAGTTCTAATCCCATGCCTTATAAACCCATTCAAAACTTCCCACCAAATCAATGTGGGACAAACCATTTTCCAACCTTAAGGAATTTCCACCAACACTCCATTTCCATGGAGCTTACTTTGGCTTCAATTTCTCATTCACCCGATAATGGTTTTGAGCAACCAAATATACCATGTGAATTACAACGCGACATAGAATGCGTTACCACTTAGACCCGTCAAAATTGACGCTCGGGTCCCACCTAAATAATAGACTAAAGTTAGGAAAAAATTCTGGTTTTACTCAGAATTTTCCAACCATTTCCAACAAAAACATGGTTCGCTCAAGCACAAGAGTGAGCGCTTGAGCGGTATTTTAGACCATCCAATACTTTGGTCTGTAATTTGAGATTCTGGGAGCTTGCATTTTTTTGCTGGAGCGTAGATTTTACCGTTTGAGCGGTCTGTTCCTTATGCAACCTGAAATACTAGGAGTTTTCATTCTTTGCTTGAGCGCAAGAGTGAGCGCTCAAGCGGTCTGTTCGAAATCAATCACTTAAAAAGCACTTTTTGTCCCAAACTTTTCACTCTTTCTTCCTTTCGTCTCTCTGTTTCTTGCATTTTTGAAAACCCTAAGCTTTCAAACATAAATTTCATCTACTTTTACCTAAAAATCTACCCCTAGTTCTTAAAGCAAAAATGTAAAGCACGTAGAGATCGACATCTTGAATCGATTGGATCGTGATTCCACCGACATCGCCTCTTGGGTCTTCTCCCATTCTCTCTTTCCCTGGAAGTAAGGACATTTATAACTTAGTAGATATCTATATTTTGATAGAAATATGAGGTAATTTCTTAGTTATAATAGTGTACGCGATGTAGAGTTTTGATTAAAAGAGTGTTTATGCTTAAAAAGTGTTTTCTTTTTAATAACTTTGAGTGATAATGGTTAGTTGTTGGTGATTTATTGATTAATAAAGAAAATGAGGGAAAACTCCCAAATTTTCTTAAAACCCTAGTTGTAATCTTGGTTTTAAATGAGGGTTTTGATTTAATTTATTATGGAAACACAAAATTGAGTTGATATTCTATGGGAACATGAAAAATGATTGAATTGGTGTACTTTCTGAGATTTGAATACAAAATTATGGGTTGTGAATATTATTGAATTTATGGGATTGAGTTTATCTTATTATGAATCATCTATTTCTTGAAGAATGAATTGAACCATAGGCAAATTGAAATATTTGTAAATTCACGCATCACATTGCATTGCATGAACTTTAATTCTTATCGATTTACCGTCTTGAGAGTTTGAAATGTTGAAAGGGGGTAAATAACTTTGTAATTTGGGTGGTAGAGTCAAGTTTTGGAAATAGAGTTGTGAATTGTATTGATACCCACGCAAGGAGTCTACATGCCTAAATGCTCTGTCTTGTGCTTGATATTGGATGAATGTGGGAAAGGTTTCTATATGTCCCCTGGCCTTGCCGTATTGAGGCAGCAAATGTGAAAAAACAAGTGTTTTGGGTACCTATCGCCCTTCTGTATTGTGAGGCGGTAAATGTGAGATTATTTTGGAATATAAAAGCTATCGTCCCATGTTTGATTGGATGGATTTATCAAAGTGCGTTGAACATCGTGCATTAAAAAGGGAAAGTAAAAGTTTTGGCAAGACATATGGACAGTATGATCATGTTTCTATTAAATGTTTATATATTCTGTAAATGTGTTTCTACTGGGCAATTGACCTCATTCCTATCATAACAAACTTTCGAGGAAATGGTGGAGATTTTTTACTGGAACACGAAGGCTCATTTGATGCTATACATGTCGAAGCTCCAAGCTACTATGTTTTGGGACTAAATGTCCACCCTTTTTGTATAATCAAAGTACTTTTAAAGTTGTAAACCATTAGGATATTTTACATGTACATTTTTGTCTAACTTCTTGAACTATACATGTGTATGTAATGTTTATGGAAATAGTTCAATGAGGAAGAGATATATTTTGTATAAAAGATAATTGTATTTTAAAGAATTTCATGTGTTATCATTTATATCAAAATTTCCAGAGATCTATATATATATTAAGAGTTGTTAATTATAAATTGATTTAAAAAAATCGGGAGGTTACATAATTACTTTCTATAGACGTCCCCGAACACCCCGGGGAGGGATGAGTCCCCCCGTTCTGTTCGTTTTGGGCTCACTACAGTTCGGACTCAAATTGTCACGGTTCTCAATCTGAACCAAAGAGTCCAAATCCGGCAAATCGTTTTGAGAAAACAGATTTTTGAAAGAAGTGCCAAACATGGACTGCTTTGCCAGATACAGAGTCGCCACCTAAATATTTTATTTTGGGAAATTTAGGAAACCCTGACTCGTTGCCTAAGGCCGCATGTTCGTCATCACCAAAGTTGTCTCAGCTCGGGAACTTGGGTACGATTGGGGAAGGTCACTTCGTGAGCACCCCCGCTCGCCCGATCAAAGATCGGCCTCTACTAACCATGATATCTTGTTTTGAAAACATTATGCGTTCTTATTCCGGTTATTAGCCTAGATTTACTATGTGATGCGCACAGCATACAAGTATAGACTGGGTCGCCTGATTTGGAACAAAACATTTCCTGTTTATTTTTTAAAGTGGTTTGCTACTTGCAAGTAGGCTTAAAATGCGGATTTTGCCACCCTCGGGTGGGCTTAAAAAACATGGTTTTGCCACTATCTAGTGGGCTTAAAACTCACAGTTAATGATTTGTTCCAATCCAAATAACCCAACCTTCACCCACAGGCATTCAGGCAGTTATATCACATAAGCACATAGCCTCATGGTAAGCATGCTATCATGGCAGTCACTCACACGCATGAAAGGATGATAAAGCATAAAAACTTACCGAGTACTCCAAGCCAAAACAGAAGCTACGTTAGAAATCCATGCATGATCCTAACTATACAGAAATGCCTAATGCAACACATGCAAAAATGAAACTAAGATAGGCTCGGCTATTCTAAACATGGCATATAAAGTACTACAACTAACAAGTATTCAACTCGAAATTGAAATACAATGCAGTTAGTATGATGCGCCGAGCCCGGTGCATGCAAAACAGATGAATGAATGCAAACATGCTATCATACTGTATGCTAATTGAAACATATCCTAATCTAACCATCATAAACTGGTAAATAAAAGGGAGAAAGACGTGGGGTTGGAAGACATACATCACACGCATGCACACTTATTACAACGTTGCCCTCGCTCGGAGGGTCCGAATAAATAATACAGTCCCAATAAATAATTACAGTCCGAATAAGTACAAAACCCTAATTAATTAACAAATTAACTAGGAAAGCAGTAAATTAGCATGCATGCTAGGAACTGCCTCGACTCTGCTCCGGATGATTGCTTGGCACGGAAATCCATCGCGATGCCCCAATTAGCCTCTGTTTGCAATTGATGTCGGAATGCTGTGCAAGGTTTTTGAAAGCTGCTGATTTCTGATTTGCTGCAACAGAGAGCAGGAAAGGGGCATAGCAATGTATTTTTACGTATGTATGCATGCCTCGATCCTCGTGCCACCAATCACGCATCTCGATGCATGATGGCCGAGGAGTCGAATTGCACAACTCAATATGGAATGAATGCACATATAAACACAACAAGATTGAGACTCCATCATGGATAATTCGGAGTGTCGGCGATCGGGAATTGAGACCCGTTCCGTCACTCGGAGTACGAAACGTCCCTCGTTTCCTGTGCTCGGGCTAACTCCTATCCCAAACACAATGCAATATGCAACCTAGCATATACAATGCTATGAAATGGCATACACAATGTATGAAGTAACATGGCATGCACAATGCTCTAGCATACAACCTAGCATACGCAATGCAAAGGACTAGGATGGCATACACAATGCAATATGGGCTTACACCAACATGAGTAGACCTCAGCCACACCCACATCAGATGCCATTAGATGAAAATGATATACTCGAGATGCATGCACACATGCACGCAAACTGAGGACCGATCCTAAGGCACGAATGCCACTCTAACAAGGCATGGCCAGGCATGAAATATGGCATACAAACATGCAAGTTCCAGCACTAAAATTTGATGCAAAATGATCCCGAAACATGGAAACATGGCACCCGATGCATGGAATGGACCCCGAAACTCAAAACTAGGCTTACGCAATGACCTATAGCTATACAAAGCATGCATTATTTGATCATGAAGCATGAAGACAGAGTCAAGGCAGTCCTAAAACATGAACTTTTCTAGTTTAAAGCATGGCCAAAAGATGCTAGAAAGATGACTAAAATAGCATGCAATTTCGACTAGCAAACATGGTTTACATGACAAGTGTATGAAGCACATGGAATCTCACCAAACCAGCAAAAATCAGTGAATAAAACATGCCAAAACATGCACAAATAACTTCTGAAATGCAGCCAACATGTGCAAAAATGAGGAGCTCCTTTAGAGGGCCATACAAGGAGTTGTTGGACACATACAAGATAGACATGAAGCATGACCAAAACAACTCTGGAAATCAAATATGGTAGTCCCAAAACTCACCAAATTGACTCTGAAATGTGACTAAGAAGCAAGCAAAGAGGGGTCTCTTTGGAAGGCCAAAATGACCACCAAACAAGTCAAGGTGAGAGGGGGTCACCCCCCTCTGATTTGGAGGCTCAAAATAGTGTGCTAGCCACTGAAAATCCATTGGATTTCAGTGTCTAGAAGGCCAATCAAAGCATGCAACAAGAGCTTAGGTGTTAAGGCTCAAAATAAGAAGGAATCAAGCATACAAGGAAGCATGTGACCTCAAACAAAAATGGGACCTTGAACAAACTTGAAGATGAGATTAAAACAAGATGTTTTTCAGTTTATGACAAACCTCAAAAATGAACACAAGTAGGGCTAATCTATCATGCAAAAATGGCCCTAAAAGAGAGATTAGAGACAAGGGACAGCAGCTGACCCCAAATAGCAAAGAGCCCTTCAACAAAGTTGAATAGGGGCTCAAAACATGGCACTTTACAGTTTACATCAAGCCTCGAAAATGAACACAAGTGAGGCTAAATCAACATGCAAGAAAAAGGCCTAAAAGATGGATAAGGAGACAAGTGGTAGCAACTGACCTCAAACAGAGGAGAGCCCTTCAACAAAGTTGAAGAGGGGCTCAAAACAAGACATTTTATAGTTTATGACCAAGTCCAAAACAGCTCACAAATAAACCTAAAATATCATGCAAAAATAGGCTTAAAAGAGAGTTTAAACACAAAGGGTGAGGAGGAGACCTCAAACAGAGAAAGACCCTTAATCAAACATGGAGATGAGCACAAAATATGACTATTTACAGTTCGGGTCGGAGCCCAAAAATTCTTGCAAGCAAGGCTTATAAATGAAGCAAGAAAAGACTAGTTTAGGGGAAAAGTGTGCTTACCCTTGAAGAGCAATGAACCAGTAGCCTTTGGACCAAGAAGAGGAGCTCCTAGCCTCTGAAAATCAGCTTCAAAAGGCTGGAATGAAGTGTGGATGTGTGGAGCTATGGGTTGGTGTGTAAATGGTGCAAGGCTTTTAGGGTTTTGAGGCTTGGAAGAGATGGAGAGGGAGAGATGTAAGCAAGGCTCTAAACAAGAATTTGTAACCCTCTAAAATGGAGCTGGGGGGTCTGGTTTTATAGAGGGAGGAGTGGAGGAAAGGGGGAGAAAATCAAATTCAAATTTCCCCCCCAAAAGACCCCCCCTCGGACACAGAATCTGGGGGGAAACAGAGGGTGCAGCTGTAAGGAACCAGGTGTGAGGAACATGGCCGGCCAAGTTCAGAGGGTTCAGGTGGCCGGCCGGCCACCTCCCCTGGCCGGCCGGCCAGGGTCAAAAGGATCAATGAGAATTAGTGGTCGGCCACCCCATATTGGTGGCCTCCCATGTGTGCACAACACAGCTATGTAGTCAAAACCCTAAAAATGTGAACCAGGAGAGAGAAAAAAACAACTTTATAGAGGGGTTCAAAAGGGTCAGGAACAATTGCTGGCGGGCCATGACATATTGGTGGCCTCCCAGGTGTGTACAACACAAATATGTGGTTTAGGGCTAGAAAAAGTGGCCCGGGAATGGTCAACACCAGCTTTCTAGCGAGGAAAACGGGCGACGGAGGGCGATGAAGGAATAAAGCTGGTCTTCAGAACAATTGCTGGCCTCCCACCCTTCTACGACCTTCATAACAATGAAAATAAGGTCTCCACCAAAAATGAACCAAAACCGATGCAAAACGAAGGTTCGGGGGCCAAAACACGCAGCCCGGGGCCCCGAAAACTGACTGTTAAGCACCGGAGGTGGCGTTTGACCACGAAGTTGATCTCTCGAGCCACAGTGTCCCTCAAAAGGAAGTAGATAAGATGTATGCCAAAAACCGGAGCAAACGGAGGTGGTTGAGCGGTCCCGAACCGAGGCATACGGCCGACGGTTCCGAAAACCGAGAACCGGGCTCCAAACGAGAAAAATGGCCTACGACCACGAAACGTAGCCTACGGCCACTGAGAGATGATCTGTGAGACCTCTCCCTCCCCTCGGGAAGAGAAAACAGAGAAAACGGGACCCGGTTCGCAAACCGAGGCAAGGCACAAAAGAGTCCGGAAGTCCGGGGGCAAGGCTCGCAGCCGTGATTCCGCAACCTCAGAACGAGCACAATATGCAACATCACCAAGTGCTCAATCAGTGACGTCTGAGTCTTGAGGTCGTTCAAAAATGGGGTGTCTACAGGTGCCCCTCTTTGACAGAACGCGGAAGTCAAGAAGTGACGGGAGTGAATGTCAAAGCCCAAAGACGACCCATTTTTGACAAGGCCGAAGACTTAGACAAACATACGAGACAAACATGAAGATGTGCCCGCAGGCAGGGGGCAAAATGCAAAGCGATATGCACAAAGCCGAATGTAACCGAATGATCATGCGAGGCAGCAAGCTGTAATGAAGCAAATATTCACAATAGATGCAACAGTTTTAAGCGAGAATGCAAAGTAATACTACATTTCATGCAGTTGAAGAATGCGGAGAATGATTGGATTCTCGCGACGTCTTACACAGAGAATATACAATACCTGTGCGGTTCGTCTGGTCACACCAGCCTCAAATGAACCGTACATACAATATCGCGCCTGCAAAAGAAAGAAAAATAACAAGCATAACATAATTAGCAACATATGTTCAGTGTGATATCAAGCGTAGACAAATGCGGTGTTGATAGGTGAGTATATCGCAATGCGAGAAGCAACGTGCGTGACAACGCAAGTTTAAGCGTGAAGGCATGACAATATCGAGGAGATGTGCATAACAGTGCAAGTGGTGTGCATGAGAATGCAGGTTACATGCATAACAATGCAAGATGATTGTGAACTCGAATGCCCATTTTGAAACGAAACAACGAGCAAAGTAGTGCAAGTTTCGGCGAGGGTGGCTCAATTGCGACCTCTGGTTTACCTCCTGGAGGGGTCACAACATATTCAAAAAGGATATATCTTGTCCTCGGCGAGAAATGATGAAACACACGCTGAAAGTTGGAGTTGAAGTTCCCGCGGAGGGATTTCGCGACAAAAAGTGCACTTTCCTTGTACTTTCTCGGGTGCCGGGTACTCCAATCATCACTAAAATTTGCAGAAAGCTTGGAGGCCACATAGGGGACACCACCAGCCAGTTTTATTCCAGGGGGGAGGCCACCGGCCAGGTTTGAGGGAGAGGGGTGGCCGGCCTGCCGGAAAAGGTCGCCGGCCGACCACCTTGGCCAAATCCGGGGCAGTTTTGACTTTTTACCCTCATTTCTTTAAATATACTCATCCAAAGCACTTTTCCTCACAAGTGCAGCTCCGAAATTGCTCTCTCCTCCTTCCCAAACCATTTTCTCTCTCAGATCTGCGCTCTATACGCGTTTTCCAATGCCCCACGCAAGTTGTTTTCGCGAAAACTTTCAGTTCTCTTCACTTTGAACCGATTAAATTTTGATTTCGGGGCTTCTTTTCTCATTTTCACCACTTGAGGTAAGTTTTTCTCGACATTTGGAAGATTTTCTCGGGAGTTGACTTTTGTTGACTTTTTCATTTCCCGAGAGTTGACTTTTGTTGACTTTTTCCAATTTCGGCTCATTTTGCTTGTTTTTGCTCCTTTTTGCAGACTTTTCGAGATGGCTGGTCATTTCCCTCATGGCGGAGGTCTTCCAGGTGCTGGGGGTGAGCCGGATATCATGTACTTGCCCCCGAGAGTTCGGCCGTTTGATCCCGAGAGGTATCATCCTCAGGAGCACATCCTCCCGCGGGCGGTTTTCTACCATTTCACTAATTTCGACGACCGGGCACCTAGGGATCTGCTTTTGTGAGAGCCGGAGTCCCACCTCTCTCATGAGGCACATGAGGTATTTACTCCGCTTTTACATTTTCTGCAATGTATTCTGCATTTTCTGTGTATTTCGTGCCTTCGTTATGTTTATCTGCCCACTCAAGCACACAGCTTGTTTTGAATTTTTAGTCCATAGCACCATATTCCGTTTGCATCTTGAACACATAGTTCAAACATTCTGACTTTCTGAACACGCAGCCCGTATATTGATCGTGAACACACAGCACACACTTGTTGAGAATTGAACATACAGCCCAATACTTGAATTCTGAGATGAACAAACAGCCCATACTTTGATGTCAAACACATAGCTCGTTGTTGAGGTGAACACACAGCACATACTGATTGAGAGTTGAACACGCAGCCCAAACACTTGAGATGAACACACATCCCATTGTTGAGGTGAACACACAACACTCCTTGATTGAGAGTTGAACACGCAGCCCAAACACTTGAGATGAACACACAGCCCACACTTTGATGTCGAACACACAGCTCGTTGTTGAGGTGAACACACAGCACACACTGATCGAGAGTTGAACACGCAGCCCAAACACTTGAGATGAACACACAGCCCATTGTTGAGGTGAACACACAGCACTCCTTGATTGAGAGTTGAACACGCAGCCCAAACACTTGAGATGAACACACAGCCCACACTTTGATGTCGAACACATAGCACACCTTGATTGAGAGTTGAACACCAGCCCAAACACTGAGATGAACACACAGCCCAGATTCTGTAATTGATTTGATTTTGCACACGGCTTATTCATTTCATTTGTACGCAACCTATTCAGTCCATTCTGCACACAGCTTATTCATTTCATTTGCACGCAGCTTATATATTTTATTTTGAAATTGAACACATGTATTTATTCTGAATGCAGGTGACTGCTCGTACCGTGCGAGGATATGGCTCTGTCACGGCGAGAGAGTGGTACGCTGAGCTCCCGGAGGTTGTCCGGGATTTGGTTGACGTGGCAGGGTTTGGGCCCTTTTACACTGGGCTCTCCCGCTGTCCTGCCAGTAGGACACTGATGGGTGCTTTGGTAGAGAGATGGTGGGACACCACCAACTCCTTCCATTTTTCTGCCACCGGGGATATGACTATGACCCCGCTTGACTTTGCCATATTGACGGGCCTCGATGTGGGAGTTTGGGCCATCCCATACGACGAGGACATGGGCAAGTGGGAGGCCGCCTGGATATATCTATTGGGAGCTCGCCCACCAGTTGATAGATCTTTGGGCAGAGTTCGGTATACCCGGTTTTCTTCACATTTCAGAGAGAGAGTGCCCGAGACTCCTGAGGAGGTAGCTCAGTACACCCGGGGATTTTTGATGTTCCTCTTCGGGACCACCCTGTTTGCCGATAGAGGGAACACTGTCGGGCTTTATCTGTTGAGTGCTCTAGTGGACCTATCACAGGTCAGCAGATATGACTGGGGCGGTGCGAGCTTGGCCACTCTCTTCTGCTATATGAGTGCGACCTCCTGCGAACGGGGGAACATGGTCGGTGGCTATTGGAGGGCCTGGGAGGTACTTTCTGCCCTCTTGATTTACATTTCTGCTTCCCATTACTTGTACACTGCACACACGGCGCACTTTACTTTCTGTACCTTGCACTTTGCTCTCAGCATTTTGTATTTGTATTCTACACTTAGCATTCTGTATTCTGATGGCTATTGCTCTGTCTCTCACAGTTATGGGTCTACGCATACTTCCCGACGCTGGTTCCGGAGCTTATAGTGGAGGTGCCCCTCACGACCCCGTATTCACTCGTATTCGAGGGCCAGTACCGGCCGAGACCTCGGGAGTCTCTTCTCTATTTACGGCAGTACTTTGACACAGTGCGGTCGTCATCGGTATTTCAGAACTCTCAGTTCTTCATGTTTCTGATCTTGCACATTTATAATTTCTGATCAGCTTATGCATTGATTATCCACAGATCATATGGCAGCCTTGGGCGCCTTTGGGTAGAGACCTCCAATTCCATTTTGCTGGAGCATGGGGTGTCTCTCGATATCGGATCCTGTTCGAGGGACTAGTTGGTAGGGCCTGGTTTCTGGGGGATCGCTTCTTGCGTTAGGTATGGGGCTACCCTGAGCAGGACGTTCCTTCAGCGCCTCCAGACGATATGCGGACCGCTGATAGGCTCTCTCCCCAGGATGTCATTGATGCTATGCAAGGTACTGATGCCTTCCTACATCTGGAGCAGGGGGAGTATGCGACCTACCATCACACCTACTTGATGCCTCCGCTAATGGGAGTCCGTACCCCGACGAGGAGGTCCGCTGGCATGCCCTCATCGAGCAGGGCTCGGACTGCAGATGCCCCTTCCACCAGCAGGGCTGGCACATCTAGAGGTAGGGGTGGATTGGTTCCCCCGATTCCTCCGACTCATCATCATCCTGGATGGCCAGATATGCCGACTGAGTTGATGGGATGGCAGTACACAACTACCTCCCCGATTTCGATTCCGATAGAGCCTCTGATGCCTGGCCACCGATATGTCAGTGACCCTCACTCACCACCGGTATGTTCCACTGTTTTCCGTTTATCACACAGATACCTTGGCATTTGTTTACTCATTGATGACTTGAGCTCGTATCTGCAGCCACCCCAGGAGTACATGGACGAGGTGCTTGAGATGGTAGCCTCACTTGAGGGCATGGTCCTGCGGAGGGAGGCGCAGTTGTCCATCATGGGTTTCCAGGTACCCTTTAGTTTTCTTGCATTTATCATACTTCTGATGACATGTTGATCCTGAACATCTTACTGTATTAATAGGCTGCCTGTGTAGAGCACATCTGACACATACCACATTCATGCACTATACCTGCATACACCCACTCTGTGTAGTTTGCTTTTATCTATATATGTTTTGGCTGATGTATTCAAATTGCATTCTTCATTTTCAGATGCCCCCGGTGTATGCTCAGTCACAGGCCGGGCCATCCAGGCCTTCCCGAGGATCTGGGCCATCTAGGCCTTCTCGAGGAGTTGGGAGAGGGGAGTCGTCTCACGGACGAGGCAGGTGTAGGGCTCATATCATAGAGGAGGAGCCCAGCGAGGAGGAGGAGGCTGCAAATCCCCAGTCAGAGACATCTGCTGATAGAGAGGGTAGCTCCGACCCCGGTTCCGGGAGTGGAGGTGAGGCCGAGGAGGATCCCGAGGATGGTAGCTCCGATTCAGACGATGATGGCGATGATGGTGCAGGGGCTGTTCCGCAGAAGAGGACGAAGAGAGCCTCTTATTCCTGCTCCTGAGAGCATTGATGCATTTGTTTCCTACTTTATTTACCTTTTTACTAGTAGTTGTAGCACATTGTACATTGTTAGACAGTTTTATTTTCTGTAAAACTTGTACCCTTGTTGTAAGAAGTGTTGTAACAAAGGAAGCATGGTGGAATGAAACAGCTTTTTGAAAAAGTGTTGTATTTTATGTTCTCAGCATCGCATCGCATCATTTTGCACAAAAATGAGATTGAATGGAAATGTACATTGTGTATTTACCAGGTCAGGTAGTGAACCGACACAACAAACCAAACAACCTAACTTACTAAGAAACAACAAAACCTTAGCAAGTTTACAACTCGATAAGCAAAACAAAACAAAATTGATAAGTAAAGAGTAACAACTCAAATGCACAAAACTTGACAACTCGATAAACAAAACAGCTCGACCAACAAAACGACAACTCGATAAGCAAAACAACAACTCGATAAGCAAGACTAAACAACAACTCAATAAACAAAGTGTATTTCGGACGATCTGGGTGATGGAACGCATCCGAAACTGAGGGAAATTGAGGCCTTCGACACTCCCAATGCATGGAAATGCTGGGAACTTCCTTTCAGAGGGTAAAACAGGGCCAAAAACCCAATTTGCAGCATGGCCGGCCACCTTTGGGAACTGGCCGGCCAGCTTTTTGCATTGGAGAGGAGAGGGGTGGCCGGCCTGCCAGAAAAGGTGGCCGGCCGGCCGGCCACCTAGCCCAGCAACCACCAAATTCTTGACATGTCTCCCCTGAACAGTGCCTTATCTTCTTTAAAAGCTCTAGCCTCGTGGTTGATTCATTTCATCTTAGTTTTGTACCAAAATGGAGGCGTTTCTCGTCGAAAATCTCACAGCTTGGATCGCCTCTCTAGATGGCTCGAAAAAGTTAAACTTCCGGGGTTTCGGCTTGAATGCACTATTCACGCTAAGCCGTACTCTGCTGCACCTTCCCTTCCTCTATGCCACGGCGAGGTTTTGGAACCCGGTAACACATGTTTTTAGCTTCGGCGGGCAAGAGGTATGTCCAACTTTCGAAGATTTTCAAGCTTTGATGGAATCTGAATGTTATAAAGAGATTTTGCCTCAGTTTCGCTTTGGCCACGCCCAAGCTTTAGGGCGGATGTGTGGACTCACCACGCATGACGCTCGGTCTCTGATCTGTAACGGGGAACTGGACATCCTCGGATTGATTTATCGCTTTTCTGATGCCGGTGACTGCGGCGACCATTATTGGCAAGGTTTCCGGCAACATGCCCTCTGCTTGTGTATGCTATCCCACTTTTTGCTTGCCCCAGGCTTTAGTGGATCTAGCATTCGTCTGATTGAAGTTGCTCAAGGCTTGAAAGAAGGAAGGAGCTACATCGCCATGACATTGGCCGAGACACTGATGGGCTTGGATGGTTTCTACCGCCGGGAGACGGCCAGATTTGCGGGGAGTCCATTACTGCTGCAGGTAATGTTTCCCACCCAATCCTCACATATGTATTTGCTCACATCACTCGGCCCTCAGGCTCGGTTTTTCTCACAAAATCCTTGTCTCGCTTTTCTCTCATCGTACATCTCTCTATTCTTTATTCTCTCATTTTTCATCCCTCCCCAGGTATGGTTGATGGATAAATTGCAGGTTGTGGACTCTTGCCCAGCCTACTTAGCTTGCGGCTACTTCTTCCGACAACGCCTAGTCGATGCTCTTGATGAGGGATGGTGGTTCGACTGGATGTGCAATTTGTCTGCAGATCGCATTGCTTGGCGCTGTCCTTGGCTCAATCTCCCGGCGATGAGCTATAGCATGTCCCGGCTGATCGGGATCCAGTTGATTGGTCTGACCCACTGTGTGTTCTACTTTCCGTTCCGATTCTAACGCCAGTTTAGTCATGATCAGACTTGCCCGCCAGAGGGGATAGAGTACCCGGCTGCATTCCCGATCCGAGGCACACAGCTTGCCCGATATGCACAGCATGGAGGACTAGAGAGCTCCTGGCCCCCACTCCCACTTTCAGTTGCACTTTGTCTGACGAGTGCTTGCATTCGCTCAATGAAGAAGCACAGATTGGGCCCAGCTTGGCATGAGAGGCTTCTACCAGCTCTGGGAGGGGGCGCAGGGACATCTGACTTACCTATGCCCCGGATTTATTGCTTTACTAGTACTTTCAAGTTTTCTTCATGGATGTAATAAAAAGCAACTTCAATTTGTATGCAAGAGCAGGAGAACTCTGTTTTGAAATCAATGAAATTGAAGGTTGTGGGTACTGAAAATTTTCCGCTTTGGTCCAAAAATGGTCTTAGTTGTAAAAAGATTAATTTGAACAAAGTCAACTTTTATTAAAACTTTTCAAAACCATTTTCAGTATGGATCAGAACTGGACACGCCTGAGATCTGTCACTGAGATGCACAACCCCGGATTCCAGCAACTGGAAAGTTGCCCTTAGTCTGCATAGCACCGCGGCACCACACAACAGCGGAAAGTTGCCCCTAGTCTGAAAAGCACTGCACCGGAGATCACGATGAATGCTGATGGACAGAGATGGCCGAGATGATCAAATGGACAAAGTTGATCGGGGAAAATGTTTATGGCTGAACTTCAGGATGAAGTTGCCTACGTATCCCAAAGATGGGAATCAAGCCTTACGTAGTTCAGGCTCGGGTCCACTCGGGTATTTTCACTCTCCTTTTATGCTCTAACTTTTGCCAAGGCCGCCCTTTGCGGGTTTTCAACCTTGCGAGCTCAGTTTTTATAATTTCAAATTTTTTGTGCTCTGAGTTTTGCCTAGGTCGCCCTTTCGGGTTTTCGGCCTAGCGAGCCTCTCAAGGGTAATATTTCTTCAATTTGTCCATATTGATCGGCTGTGAAAACTCTAAGCCATCTAGATCCGTCAGAACCACAGCCCCACCTGACCAGATAGACTTAATGATGTAGGGACCAGTCCAATTGGGTCTGAACTTGTCCCTTGGGTCATGGATGGGAGCTCGGTTGTCCTTGAGCACCAAATCTCCTTCCTTTAGATTCCTGGACTTAACTTTCTTGTTAAAAGCCCGGGCAATTCTGCGCTGATAACCTTGAACATGGTACAGTACTTTCAGTCTTCTCTCATCAAAGAGCATGAGTTCCTCAAATCTGCTCTGCTGCCAATCTGCCTCGGCTATTTGACACTCAGCCAATACTCGCAAAGACGGAACCTCAATTTCGATAGGTAGAACGGCCTCCATCCCATAAACCAATGAATACGGAGTCGCCCCAGTAGAAGTTCTGATTGAAGTCCGGTAGCCCCACAGAGCAAATGGCAGCTTATCTGGCCAGTCCCGGTAGGTTTCCACCATCTTCTGCAATATGTGTTTGATATTCTTGTTGGCGGCCTCAACCGCTCCATTGGTTTGCGGCCGGTATGTGGATGACTTGTGAAAAGCCACGTTATATTTTTCCAACAAGTCAATCACTTCCTTCTTGAAGTGGGAACTGTTATCTGAAATTATCTCGTTTGGGACCCCGTAGCGACAGATGATGTTGTTTCTGATAAACTTCGCAACATGTGAAGCCTTCAACACCGCATAGGATTGGGCCTCGACCCACTTTGTGAAATAATCTATCGCGACCAGGATGAACTCATGCCCATTCGACCCCTTCGGAGTGACAGCCCCGATCACATCAATTCCTCATACTGAAAATGGCCATGGCGAAGTCATATTGTATAGCTTCGACGGCGGAATGTTCATGCGGTTTGCATGAATTTGACATTTGTGGCATCGCCGGACAAAACCAATACAATCCTCTTCTATGGTGGACCAGTAGTAACCCTGTCTGAGGATCTTCCGCGCTAGCATTACTCCATTCATGTGCGCACCGCATTCCCCTCCATAAATGGCCTCCATTAGACGCTTTGATTCTTCGGCATCGACACATAGCTTATGCATTCCCAGATGACCTCTCTTATACAGCTTACCCCCACAGATGATGAACTGAACGGCCATTCTTCTGATTGCCCTTTTATCCTTGGCATTTACCCCTGGCGGTTATGCTTCCTTCTCCAGGAAATTCCAAATGTCATGGTACTAGGGGTTTTCATCCTGAACCTCATCTATAGCAGCAATCGACTCGTAGGCTAGCGCAAACTTCTGGTCAATGATGACTGGACGCATTCGGACTCCGTACGGGACGTCTATCATGGAAGATAGAGTTGCTAAAGAATCTGCGAACCTATTGTTCTCTCTTAGTAGGTGAGCAAAGTTTAGCTTCTCAAACCGAGGAATTAACAAGTCCAAGGTTTGGTGATACATCATCATTTTTTCTTCTTTGACTTTCCAGTCTCCTTTTGCTTGAGACACAACAAGGTTCGAGTCCTCGATGACGTCCAACCGTCTTGCCCCTAGTTCCAGGGCTGCTTCTAGACCAGCAATGCATGCCTCATATTCTGCTTCGTTGTTCGAGACTTTGAACCGGAGTTTGAAGGCTAGGGGGATACGGGAATCGTCGGGTTCTATCAGCAACACCCCTATCCCATACCCGTGTTGATTTGACGCTCCGTCAAAGTACATCGTCCAAGTTTCATCGTCGATGTGCAAAATGGCTTCATCTGGGAATAAGTACTCGACTGCTTCACCCCCTTCCACTGGATGGTCGGCTAAGAATTCTGCCACTGCTCTTCCCTTGACCGACTTGCGTGTCACGTATTTCAAATCGAATTCGGAGAGCAACAGCAACCAATGAGCTAGCCTACCCGTAAGTGCTGGTTTCTCGAAAAGATATTTGATGGGATCGAGTCGCGAAACCAACATTACAAAGTGAGCTAACAGGTAGTGCCGCAGCTTCCTGGTAGCCCATACCAAAGCTAAGCAAGCCTTCTCCAACGGTGTGTAGCGAGTCTCATACTCTAGCATCTTCTTACTCAGATAATAGATGGCTCTTTCCACTTTATCTTCAGATTCTTGTGCGAGCATACAGCCCATTGTGGCCTCAGTCACTGAAAGGTACAATATCAACAGTCTCCCCGACTCTGGTGGTGACAACACGGGCGGGTTCTGTAAGTATTCCTTTATTTGTTCAAAAGCAACTTGGCATCGGCCGTCCCATTGGAACTTCTTGCCTTTCTTCAGGAGACCAAAAAGTGGTTCACAAGTCAAGGTTAATTTTGAGATAAACCGTCTTATGAATTGCACTTTACCCAGAAAGCCTCGCACCTCCTTTTCAGTCCTTGGTGGGGGCATTTCTAGGATGGCCTTGATTTTGGAAGGGTCGACTTCGATACCTCTCTGTGTAATCAGAAACCCCAGCATTTTTCCCGCTGTAACACCGAACGAACATTTCTAAGGATTCAGCTGCAACCGAAACTCTCTGATCCTTTGAAAGAACTTTTGCAAGGCAGTGTAGTGGCCCTCTCTATCTTTGGACTTGACAATCATGTCGTCCACGTACACCTCAACCTCCTTGTGGATCATATCATGTAATATTGTGGTTGCGGCCCGTTGATAAGTAGCTCCAGCATTCTTTAACCCAAACGGCATCACTCTGTAGCAGTATGTCCCCCACGGGGTAGTGAATGCAGTTTTTTCCCGGTCTTCTGGTGCCATTACTATCTGATTGTAGCCGGAGAAGCCATCCATGAATGAAAGCAAAGCATGCCCTGTTGTGAAGTCCACTAACTCATCAATATGCGGCAAGGGAAAGTCGTCCTTCAGACTAGCTCTGTTCAAATCCCTGAAATCCACGTATACTCGGATCCTGCCGTCTTTCTTCGGCACCGGAACGATGTTGGCCAACCAAGTTGGGTATTCGGATACCAGCAGGAAACCTGCGTCGATTTGCTCGGTGACCTCTTCCTTAATCTTGAGAGCCCAATCCGGGCGGATCCTCCTGAGTTTCTGCTTGGCGGGTCGGGCCTCGGGGTCAAGAGGGATCCGATGCTGTACAATCTCAGGATCGATTCCAGGCATGTCTTCGTAGGACCACGCGAAAACATCTTTCAAATCTTTTAATAAAACGACTAAGCACTCGCGTTCCTCCGAAGACAACGTGGATCCGATCTGGACCAGCTGCGGGTCCTCCTCAGTACCAACATTCACGGTAGTGATTTCATCCATTAGAGGTTTGACAAATCTCTCATGCTCTTGTTCAATTAATCGTTGCAAAACCGGAGGAATTTCTTCCTCGTCGCTTTCATCAAAATTTTGGAAGTCTGAGTTTATGTAATAAATCAAGGGCACAGAAAAGTACACAAAAACCACAGCTACTTGATTCTCATTAAGTTCATCCAAATCGTCCGATCCCTCGGTTACAACAGACTCAAATGAGAAAGAAAAAAACGACCTGGACAAGACTGTGGCATCTGGGTTATCATCCCCAGGATTGCCAGACTCAGACTCAGTCGAGCTGGAACTTGATTCCGACTCACAAGACTCAGTGGAATCAGATTCCGGCTCACTACCTGACCCGGCGCTGCTGGACAAAAATCCCTCTTCGTATTGCCAAGTGAGAGAGGGTGCGATAGATGCATCCAAAATAGTCGCTGGTAGGCCCGCAGCCGTTTCATCCCCAATCATGGAAATCGAGAAGTTATCCCCCAAGCACTTTTGGTCGATCGGAGGATCTGAAAATAGATATGCCAGTGCTACCCCCATTTCAATTTCAGTGCCCTCGGAGTCCACTGCCTTACACTGCTCAATCTCAGTTGGTGGGTCTGTCTGCTCTTCGGCAACGTCATCCCCGGATAATTGCAGATCGAAGAAGATCTCGAAACCTGGCACGCGCTTCTTCTCCGAGTTCAGCCATGGCTCTGGGAAGCCACAAAATGGAAAGTCCTCCCCCTTCCGGACGAAGCGTCCGTTTAGGGTACCCTAAATGGGCCTGTGTATTAGTTCAAAAGGCTTCCCAGCCTGCTTTGCTCTGGCTCTTCCAGCCATTTCCTTTCCCTTCCTTACCCAGTCCTCTTTGGTGGGCAGATAACCCAAGCCAAAGGTATAAGGGTTGTGTGGCACTTCGGCCAATGTTGCGACGCCCTTCCTGCCACTCCTTCCTAATCCCATCCCAGGGATGTGTTGTAGCTTGTTCATGAGGTATACAGATTGAGCACTGACATATACTCTCTCATTAACGGCCATGATATTCTGCACAACCCGAGCCTCAGCCAGAGTAAATCCTGATAAGAACACATCCTCCATGCCGTGCTCGATTTCCAAGACTGGTGTAGACACTTCGGCGGTGGATGGATTGATGAATTCCCGAAAACAATGGCTACCCCCTTCCCGTGAGGGTACTTCAGCATTTGATGCAAAGTGGAAGAGACTGCCTTCACTTGGTGCAACCACGGCCGCCCCAAGAGTAGATTGAAGGTTGCGGGAACGTCCAAGACATGGAATTCAATATTGTGTTGTCCTGGACCAACCTGGGTCTGAATTTTGACAGTCCCCATCACCTCTCTGCTGGTGTTATCATAGGCTCTAATCACTTGAGTAGTCGGCACGAAGTCCGCGGGCTTCAACCCGATCGCATATGCCGTCCTTGACGAGCACACATTAATGGCGGATCCCGTGTCGTTAAGAACCACTGGCACCCACTTGTCTCTACATTCCACAGAGATGTAAAGGGGTTTGTTATGATTTACGCCCTCAGGCGGTAGTTCTTTGTCTGAAAAGGTTAACGTCGGGGAACCTCCTCCCGGAAAGACCAGTCCAACTAGCTGCTCTGGTGTGGTATCTATAGAGAGTTTGGCCTTGTCCATAGCAGATAGGACAGCCTGTCTGTGCACTCGTGAAGCCATAAGCAGTCCCCAGATGGAGATGTCTGCTTGTATCTTCTTTAACTGTTTGAGCACAACCTCCTCTTCAAGCTGTTTCTCCTTCTGTTTCTCAGCTTCTTTATCCTTCCCAGATGCCTCTGGCTGGTCCAGGTGCGGGGGCTTGAAATATCGCCCGCTTCTCGTCATATAGTTGACCTCTTCGACATACCAGGTGTCGTCTGGCTGATGGTTTCCCCAATCTTCATCTGTGTGGGCAAGACGTAAATCATCGTCCTCCCACCACATTCCATTGGCCGCCGACAGACACCTGTCTGGCTCCGGTATGTTTGTACTCTCAGTACTTTCAGCCCACATGCCCGCAGTATCTTCTATTTTTGTGCACACAGCACTTTCGGTCCCCTCATGGACTTTGGCTTTCCAGATTCTCTTAGAATCCCAAATCTTTTCTTGTTCTGCCTGCGTTGGCGCAGTTTGTTGTTCAGCTTTCCCTGCATTCACACTGTCCCAGTTCCGAGCGAAATTCTTCATACCGGCGCTCTCTGGCAATGCATTCTGACTTTCGGCCCTTCCGGCCACAGCTAATATTCCTACCCTTGCTGGGCTTTGTTCTGGTTGGAACTCTTCTACAACATCTGGTTGATCATCCAGCCATCCAGTGGCCTCTGCCGATTCCTCATAATCAAACCAGTTGACTGCCGTGTCCCCTGAATTCTGGTCATTGAAAAATTGGAGGTTGGCAAAGTCTTCCTCCACAGCCGTCAAATCATTTGCTCCTTGCTCAAATCCATCCCCCCGGATCACACACAGCTCTTCCTTCCCTGGCAATTCTATACCCAACCTAATCTGGCCTGCTGACAGAATGTACTCACTCGGATCATAGGCTTCCCCAGTGAAACTCTCAGATGGCTCGATCCCAGACTCAACAATTCCACTTTCCTCTGAAGTCCGCCCTGTCCCATCTTCGATGGTCACCACCGTCGGCTCTGGTTGGGTTGTGGAGATGTCCAACATGCACAAAGAGTCGGTGCAGTCGGGAAGGAGCACCTCCGGCTTAGGTAGGTGGGATGGGGTGATATAGATACTAGGATCGTAAGACATGACCCCAGTTTGGATAAAGTTGATTCTGTTGGGAGGGGGAGCTTGGTTATGCGGTGGGAGAGGATTTGTTGTGACATTGGGTTTGTCGGGAGGCGCGATCACCTGTTTGTCAATAAGATCCTGGATCTCATGACGCAATCTAAAACAACGGTCGGTGTCGTGGCCATGTTGTTGGTGATACACGCAGTATTTTGCCGGGTCATGAGAGGGAGGGAGTGGATTTGGTAGTGGCCTCGGCTCTAGGGGCTTCAAATGCTTCTTCTTGATTAATACCCCCAGAGCCTTGGACAAGGGCATATATAGGGGTGTGAAGGTTCTTTGGCCTCTGGGTTGGTATTTGGTGGTCTGCGTATTGTTTCCGGATGCACCGGAGAAAGGCGTGGCTGCCATGGGTCTTGGAAGGGGAGGGGGAATGGTGGTGACCATGCTCACCTCCGAAGTTCTTGCAATTGCAGCGCCACTCGGGCCGGCATTGTTGTTGCGGTTAAAGGTTCTCCTGGGCTGCTCTCTATCTTGGTCAATCAGACCCTGTTTTATTGCGTCTTCAATTTGTACCCCCATTTCGTGCAGATCTGAAAAAGTGGGAAAGGGGAGCACAATCATTTTTTGCATCAGTTTTGGCTGGAGATTGCGCACAATCATCCTGATCTGGTCCTTATCGGTGGGCCTTAAAGTCATCATCGAGGCCTTCGCCCTCCACCGGGTCACGAAATCCGAGAAACTCTCTTTGGGCTCCTGCCTTGTTGTTTCGAGATCATGAGTTGTAATCTCAATTTGGGTATTGTAAGAGTATTGCGCAACAAAGGCCTCGGCCATTTCATCCTAACTCCGCTTGACATCATCCTCTAACTTCGCATACCAAATAGCGGCTACACCCGACAGGGTCCGGCTGAATAATGAAAGCTTTTGTGGTCTTGTGAGGCCCATTGGCCTAGTATATCTGAGAATAGCCGGAGGTGGACCATGGGATCCCCAGACCCGTCGAAGCGATCGATCTGCGGCATTTTGAACCTGTCCGGCAGCGTCACGGCCACATCGGTATATCCATCCTCGATATCTGGAATAGCCTTTACCCCTTGGGACTTCTTGAAAAGCTTCTCGAGCTTGCTCAATTTCAGTGCTGTAGGGTCTACTTCGAACTCGAAGGGAGAGTCCGAATGGTTAATAGGTGTATGTGCCTTGGACAATTGAGGTGGAAGCGGGGGCGGAGCAGGCCCCGTTAGAAGGTCTATGTCCTCCTGGATGTTCTGGACATTTGGCAAGGTGTTCTGGGTATTTGGCAGGACATTCTGGGCAGTCGGTGTTTGCTCTGGTAACGGGATCCCTGGTGGGAGAGGAACTGGATGTGAGGTTGACGCTCCGGCTTGCTGCTGGAGCCGGGTAATTAGCTCCGCCTGCTGGGCCATGATTGTGGCCTGCTGTTTAGAGAACTCCGCTTGGCGGACAGCGTCCTCTTGCATTTGTTTCATGCTCTCTTGGAGCTGTCGCATCATGTCTTCCATCCCGGCTATATTCTGCTGATCTTGCTGACTGACTGGTATGTGTATCTCTATGGCAGAAACTAAGACCTCAGCCTGACTGTTCACTGCTAGGGTAGACCACTGTTCTGGTAACCTCTGTTCAGACACACTGCGTGTTCTCGGCCTCCGTCTGACAGCCGGGGGTAGAGAATGAAACACTGGCTGTCCGTCAACCAGATCCTCAGATCGATTGACCCGACGACCTCTTGTCCAAAGTGCTTGGGGAATATCTGCTGGGTCAGAAGCAATTGTGCTAAAACTGTCCTAGCAAAAGATAAATAAAGCAATAAGGAAATAAATAACCAGATAAACGAACGGCATAACAGCTTAAAATAAATACACAACACACAGCTGGGCATAACAACACACGGTCGATAACCTGAATACACACTGTCCTCAAACACTTATTACTATTCCTGAATCACTGTTCCCCAAGACTGAATCTGATACCCGCAGATAACTGATTCTCAAATACTGACTGATGCCCGCAGGTCTGATGCCCAAACTCATAAACTGATACATGCATTTCCCTGTAGAGACGCACTCTAAAAGCACATAGCAGATAAGTGAGAGCCAAAACACCCCTATGTTGGGGTAGGGTTTTCCCTGTCCTATTTTGTCAGGAGCTAGGGTTTCACTACACACGCAGCGGCTTCAAACAACCTAAAATCGGGTAAGCAACCTGTCCTAGCTTGGAATAGTCACTATGGTTTTCGAATATGCACTAGGTCGAATGGTCAAAAGGGTGCCCCGGTAAAACCGGGGTTTGTGTTCCCACACTGGCAGAGCCCACAACCGGTCAGCCTTATGGTCATGCCTTGACAAGACAAGCCTCCGGCAAACCGTTCAGGAATAGCAGATGGCAAACACGGTGTCCTAGGCGCACCAATGCAAATGCAATGCAAAGAAACACACAAGTGTAGTCAAAACCAGATATCAAGAGTTCGAGTCAAGTTCTCTAAATCCCCAGCAGAGTCGCTAGAAACTGTAGACGTCCCCGAACGCCCCGGGGAGGGATGAGTCCCCCCGTTCTGTTCGTTTTGGGCTCACTACAGTTCGGACTCAAATTGTCACTGTTCTCAATCTGAACCAAAGAGTCCAAATCCGGCAAATCGTTTTGAGAAAACAGATTTTTGAAAGAAGTGCCAAACATGGACTGCTTTTCCAGATACAGAGTCGCCACCTAAATATTTTATTTTGGGAAATTTAGGAAACCCTGACTCGTTGCCTAAGGCCGCATGTCCGTCATCACCAAAGTTGCCTCGGCTCGGGAACTTGGATACGATTGGGGAAGGTCAGTTCGTGAGCACCCCCGCTCGCCCGATCAAAGATCGGCCTCTACTAACTATGATATCTTGTTTTGAAAACATTATGCGTTCTTATTCCGGTTATTAGCCTAGATTTACTATGTGATGCGCACAGCATACAAGTATAGACTGGGTCGCCTGATTTGGAACAAAACATTTCCTGTTTATTTTTTAAAGTGGTTTGCTACTTGCAAGTAAGCTTAAAATGTGGATTTTGCCACCCTCGGGTGGGCTTAGAAAACATGGTTTTGCCACTATCTAGTGGGCTTAAAACTCACAGTTAATGATTTGTTCCAATCCAAATAACCCAACCTTCACCCACAGGCATTCAGGCAGTTATATCACATAAGCACATAGCCTCATGGTAAGCATGCTATCATGGCAGTCACTCACACGCATGAAAGGATGCTAAAGCATAAAAACTTACCGAGTACTCCAAGCCAAAACAGAAGCTACGTTAGAAATCCATGCATGATCCTAACTCTAAAGAAATGCCTAATGCAACACATGCAAAAATGCAACTAAGATAGGCTCGGCTATTCTAAACATGGCATATGAAGTGCTACAACTAACAAGTATTCAACTCGGAATTGAAATACACTGCAGTTAGTATGATACGCCGAGCCTGGTGCATGCAAAACAGATGAATGAATGCAAACATACTATCATACTATATGCTAATTGAAACATGCCCTAATCTAACCATCATAAACTGGTAAATAAAAGGGAGAAAGACGTGGGGTTGGAAGACATACATCACACGCACGCACACTTATTACAACATTGCCCTCGCTCGGAGGGTCCGAATAAATAATACAGTCCCAATAAATAATTACAGTCCGAATAAGTACAAAATCCTAATTAATTAACAAATTAACTAGGAAAGCAGTAAATTAGCATGCAAGCTAGGAACTGCCTCGACTTTGCTCCGGATGATGGATGATGCATGCTTGGGTTGCTTGGCACGGAAATCCATCGCGATGCCCCAATTAGCCTCTGTTTGCAATTGATGTCGGAATGCTGTGCAAGGTTTTTGAAAGCTGCTGATTTCTGATTTGCTGCAACAGAGAGCAGGAAAGGGGCATAGCAATGTATTTTCACGTATGTATGCATGCCTCGATCCTCCTGCCACCAATCACGCATCTCGATGCATGATGGCCGAGGAGTCGAATTGCACAACTCAATATGGAATGAATGCACATATAAACACAATAAGACCGAGACTCCATCATGGATAATTCGGAGTGTCGGCGACCGGGAATTGAGACCAGTTCCGTCACTCGGAGTACGAAACGTCCCTCGTTTCTTGTGCTCGGGTTAACTCCTATCCCAAACACAATGCAATATGCAACCTAGCATATACAATGCTATGAAATGGCATACACAATGTATGAAGTAACATGGCATGCACAATGCTCTAGCATACAACCTAGCATACGCAATGCAAAGGACTAAGATGGCATACACAATGCAATATGGGCTTACACCAACATGAGTGGACCTCAGCCACACCCACATCAGATGCCATTAGATGAAAATGATACACTCGAGATGCATGCACACATGCACGCAAACCGAGGACCGATCCTAAGGCACGAATGCCACTCTAACAAGGCATGGCCAGGCATGAAATATGTCATACAAACATGCAAGTTCCAGCACTAAAATGTGATGCAAAATGATCCCGAAACATGGAAACATGGCACCCGATGCATGGAATGGACCCCGAAACTCAAAACTAGGCATACGCAATGACCTATAGCTATACAAAGCATGCATTATTTGATCATGAAGCATGAAGACAGAGTCAAGGCAGTCCTAAAATATAAACTTTTCTAGTTTAAAGCATGGCCAAAAGATGCTAGCAAGATGACTAAAATAGCATGCAATTTCGACTAGCAAACATGGTTTACATGACAAGTGTATGAAGCACATGGAATCTCACCAAACTAGAAAAAATCAGTGAATAAAACATGCCAAAACATGCCCAAATAACCACTGAAATGTAGCCAACATGTGCAAAAATGAGGAGCTCCTTTAGAGGGTCATACAAGGAGTTGTTGGACACATACAAGATAGACATGAAGCATGACCAAAACAACTTTGGAAATCAAATATGGTAGTCCCAAAACTCACCAAATTGACCCTGAAATGTGACTAAGAAGCAAGCAAAGAGGGGTCCCTTTGGAAGGCCAAAATGACCACCAAACAAGTCAAGGTGAGAGGGGGTCACCCCCCTCTGATTTGGAGGCTCAAAATAGTGTGCTAGCCACTGAAAATCCACTAGATTTCAGTGTCTAGAAGGCCAATCAAAGCATGCAACAAGAGCTTAGGTGTTAAGGCTCAAAATAAGAAGGAATCAAGCATACAAGGAAGCATGTGACCTCAAACAAAAATGGGACCTTGAACAAACTTGAAGATGAGATTAAAACAAGATGTTTTTCAGTTTATGACAAGCCTCAAAAATGAACACAAGTAGGGCTAATCTATCATGCCAAAATGGCCCTAAAAGAGAGATTAGGGACAAGGGATAGAAGCTGGCCCCAAATAGCAAAGAGCCCTTAAACAAAGTTTAATAGGGGCTCAAAACATGGCACTTTATAGTTTACATCAAGCCTCGAAAATGAACACAAGTGAGGCTAAATCAACATGCAAGAAAAAGGCCTAAAAGATGGATAAGGAGACAAGTGGTAGCAACTAACCTCAAATAGAGGAGAGCCCTTCAACAAAGTTGAAGAGGGGATCAAAAAAAGACATTTTACAGTTTATGACTAAGTCCAAAACAGCTCACAAATAAACCTAAAATATCATGTAAAAATAGGCCTAAAAGAGAGTTTAAACACAAAGGGTGAGGAGGAGACCTCAAACAGAGAAAGACCCTTAATCAAACATGGAGATGAGCACAAAATATGACTATTTACAGTTCGGGTCGGAGCCAAAAAAATGCTTGCAAGCAAGGCTTATAAATGAAGCAAGAAAAGACTAGTTTAGGGAAAAAGTGTGCTTACCCTTGAAGAGCAATGAACCAGCAACCTTTGGTCCAAGAAGAGGAGCTCCTAGCCTCTGGAAATCAGCTTCAAAAGGCTGGAATGGAGTATGGATGTGTGGAGCTATGGGTTGGTGTGTAAATGGTGCAAGGCTTTTAGGATTTTGAGGCTTGGAAGAGAGGGAGAGGGAGAGATGTAAGCAAGGCTCTAAACAAGAATTTGTAACCCTCTAAAATGAAGCTGGGGGGTCTAGTTTTATAGAGGGAGGAGTGGAGGAAAGGGGGGGAAAATCAAATTCAAATTTCCCCCCCAAAAGACCCCCCATCGGATACAGAATTTGGGGAGAAACAGAGGGTGCAGCTGTAAGGAACCAGGTGTGAGGAACATGGCCGGCCAGGTTCAGAGGGTTCAGGTGGCTGGCCGGCCACCTCCCCTGGCCAGCCGGCCAGGGTCAAAAGGGTCAATGAGAATTAGTGGCCGGCAACCCCATATTGGTGGCCTCCTATGTGTGCACAACACAGCTATGTAGTCAAAACCCTAAAAATGTGAACCAGGAGAGAGAAAAAAATAACTTTCTAGAGGGGTTCAGAAGGGTCAGGAACAATTGCTGGCCGGCCATGACATATTGGTGGCCTCCCAGGTGTGTACAACACAAATATGTGGTTTAGGGCTAGAAAAAGTGGCCCGAGAATGGTCAACACCAGCTTTCTAGCAAGGAAAACGGGCGACGGAGGGCGATGAAGGAATAAAGCTGGTCTTCAGAACAATTGCTGGCCTCCCACCCTTCTACGACCTTCATAACAATGAAAATAAGGTCTCCACAAAAAATGAACCAAAACCGATGCAAAACGAAGGTTCGGGGGCCAAAACACGCAGCCCAGGGCCCCGAAAACTGATTGTTAAGCACCGGAGGTGGCGTTTGACCACGAAGTTGGTCTCTCGAGCCACAGTGTCCCTCAAAAGGGAGTAAATAAGATGTATGCCAAAAATCGAAGGAAACAGGGGTTGTTGAGCGGTCCCGAACCGAAGCACACGACCGACGGTTCCGAAAACCGAGAACCGGGCTCCAAACGAGAAAAATGGCCTACGACCACGAAACGTAGCCTACGGCCACTGAGAGATGATCTACGAGACCTCTCCCTCCCCTCGGGAAGAGAAAACGGAGAAAACGGGACTCGATTCGTAAACCATGGCAAGGCACAAAAGAGTCCGGAAGTTCGGCGGCAAGGCTCGCAGCCGTGATTCCGCAACCTCAGAACGAGCACAATATGCAACATCACCAAGCGCTTAATCAGTGACGTCTGAGTCTTGAGGTCGATCAAAAATGCGGTGTCTACACTTTCACTAGTATCAAAATTAGAAATTAGTATAGAAGTTAGGAATAGTAATTAATGTTTAATTAGAATTTAATTCATTTCTAATAAGATCAAAATATCCTCTTTCTTTTCAATTAATTTTTTTGGCAAATATTGACAGGTGCCTCTCTGCATTGTTTAATATTGGAAAGTGTGTATAAAATACCTTAAAAATATATAAAATTATTAAAAATTGTATTGATTTAGTGAAAGTGTATTGAATTTAGTAAAAATCTTCAAACTTTGTCTTTAATTATGCCTAGGGGCACTTGTTAACCAAACCCAATTTTTTTTTTAGGCAAATGCTAATGTGGTGAAGTGGTTTGGAAATACTCTCTGGATCCAATGGGACGTTCTTGATCCTCAGCTAGTAACCTAAAAAAGAATGAACACTCCGGTCGGGGGTGCCGGAATTAGCACTCCGACGGATAAGTCAGTGTATAATCTCTTAATTGCTTGTATCTTAAGTTTAGCATACTCATTCTTACATACCTCTCTCTAGATAATATTCTTCTATTTATATCTTTTTCTTTCTTGGGCTTCAGAGCTGGGCCCACCTTCAATTCGTCGTATAGCTATTTACTCGGCTCCTTTTGTTGCAAACCGCTCTTCACTCGGGCCCTTACTCAATTGGTTATTTGGCCGAATAGGGTACTGTTGGATTTGCATGTATAAGATGGGGCCGAATGCGATATATGAATTTCGACTCTCCAGGTCCAACTATTCGACCTCTTTACGTGTCCCAATATTCGGCCCCCACAATTGCCCCCAAACACTCCACTAACGACAGTTAGCTGGTGTGTTTGGTTTCGAACTCAAAAAGTCAGAGCCGAAATTCGGCGGCTAACCTCATTCCAACGCGAATGTCAGAGCACACGCCTTTCGGTCATCATTTCAACTTCCCGCCCCTTCGTATGCTTCCATTTATTGTGATTTAAAATTTTGTCGTCTTTTTGAATACATACACATTTTTGGATGCTTGAAGTTTTTGGACTGCCTTCCGACTCATCTCTGCAACTTCTTTTTATCCTTCATTGTCCTCTCCGTCTCTTGTAAGTTCTCTTCCTCTCTGCTTTGAATCTCTTTTCCTGGTTTGTTTTTAGTTTAGCATACTCCTATAGGCTAACGAAAATGGCAAAGCAATTGAAAGACCTCCTCTCTACGAAATGAGTCTCTGGCTTTCAACGCCATTTTTCTATTCCTGATGACGTCCGTCTGTCACTTATGACAAACGGCACCCTTGATATGGAGCGGGCTGATGAAAGCATGATCGTCTTCCCTCTCTTATCAATCACAGAGGGCGAAGTCCGTTTCCCCCTACACCCATTCCTTAGGGCTGTCCTTCGCCATTGGAGTCAAATCCCTTCCCAACCCAATGTCAACTTTTTTAGAATCGTAATGGGGGTTATAGAGTTAAACCGTCACCTTAGGATTAATCTCAGCATACCTGCTATTCGGCATTGTTATGCCTTGGCCAAGTCTTCTGGCTGGCATGGACGCTACGTCCTTAGGGCCAAGGACACTACTCCCTTAGGGCCAAGGACACCGACCATCAATTAGTGACTATGCTTTCCAGCTCTAGCAAGTGAGTCAACGATGTCATGGTCGTTGTCCGAGGTAACTAGGAATTCGGCGAAGGCGAGGACCGCCTAGATCCTATTCCTAGACGGAGGGGTGAACCAGGTGGCCCTGCAGCTCCTTGCATTTATTTTTCTTATATTTACAAGGCTTTATTTCTACGATCTCATGGTTTTGCTTGTGCAGGAAACGATTTGAAGAAAGTTTTGATTTCAACCGACGACGTCGTTGTCACGAAAATTAAAGTCGCTCTCAAATACTTCGGCTGTCCAAGCCTTTAGAAACAAGGGAGGGTGGTCCACATTCTTCTTCGATACGAGCTGACGTATACGACGTTTTCGGCGGTAGAAAACATCTCAATTCTGAGGGGTGAAGAGTTTCTTACGGCTCTTGTTTTAACTAACTTCAAAAACTTGCGGCAAGTTGGTTTTGACGGATCCGACTCGGAGCGGGCGAAAGTAGCTGAGGAGGTCGCTGAAGAGTCAGACCAGTCTGAAGCCGAAGTAGACGAGGCTTTGAAATTGGCCTTTGAGGAAGCCGGCCTCAATTCAGCCAACCCTTCATCCACTTCGGGCCGAGGGGACCTTCCCTTCGACGACATCTTTACTGGTTTAGAAGACCTTCCCAGTGCGTACCCCGAAGACATGGCCAAGTTGTCACTCACACAACTCGCCAAAAAGAAAAACGCGAAAAGAATGGCTGTGCGGTGGAGAGCAGAGGCCATTCGATCTGAAGTGCCACCCGCCGCCGATACTGAGCCCTCCCTGCCTGTTATCAAGGATGAGACAGCTCAAACCCAAAATGCCGAGTCGGAGCCGGTTGTGCAGGCGAATCAGGAGGCTGAGCGAAGGGCGGAGAAACGTCCTGCCGAAGTTAAGGCGGGCTCTGAAGAAAACCCGATTGACAAACGGCTGCGCTTAGAGGAGTCGGATGTGGTTGTGCCTTTTGTCGTTCAACCAAAGATAAAAAAACATGCCGATCTACTTTGACGCGTTGGCTCTGAAAGATCCAGCCGTGGTGTTGAGCATGGTTTCGTCAGTCTCATTGTCGGCTAACAAGGCGGCTTTCCGGGCGGAGCCGGATCTGTTGGCAATAGCATTAGCCGCTCAATCGGCTCTTCTGGTATAGAACTTGATCTTGTCTCTCCCTTTTATGCACATATTGTTTTGGTTTTAATTTCCTGTTTTGCAGACGGTTGGAAGGATAGCCGAGATAGGCCGTCGCCAGCATGACGTCATCGAACGAATTGGCCGTTTACAATCAGAAGTTGAGGACCAGAGGAGCAGGGCCGAGTTCGAAGTAGTGAGAGTGAAGATGGAAGGTGCAAGGGCCAAGGCCAAGATGGAAAGGGTGAGAAATTCAGACCAGCTTAGATTGGCAGCCGAGGAGAGGGCAAACGCGAGCGAAGAAACACTCAAGTTAGCCCAAGAGGCGATTGCCAAACTGGAGGCTGACTTGGAAGACTCGAAGAAGGCGAAGGAAGTAGCCGACTCTGAGGCTTCCAAGGTGTACGAGGCTGGGCAAAGCGCTGCCCTCGCAAATTATGTGGAAGAATTCCCCAAATTTGAGAATCAAGGATTCAAACACGGCTGGCTCAAAGCCCTTACTGCTGCTAATGTGACATTGGCTATGCTGATTCCATACGAGCAAGTGGATGTTGAGCCGCTGGAGTCTGACTCCGAGGATTGATTAGGGCGACACTTTAATTGTTTTTGTTTAAGGATTTTGAATGTATTGTTGCAGCTTTTCATTTAGTAGTTTTTATGTGTAAAATGGCTACAATTTTTAAGTTTTTGATAGGCATTTCCAAGCAAACTTGTAGCTTTTTGTTTAGTAGTTTTCACATGTAAAATGGCAACAGTCTGTGCCCAATTTACTAATGAAAATTTCCTTTGTACTTTGCTATTATTTGTGCTTAATTTTGCTATTGACGAGTAGTATTGCTTTTTGCTACTTTGGGTAAAACATTTGTGTACATTTGCCAATTAGATAACTAGGCAATTTAGTAATTTAACCTCGTCGAATAGCCAATCAGATTAATAAATCTACTGTTGTCTTAGCTAATGTATGAACTCCGAAAGCCGAATATCATCAGTTCATAGAGTGGTTGTGGCACACGTCGATCGGCATCGGGCCTAGGCAATGTAGTAATTTATCCTCACCGAATAGCCGATCAAATTAATATATCTTCCCTTGCCTCAACCAATGTATAAACTCTGAAAGCCGAATATCATCAGTTCATGGAGTGGCTGCGGCATAGATCGATTGAAATCGGGCTTAGATATTTGGCCGATCAGATTGATAAATCTGCCCTTGCTCCAGCCAATGTATGAACTCCGAAAGCCGAATATCATTAGTTCATGGAGTGGTTGCGGCACACGTCGATCGGCATCGGGCTTTTAGAGTTTAGCATTAATGAAATCGCCTCGGGGGCGCTGCATGAGTTAGAAATAAATGGGATAGGTTCTTCGCACCCGTAATTCCACTTATTGTGTTCAGACTCAATTTAAACCAGTTTGTTGCGGAAGGTTAGATAAGTGCGAATGTCAAATAGACTATTCTTCAACAGCAAAGGAGAAGGGCGGACATTGGCTCAGCTTGACACTGAAATGAATCGCAGCAACGAGCCCATACGCACGGGAAATAGGACGTCCAGGGAACGGGAAAAATGTCAGCCCCAAAGTCATCGAAGTAGATCACCCCGAAGGGAAAAACAGCAACGGGGCAGCTCCCCTCGACCACGACCGAGAAATGAGTCCGATGCGACGCCGTGACCGTTGAGTTTTGCGGTTTTTATGGGGAATAAACCGATGACGGAGGCGGATTCTATTGTTAACAACCCAGGTGTAGCAGTCGAGTTCGCTCAACAGATTTTTCCACCGGAAGTCCAGCAGTCGATGGTTGGTCAACAAGATTTTGAAGTGTTTCGAAAGGGCATCCGTGGAGCAATGAGAGGGCTATACTGCCTATGAAGTCGGCATGCGTCTGCGCGCCGCGTGGCGGGAGATAGGGAAGAAGGACGAACGAATTCGAAACTTGAACGCTCGTGCGGAAAAGGCCGAGCGTAAGCTAATGAAGCCCTAAACGGCTGAGCCGCGTGTGGCCGGACAATCTAACACGGTTGTGGAGGAAAGAGTGACCCAATGGCTAATAAGTCATGCGATTGCCAATCGAGATACGGCAAGCATGTTTGCAGTAGAGACTGCAAGGTCCATGGGTTATGAAAATGGCTTTCATGACGGCCGGAAGGTTGGGATAGACAAGACCAAGGAGAAACTCGTAGAGAAGGTATGTCGATGCGAGAATCGGGGCTTTAGGCATAGGTGGATTAAGGCTCTCCAAGCCGCAGAGGCTCTCCAAGAAGCAGGAGTTGAATCGGCGTCGCCATTATACCAACGTCATCACTTTCCTTTTGGCGCTTTCAAAATTGAGAAGAGCGATGACGAGGGTGACGCCGAATAGAATTGAACATATTGTAAATGCTCCAACGCAAATTGGGTGTCAGCTATGTATTTATTGGTTAAGTTAATAAAATACTCTGTTTTAAATGTTTGCGTGCTTTAGGCATTTCATTTTGAATGTTTAATGAAATATGGTTTGTGCCGGCTCAACGTAATTAAGCATTTCATTTTGAATGTTTACATGCTTTAATTTGTGTATACGGTTTTTGCCGGCTCAATCTTAATGAAGCATTTCATTTTGAATGTTTGTATGCTTTAATTTATGTTTATACGGTTTTTGCCGGCTCAACTTAATGAAGCATTTCATTTTAAATGTTTGTATGCTTTAATTTTTGTCGTGTATTGCGGTATCCTCGAGAGGCACTCCGAATTCGGAGTCTTATTCGGCCTAAACGTGACTTGCACGGATGGGACTCCAAATTCGGAGGCTTTTTGTCTTGGCCAATCGTGATATCCACGAAGGGCGCTCCGAATCCGGAGTTTTATTCGGCCCAAACGTGATCTGCACAGATGGGGCGCCGAATTCGTAGGCTTTTTGTCTTGGCCAATTGTGATATCCATGAAGGGTGCTCCGAATCCGGAGTCTTATTCGGCCCAAACGTGACCTGCACGGATGGGGTTCCGAATTCGAAAGCTTTTTGTCTTGGCCAATCGTGATATCCACGAAGGGCGCTCCGAATCCGAAATCTTATTCGGCCCAAACGTGACCTGTACAGATGGGGCTCCAAATTCGGAGGCTTTTTGTCTTGGCCAATCGTGATATTCACGAAGGGCACTTCGAATTCGGAGTCATATTCGGCCCAAACGTGACTTGCACAGATGGGGCTCCAAATTCGGAGGCTTTTTGTCTTGGCCAATCGTGATATCCACGAAGGACGCTCCGAACCCGCAGTCTTATTCGGCCCAAACGTGACCTGCACAGATGGGGCTCCGAATTCGGAGGCTTTTTGTCTTGGCCAATCATGATATCCACGAAGGGCGCTCCAAATCCGGAGTCTTATTCGGCCCAAACATAACCTGCACAGATGGGGCTCTAAATTCGGAGGCTTTTTGTCTTAGCCAATCGTGATATCCACGAAGGGCGCTCCGAATCCGGAGTCTTATTCGAAAGACTTGAACTGAGTCACAACGAGAAAATACAAAACTTTGCATTGCAAAAGTGAAATCTTTACATGGTGAATCATTCAAAACAAACATCATGCCCCACAGGTCGGGTCTAATGATAGAATTTATGCAAATGCAAAGAATTCCAAGGGCGTGGCAGACTCCTGCCAAACATGTCTTTGAGCAGATAAGCCCCTGTTCCCACGATTGAGTCAATCTGGTGGGGGCCGTCCCAGTTAGGACCCAATTTTCCATCAGTCGGCTTCCTGGCAGCTGGAAGCACCTTCTTCAAGACCAATTCGCCTAGTAAATAGCGGCGTAGCTGAACGCGTTGGTTATACGACTTAGCAAGCTACTGCTGGTACCGTGCCATGGATGTAAAGGCATGGTCTCTTCGTTCTTCAATCAAGGTCAAATCCAAGGCTAGCATCATGTCGTTTCGACCCATATCAAAAACTTTTGATTTCAAGGTTGGGAGGCCGATCTCCAAGGGGATGATTGCCTGCGTTCCGAAGCACAAAGCGAACGGCGTTTCCTTGGTGGACCGTCTCGGGGTAGTGCAATGAGTGCACAATACACTCGGCAATTCTTCGACCCATTGGCCTTTCGCCTTCTCTAGCCTCTTTTTGATGCCGTTGTAAACGTCCCCGAACGTCCCAGGAAAATCTCGTTTTGTTCATTGGGCTCACTACAGTTCGGACTCAATGTCACGGTTCTGAATCTAATCTCACAAAGTGCAATGCAAGATCGATAAATCACCAAAGAGTCCAAATCTGGCAAATCGTTTTGAAAAACTGATTTTTAGAAAGAAGTGCCAAACATGGACTGCTTTGCCAGATACAGAGTCGCCACCTAAATATTTTATTTTTGGGAAATTTAGGAAACCTTGACTCGTGCCTAAGGCCACGTGTTCGTCATCACCAAAGTTGCCTTGGCTCGGGAACTTGGATACGATTTGGGAAGGTCATGCAATGAGCACCCTCGCTCGCCCGATCAAAGATTGGCCTTTACTAACATGATATCTTCTTTTTGAAAACACATGTGCTCTTATTCCGGTTTATTAGTCTACAATTATTATGTGATGCGCACAGCATACAAGCATAGACTGGATCGCCTAAGTTGGAACAAAACATCTCATTTTTTAAAGCGGTTTGCTACTCGCAAGTAGGCTAAAATGTGGATTTTGCCACCCTCAAGTGGGCTTTAGAAAATATGGTGATTTGCCACTCTCAAGTGGGCTTAAAACTCGCAATCAATGAATTGTTCCAATTCAAGTGATCCAACCTTCACCCACAGGCATTCAGGCAATTATATCACATAAGCAGTTAGCCTCATGGTAAGCATGCTATCATGGCAGTCACTCACACACATGCAAGGATGCTAAAGCATAAACACTCACCGAGTACTTCAAGCCAAAACAGAAACTAGTCAGTAATCAATGCATGATCCTAGTTCATGTTAAGATGGCTAATGCAACACGTGCAAGAATGCAACTAAGATAGGCTCGACTATTTTAAAATGTCATGTGAAATGTAACTTGATACATGTATTCAAGCAGGAATTGAAATACAATGCAGTTAGTATGATGCGCCGAGCCCGGTGCATGCAAGATAGATGAATAGATGCAAACATGCAAGCATAAGGATACTAATTGAAACATGCCCTAAAACTAACCATCGAAAGCTGGTAAATAAAAGGGAGAAAGAAATGGGGGTTGGAAGACATGCATTACACACACGCACACTTATTACAACAATTGTGCCCTCTCGACGGAGGGTCCGAATAACAAGCTAACTAGCTAATTTAAGCTAATCTAATTAAACTAGTTATTACACAACAAAATGAATAACAAGCTACAGCTAATTATTACACAACTCTAACTAATCAACAAATTAACTAAGTAAGCAATTTAAATAAGCATGTAAACTAAATGAAGAAGTTGCCCTAGCTCTGCCTTGGATGACGAAGGATGCATGCATGCTCGAATCGCCTTGCGCGGAAATCCATCGCGATGCCCCAACTTGCTTCTGTTTGCAAATGTTTTTAGAACATTGCACCAAGCTCCACAAAGCTTCCACTCCACCTAGGAGACCTCTAGTTATGCTGCCGACCAGTTATTGCTACTGGAGACCACCTACCGACCATTTTTTGTGGTGAAGACTAGAAAAAGTGGTCGGCTAGCCACTTTATCTGGTCGACCGACCAGTTTTTGCTGCTGGTTTCTGGTTTTCTGCAACAGAGGGCAAGAGAGGGACATGGCAAAGTATTTGCAATACATGTGTGCACAACCATCCTCCCTATCATTACATGAGCTCAAGGGAGTATAGTTCTCGATCCTCGGGCCATCAATCACGCATCTCGATGCATGATGGCCGAGGGGCCGAATTGCGCAACTCAATATGAAATGAATGCACATATGAACACGTAAAGCCTAAAACTCCATCATGTATAGTCAAGAGTGTCGGCGACTGGGAATTGAGGCACATTTTATCACTTCGAGTATGAAACGTCCCTCATTTTCCGTGTTTGGGCTAACTCTTATCCCAAACACAATGCAACAAACATGGCATGTACAATGCGACTTCAAGTATGCAACCTAATGCGATACAACTTAGACATGCAAACATGCGACTAGCATATACAATGCTATGAATTACATGGCATACACAATGCTCATGACGCTTGCATACACAATGCACATGGTAACTAGCATACATAATGCAATGAAAATGGCATGAGCAAGTGTAATGATCAATCATGCAATAACATGGCATACTCAATGCTATAAACCACATGGCATACTCAATGCGCAATAGATTTAAACCAAGGTGGATAGGCCTCAGCCATGTCCAAATCAGTGGCCAATGGTGATGAAATCAAGGCAATAAAACATATACAAGCATGCACAATGCAAGGGCCCAAGCCTAAGGCAAAAAACACAACTTTCCAAAAGCATTGAAAGGATGCAACATGGAGTACAATGGCATATGTTCCAGTATTGAAATGGCATGCAAGATGACTTAGAATCATGCAAAACAACTCATGTAATGCATGTTAAAAGGCTCAAGCATCAAAAGCTAGTGAAGCATATTACACTAGAGACATGCAAGGCGATACTCAAATGGCCAAACCAACCCCAAACAGACCCTATGAAGGCCAAAATAGCAGCAAAAATGAGTTGGGATGATGGCTTGAAAAGCACTAAAATTAGGCTCATGCATTGGCTCATAAATAAGGCATAAAAGCACAAGTCTCAAAAGCACTTAAGAAGTGGAAAATATGAAAGTGTAACAGCCCTACATGCTCTGAAATAACATTCCCAATGATGCCAAAACATGTAAATACCTCAAGTTAAGCATTCAAGGGACTTCAAAACTCGAAGCTAGTCAAGACTATTACACTACAAGCATGCATGGCAAGCATCATTTGACCAAGGGGCCTCAAAACAGAGCTAAGACAGCCCAAAACATGAACAAAATCATGTTGGAGGATGGCCGAAACATGCTAGAATGGTGAGCCAAAACATCATGCATTCAAAGCTAGTGAACAAGATTTACACTACAAGCATATGAAGCATGCAAAAGGCTATTAAACTAGACATAAACAGAGCCATGACATGCCAAATGATGACCAAAAACCCATTGAAATTGAGCTAATACATGCTAGATTGACATGCTACTTTGATGAGCCACAAACGGGATTACACTACACATATGAGAAGCATGCCAAGGGTGACCAAACCAACCTTGGATAGAGTCTAGGCAGGCCCTAAAAGTTACCAAAAAGTGCCTGAACCAAGCCTTGAAAGTATGAAGATGTATGCTCCTTTGATAAGCCAAAAATGCAAGCAAATAAAACAAGAAGAGAGGGGATCACCCCCCTCTGATTTAGGACCTCAAAACCACATGCCTACCACTGAAAATCCATTGGATTTCAGTGGCTAGGAGGCCAAGCAAGGACTAGCTCAAAGGCCTTAAGGTATGGCACAACACAAGGCCAAATAAGGCATTGAAGAGGGTAGAAGACCCTCAGCACCCAAGAGGCCTTAAACTAACATGTTAAGCACTCAAAAATGAAGCCTTTTTTAGTTGAAAACAAAGCTCAAATAAGCATGCAAGTATGGCTAAGAGAGTGATCAAGACAAAGCTTAAAAAAAAAAGAGAAAAGAGATTACCCTTGAAGCACAGCAAAACCAGCAAATTTCTCAGCCAAGAACCAGCTTTTTAACCTCCAAAATGTCCTCCAAGAACCTCAGTTTAATGATGGGGGTGTATGGTTAAGAGTTGTGGTGCAAAGAAATGGAGAACAACACACTCTTTAGGCACCAAATATAGAGATATAGAGGGAGATATATGCTTATGCCTTAGGAAAATTTCAGAACCTCTAGAATGGAGAGGGAGAGCCTCTCTTATAGAGGAGCAAAAGTGAAAGCTTTCTCAAGAAGCTAAAACTTGGATGCAATCCCTCCAATGGAGGATACAGTCTGTGCCCTCCAGCTGGCACAGCTGGCATCCATTCAGTCTGACAAAACATGGGGAAAGCTGCTGATCACATAAAGTGGTCGGCCGGCTAGTTGTAGTGGTCGGCCGACCACCCAAAGTGGTCTCCTAGGTGAAAAAGTGGTCCGCAAGGGGAATTGGTGGTCTCCACACTGAAAGTAAGCCAATGGTGGGGTGGGAAACCAGTAAATGTGGCCCAAAGACCAAGAAAACCAGTTTCCCGATCAAAAAACCGGCTGGCGGGAAGAAAAGTGGTCTCCAGGGAGAAAAAATGGTCTCACACCCTTGTACCACCTCCCAAACAAGGAAAACAAGGTTTGTACCAAAAACAAACCAAAACGGATGCAAGACGAGAGTTCGGGAGGTAAGACGCACGGCCGGGAGCCTCGAAAACTAGCTGTCGAGCACCAAAAGTGGCGCACGACCACAAAAGTGGTCTCCCGGACCATAGGGTCCCTCGAGACAGAGGAACCAAGGTGTGGTCCAAAAACCGAACCAAACAGAGAATGTTAAGCGATCCCGAGACAAGGCGCACGGCCGAAGGCTCCAAAAACCGGAAACTAGTCTCCAAAGGGGAAAAGTGTCCTACGACCACGAAAAGTAGTCTACGACCACAAAGAGATGGTCTACAAGACCTCTCCCTTCCTCCGGGAAGAGAAAACAAGACTTGGTCCACAGACCGAGTCAAAGCACAAAGAGTCCCGAGGTCCGGGGGTAAGGCTCCCAGCCAAGACTCCGAAACTTCAGAACAAGCACAACATGCACCATCACCGAGCACTCAATCGATGACGTCTGAGTCTTAAGGTCGGTCAAAAATAGGGTGTCTACAGCCATCCAAAATAGTTTTATTGAAGGCTTCAGCTTGGCCATTACTCTGTGGATAAGCCGGGGTGGAGAAGTAGAGCCAAATGCCATACTTGTTACAAAGTTCTCGGTAGACACCGCAATCGAACTGGGTGCCATTATCTGATATAAGTGCTCTTGGAATGCCGAACCATGTTATGATATTTCTCCATACAAAACGCTTCACATCGGTATCTCGGATATGCGTTAGTGCCTTCGCTTCTACCCATTTTGTGAAATAATCTGTCGCGACAATCAAAAACCACTTGTTACTCGGGGCATGAGGTAGTGGTCCAACGATGTCAAGTCCCCATTGGGCAAACGGCCAAGGACTGGTTATAGAGCTTAACTCTTCAGCAGGCAGGTAGGTCAGAGGAAAAAACTTCTGGCACTGTTCACACTTTTTCACGTAACACTCAGCATCGACTCTCATTGTTGGCCAGTAATACCCCCGTGTCACAGCTCGATGGGCCAAAGAGCGCCTACCAGAATGGGCGCCACAGCTGCCTTCATGTATTTCAATCAGAAGCTCTTCAACTTTGTCCAGATGAACGCATTCCAGGTATGGACCAGAAAGGGATTTTTTATAAAGTTTTCCTTGCATATCCAAGTAGTATCGCGGTGCTTTGTTTCGCAACTTGTGCGCTTCTTTCTTGCTCGCTGGGAGCTGTTCGAAAGACAGGAATGCAGCAATGGGGTCCATCCAGCTCGGTCCTAATTCTATGACATTGACCTGAATTTCCTCCGAAGGGCTAATGCTCGGCTCCGGGATGAAACCTACTTCAATGGTCTGTTTAATCTCTGAGTTAATGGCGGAGGCTAAGTAGGCCAGGGCATCTGTATGTGTGTTCTGGTCACGGGTTATTTGGTTCAATTCATGGTGGTCAAATTTTGCCAGCAAGGAATTTGTTGTTTTCATATAAGCTGTCATACGGTCATTTTTGGCCGCGTACTCCCCTTTTAGCTAATTGATCACCAGTTTCGAATCGCAAAATACAAGCAAACGCCGAGCACCCAACAGATGTACATTCCGCAAGTCGGTTAGTAGGGCTTCGTATTCGGCCTCATTGTTCGATGCTTTGAAGCCGAGTTTGATGGCCTGCTGAATTATTGCTTCGTCGGGAGACATGATCACTACCCCGGCTCCACTGCCCCGTTGGTTGGATGACGCGTTGCAATACAACTACCAAATGTCTCCAACATAAATTCTCCAGTTTGGCTTGGGTTGAATTTGTTCAATCTTGAAGTCGGCAAGACACCCCCGTGAATTCGGCCACAAAATCAGCAAGCACTTGCCCTTTGATTGAGGTTCTAGGCAGAAATTAAATATCGTACTGGCCGAGTTTGAGAGCCCACTTTGAAACGCGCCCTGATACTTTTGCACTACGTAGTACTGACCGGAGGGGGTAATCTGTTAGTACCCCGATGCTATGTCCCTGGAAATAATGCATCAGTTTTCTTGCTACCATGACGAGGGCTAGAATGAGTTTTTCCAACGGAAGGTAAAGTGTTTCGACGTCAACCATTGCCTTGCTCACATAATACACGGGTCGCTGCTCCCGAAGCTCTTCCTTTAACAGTACGGCGCTGACGGCCCGGTCAGAGACGGCTACATATAAAATGAGCGGGTCGCTTGCTGATGGTGTTGTCAATAGTAGAACTGATCAGAGATAAGTCTTCAAACCGCAGAAAGCGGCTTCGTACTTAGAGGTCCATTCAAAAGCTTTACCCTGCCGTAGGGTATGAAAGAATTGTTGGCAGCAGTCCGTGGAATGACTGATGAACTTGTTGAGTGGGGTGGCCATCCCCATCAACTTCTGAACCTCCTTAACCGATCGAGGGGAGACGAGTTCCAGGATTGTTGTGATTTTCCTCAGGTTTGCTTTGATTCCTCGGTGGTTGACGATGTAACCCAAGAATTTGCTAGAGCCGATCCCAAACGCGCATTTAGAAGCGTTCAGCTTCATCTTGTATTTGTGTAAAATGCCGAATGTCTCTTCCAAATCGGCTAGATGAGTTTGCTCTTCTTTGGACTTGACCACCATATCGTCAATGTACACTTCCATAGTGTGGCCGAGTTGCTCTTTGAACATGGCAGTGACTAGTCTTTGGTAAGTTGCCCCCTGCATTCTTCAGCCCAAAATGCATAACCTTATAGCAATAGGACCCTCTTGGGGTGAGGAATGCAGTTTTGTCTTGGTCCTCCGAATGCATGGCGATCTGATGGTAGCCTCTGTAGGCATCGAGGAAGCTCATACGCTGATGACGTGCCGTCGCATCTACAAGTTGGTCTATTTTGGGGAAGGGAAAACAATCATTGGGGCAAACTTTGTTTAGGTCGGTGAAATCAACGCAGACATGCCAAGTCCCATTTTTCTTCTTCACAACCAGAGTATTTGAGAGCCATGTAGGGTAGGTCACTTCCTTAATTGCCCTGGTGTCAAGCAACCGGTCAACCTCTTCAACAACGACGACAGTGTGCTCTACGGTTAACCCCCGGCTTTTCTGTATAATCGGCTTACATTTGGGGTCAACATTTAAACGATGCTGGGAGACAGATGGATCTATCCCTGGTATTTCATACGGTGACCATGCAAATACGTCCAGGTTGCCGAGTAAGAAGGTAATTAGCTGCTTTCTGTCAACTTCATTTAGGAAGGCACCGATCATGAAGAACCTGTCAAGATTCTCGACAATTTCGACTCGATCCAGGGCTTTTGTGGCCTTTTCACTTGGAAGCCGTCCAACATCGTTGAGGCTCTCTCGATCCGGAACCTCAATAGAGTTTACTTCTAGCTCTCTTGGTGTCTTCATGGCAAGGAGATAACATGCTTGTGCCGATTTCTGGGGAACCACAGATTTGTTTAACGCCGCGATCAGTCGGGAAGTGGAGCAATTGATGATAGGTGCTCGGCATGGCCTGCATGGTGTGCAGCCAAGTTCGTCCCATGATGAGATTATACGGCGAAGGCAGCTTGAGAACCAAGAATTCCACATCTACTGTTCTCGAGCCGGCTCGAATTGGTAATGTGATTTTTCCCAACGGGTATTCTGGATTAGCGTTGAAGACGAATAGTGGATAAGGAGCTGGGGAAAGATCAGATTCGGTGAAGCCAAGTTTGGTGAATGTCTTGTAATACATAACTTCTGATGTGCCCCCCGGATCAATGAGTACGCGTTCAACGGTGAATTGGTTTATGCGTAACTCGATTACCAAGGGATCGGTGTGAGGAAGTGTCACTCCGGCCAAATCTGAATCATTAAAAGCAATGTTCGCAGCTTCATAGGGTCGTTTGGCCGGAGTGAGTTGATTTTGAGAGTCGGGATGCGACTGAATCGTATGCACCGCGAAAGCCATTGGCAGGCTGTATATCATGTGGATCATGCCGAGTGGAGGTGAATCTTGCCATAAGGCTATTGCTTTGGTTCAGTTGCCTTTTCGGATGTACTATTTTAGCCGACCATCTTGTACCAATTCCTCCAAGTGATCCTTCAATGCATAACAACTCTCAGTATCATGGCCGTGGTCTTTGTGATACTTGCATCGCCTATCCCGTCGCCTCATGTCGGGAGGTCCCACCATTTTGGATGGCCATTTGAAGAACAGAAGGTGTTGGACTTTAGACATAATCATGTTGATCGGCTCTGACAACTCCGTATATTTCTTGTCTGCGCGCCTTGTGTGCCTGCTATCTACTTGAAGTTGTTCACTAGCTCGATGGGAACATTGGTCGTTTGATCGGCGTGAATCCCGTCTCTTGTCTCATTTAGCCCGATGCCGTGGTCCGGGGCTCCGAGGTGGGATAGAATTTACTAGCTGAACAATTTCGGAAGGGGCAGTCTTGTTGGCGTTGTTCCCGGCTTTAACTCGCAAGGCGTCATCTTCCACTTTGCAGTATTCCTCGACTTTCTTCATCAATGACCAGACTGTTTTGGAAGGCCTTCTAGTTAAGGAACTGCAGAGAGCGCTATCAGGATGCAAACCCATTTTAAAGGCGGTGATAGACATGGAGTCGTTGCAAGCGTCATCGACAAGATTAAAGCACTCCCAATAGCGCGCCGAATACGCTCGTAAGGTTTCTCCTGGCTAGATCTGCATTGCCCAGAGAGAGTCGGCTTGCTTCGGCTGGACCTCATTGGTGATGAATCTTGCCCTGAAGGATTTATGTAATTGATGGAAACTCTTAATCGACGCCGGCTCCAACTTATAATACCATATGACGGCCAATGGTCCTAAACTGCTCGGAAATATTCTGCACATGAGAGCCTCGTCATCTGCATGCAGCGTTATGGCTTGCTTATAATGATGGATATGATCAGTGGGGTCTGATTTCCCGTCGTACAGGGTGAACGACGGGGCCTTGAACTTCTTGGGTAGTACTGCCTTTGCGATCCGTCGCACAAAGGGATCATGCTGGTCCTCTTCGTCTGAACCGTTTCGTCTTCGCTTATGCCTTACACGTGGACTCTCTTTAGAGGAATTGGTAGTTTCGAGCCGTCCCTTCTTTTTGGGCTTCGGGGATAATGAGTCAGAGTCACTGTCACTATCTTGTCTCCAAACTCGAGGGTTTCGACCATCCGCTCTCAAAGGTCGTCCCGGATCTTGGCGCGTGACTTGTCTAGACTTTGCCACTTCCAAAGCCAAATCCTGCCGGAGGTGGTCGTTTTCAGCAATCATGTTTTCCAACCTCTGTTCGTTTTGCTTCGCCTGTTCCATGATCGCTTGCATTGTCTCATGTGCTGAAGTTGAGGGTGAGGGATGGGCAACGGAGTCGAAGTTCAAGCGCGTCTCGCGGTGATGTTCTCCGGTCCTAGCATGTTCATTGGAGTGAGGTCATCTCTCTGGTTGGTTACGTCAACGACTATCAAAGGATCTTCCGTTACGCCCGCCATGGATGCAGTTGAGTATTCCCACAGACGGTGCCAATTGTGGTGAAGTGGTTTGGAAATACTATTTGGATCCAATGGAACGCTCTTGATACTCAGCTAGTAACCTGAAAAAGAATGAACACTCCGGTCGGGGGTGCCAGAATTAGCACTCCGACGGATAAGTCAGTGTATAATCTCTTAATTGCTTGTATCTTAAGTTCAGCATACTCATTCTCATATACCTCTCTCTGGATGATATTCTTCTATTTATATCTTTTTCTTTTTTGGGCTTCAGGGCTGGGCCCACCTTCAATTCGTCGTATAGCTATTTACTTGGCTCCTTCTGTTGCAAACCGCTCTTCAGTCGGCCCCTTACTCAATTGGTTATTTGGCCGAATAGGGTACTGCTGGATTTGCATGTATAAGATGGGGCCGAATGCGATATATGAATTTCGACTCTCCAGGTCCAACTATTCGACCTCTTTACGTGTCCCAATATTCGGCCCTCATAGCTAACAAGTGTCCCTTAGGCATTGTTTAATCTTGAAAAATGTATAAAAAATATCTTGAAAATATGTTAAAAAGTTAGAAAGTGTATTGATTTCAATAGAATTGTATTGAATTTAGCAAAAAATGTTGTGGTTTTCATTTTTTTTTTTTTTTTTGGTCTTTTACTTGTGCCTTAAGGGCACTTGTTAGCAAGACCATTTTTTTTAATTTTACTTTTTAGGTCCATTTTTCAACTCTATAATTTTAAAAATTAGAAAATGAGTCAATTTTTTTTCCCACTAAAAACGAAAATAAACCAAATTTTATAAGTAGATTTTTTTTTATACAAAATTAGATTATTTTTGTTTTTTCTAAACTTTTTTTTTTTAAGAAGTTCAAAAAAATTTAATAGACAATCTGAAAAGTAAAAAATTAAAATTAAAATCATATCAATTTAAAGAAAATACTAAAGACAAAAATAATTACTTGTCTTTCATTAAAAAAATCTAATCAAATCAAACACTTGTCTTCCATTTTAAAAAGAAAATGTATCTTTTTAAAACATGGTTTCTGAAATCTAGTATTATCATTTAGAAAAAGGAAAAAAAAATAAACAAGAATTTTTTTTTTATGTTATTCATTGAAAAATGACATAATAGATAAGTTAGATTATACCAGTTCAATTAATAATTTTGAAACTAAAAATGCAAAATAATAATAATAATAATAAATAAGTAAAACGTTTTTCTTCCGAGCAAACATAAAAGAAATGGCAAATTACACCAACGGTCTCTATAATTTGGGTTTATGTTACTTTAGTCCCTAATTTTTCAATTGTAACACACTTGACCATGAATTTTGAATCTTATTCCAAATAAGGACAATTGAAAATACCATCACTCAATTTTAAAGGCAAAGTCGTCAATTTGATAAAATATAAACTAATTTGACAAAAACAAATGTTAAAAAAATATTTTAAAATTTTTAAAAATTATTTCTAACCACTAAAATTTTTTTTAGACATTTATTTATTTTTACAAAAATTAATTTTTATTATGTGTCTGGATGATGATCATGTAATGGGTTGTTGTTTTTTTTCATTAAATTTATTTCTATTTTTTCAAAAATCAAATATGGCGACAACTTCAATATCATTATTAAACCAATCCATTAAATCAAAAAATTCAAAACTAAAAACAGTTCATATATTCAATATATCGATTACATATTAAAAACTTAACAATCATCCATTACATGATCATTATTCAAACACATAATAAAAATTAATTTGGTAATTTTATCTTTGGTGGATAGAAATTATTTTTAAAAATTCAAAAATATTTTTTTGACAATTATTTTTATCAAATTAGTTTATATTTTATCAAATTGATGACTTTGCCCTTGAAATTGAGCAAATGTATCTTCGATTGACCTTATTTAGGATAAGATTCAAAATTCAGGGTCAAATGTGTCACAATTGAAAAGTCAGGGATCAAATTGACACAAGTCCCAAACTATAGGGACTATTAGTGTAATTCACCCTAAAAAGAATTATAAAAAATTGAACAAAAAGGTAAAAATAAAAAAATTAACTCAAAAGAAAAAAAATATTTTAGTTTTCTTGACAAACAAATAAGTTTTTTTCAAACCAAACATTCATTGGAGGAGGATTCCCTCTAGTCTAGATTTTAGATTGGAGAGTGTTGTCTGGGCTCGTGAGACTTGTTTTGATTACTCGAACAATTCATTTTGTCGGACACTTCGTGTATTTCATCTACATAAAAAATTAGGTCGATCCGATAACTGTAACTTGTTCAATTTATTACGTTTCTCATTAAAAAAATATATGGTTTATTTTAAAAAACACAATTGTTCAATTTTTCACTAAAAAAATATATTACAATTGTGTTTTAAAATAAATCATACATTTAGTGAGAAACATAATAAATAAATTGAACAAATTATAATTATTGGATCGATTTAATTTTTTTTTTTTGAATAAAATACACGAAGTATTTGACAAAACGACAAAACGAACAATTTAAATTATAGAAACAAAAACCCGTAGTGGGGCTCATGGGTCTAGACATCACCTTCAATTCAAAATTTGAACTAGAAAGAATCATCCTCCTTTTTAAATTGTATACTAGTAGAATTAGTTAGCTTCATTTATTACATTCATAATGATAACCAGCACTGGGCGTTGATGCTCTTCCCTGGTGTAATTAAATAATAAAAATCGATTCATAAAACAATGTACACCTCAGAAAAGAAAGCTGTTGAAAATTATAAGTTGAACATAAATTCATAACAAAATAAAATGGTAAAAGGAAGCAAACTGAAGTCTGCACAGTATCAGTTTCATTAAAATAGATTTTCACCACCTCACAGATCGAGTGTTTGAGGAATTCCGGCGTTTGTCTATCAGGATACGACGGTCAAGGACTAGCTATGGCAGAAGCACTCTTTGTCTAGCTTAGCGAACAAAATATGGCCACACTCTCTCATTGTAGGATATTTCTAGCAAACTGACTGGATAATGGAAGCAACAATTTCCTTTTTTTTTTTTTTTTTTGAGGGTCTCAATTTATACATGTATAGGGGAGAGAGGATAAGCTATCTGCTTTCAAGGCTGGCCACTAATGCATTATCAAACTCTGCAATATTGCAGGAGTTATAAACCCCACTAATGCACTATTAAACTCTGCAATATTGCAGGAGTTACAAACCTATTATACACGTGTATAATAATCCTGCAGCAGCCACACACAAACCCTAGGTCTGGAAAAAACCAATAGAGTTTGGTGGATATCTCTTTCATGAAGCCAATTTCATGAGGCAATTTCTCATTCAAATCTCAATGGTTAAAAATCATTTTTCCAACAATCCTCCACATGAATAAAAATTAATCGGAAGACTCAACAAATGGACAACGTTCAACAACAACGACTCGGAGAGAGAGTACGGCAGACTAACCCCAACATTAAATAAGGTAGCTTTTGGCTTTGAACCTCTCCTAGTGAAAACCTATCGAGTTTATTGGCTGATCAGTGAATATGACATCTTGAACTGCTCTGTCATTTGTGTAAACTGAGACGATAGACCTCACACGGGAATTACTCTTACCACCATTCTGTTCTCACTGGTGTGCCTTGTATGGCCCTGAGCATTAGCTTGGTTTAGTGAGTGGTTCAAAGAATTTTGCCTTATCAATTCTTCTAGAAGCGGCCCCATTTCACATTCACAAAGGTGACTCTTCAAAGTATCTTGCTATACCCTATTTGATTTCTTAACACATAAGAGTCATTAAAAGCTATGCTTAGCCTTTACACCCGTAGGTATTACTGCTTGAAGGAATGGCTAGAAGGTTTACCCCCCGCAGTGACTTATCACTGTTATACGCAATTAGGTGGTCCTATTGAACCTAGATCTTGAGATCTTCAGTCAACTAGGTTGGGTTTCCATTTCGGTAACACCCAAAGGCCTCAGCCCCATTCCATTCGACGACGTGTTGACTAACACTCGATTTAACCCTCTAGTTAGCAGATCTGCAATGCTCTCCTTAAACTTTACATAGTCTATAGACACAACTCCATTTGAATGTAGCTGTTTTATGGAATTATGTCTATGATGGATATGCCTAGACTTTCCATTATACATATTGCTCTATGCCCTACCAATTACAGATTGACTATCACAATGAATACAAATAGCTGGCACAGGTTTAGACCAACGTAGAATATCTTCAATGAAATGGCGAAGCTATTCAGTTTCTTCCGTTGCTTTATCTAAAGCAATAAACTTTGATTCCATCATTGATCTATATATACACATTTGCTTGGAAGATTTCCAAGACACGGTTACGCTACCAAGAGTGAACACATATCCACTAGTAGACTTTGAGTCCTTTATATCTGATATCCAATTCGCGTCACAATAGCCTTCTAGCACTGCTGGATATCGAGTACAATACAGCCCGTAATCCTAAGTGTAGCGTAAATACCTTAACATCCGCACACAACGCCCTTCTAATGTGTAGCATCAGGATTACTCGTGTGTCTATTAAGCCTACTAACCGAGTAAGCTATATCTGGCCTAGTACAACTCATCAGATGCATCAAACTTCCTATGACCCGAGAATATTCTAACTAAGAAACACTCTCTTTATTACTCTTGGTAAAATGTTGACTCAAGTCTACAGGTGTCGTTGACACACTCGTATTTGATCCTAAACTTCTCAAGTATCTTCTCAACATAATAAGACTGAGAAAGTATAATTCCGCCAGATGTTTTGGTAATCTTAATTCCCAAGATAACATCTGCAACGCTTATATCCTTCATGTCAAACTTAGAGTTTAACAATTTCTTAGTTGTTTTGATCATTTCATCATTACTACCTATAATGAGCATATCATCAACATATAGACACAAAATGACATAACCTCTGTTAGTGTCTTTGAAATAAAGACACTTGTCACATTCGTTGATTTTAAACCCACTTAACGACCTTGCGTTGTCAAACTTCTCATACCATTGTTTAGGCACTTACTTCAAACCATACAATGATTTGACAAGTTTACAAACTTTCTTGTTTTGCCTTGGAGCTGAAAACCCTTCAGGTTGCTCAATGTAGATTTCTTCTTTCAAATCCCCATTTAAGAAGACTGTCTTTACATCCATCTGGTGTATCTCCAGATTGCGCAAGGCTGCTATCACAATCACCATGCGAATGGATGTCATCCTAGTCACAGGTGAGTACGTATCAAAGTAATCTAGGCCTTCATAGATTAGGTACTCCCTCATTTCTATCTATTATCCTCCTTAATTCAGAGTCGGACAATCAGGTCTTCAACTGACATTTCCTTGCGCTTGTGCTTCAAGTAGTTCTTGAAGTCCTTCCAACCATTGGGAAGTTTCTCAATGATCATAGCAACTTGGAATGACTCGTTCGAAGGCATCCCTTCGGCATGAATTTCATGCAAGATCACTTGGAACTCATGAACTTTGCTCATCACAGTTTTTGAATCTATCATTTTAAAGTCCAGGAACCAGCCAACAACAAATTTCTTTGCCTCGGCATCCTCAATCCTGTATTTCTTGTCCAAAGATTCCCATAACTCCTTTGTTGAGCTCTTGGCACAACACACACTGTAGAGTGAGTCTGCTAACCCGTTGAACACATAATTCTAGCAAAGATAGTTTGGCTGCTTCCATGTGTCAAGCGCTATGACCTTTTGCCTGTCTGGCTTATTCTCTGCTACGGCTGGAGGATCCTCGCTCAAAACCTTTGCAAGGTTTAGTGTGGTCAAGTAGAACAACATCTTTTGCTGCAATCTCTTGAAGTTCACTCCAGCAAATTTCTTTAGGCTCTCATGGTGACTGAGCGGTCCTCCTGGAATAGCATGAGTAACACCAAGGTTGACCACAAAGATCATAGTTGTGGTTGGCAAGCCAGTTGCCCCAGGGTTCAGATCCCCACCAACATTAGCAGTAGCAGCATCATCGGTGACAGCCGTCATTTTTGAAAAGTACAATAGAGTATCACTTTCTGTGTTTCTAGAAATTAAAATTAACACTAGAAAATCCCACAGTTGAAAAGTTAATTCAAAAGTAGTTTCACCACTAAACCTAGAATCGAATATGGTCAAGAATCTTTCCAAGAAGACTGGAGTGGTCACATCGGTTCCACTTAAAACCTAGTTAACCTTTCAACAAAACTTTTAAGAGCATGTTGACTCCTAGTCGATGAGAAACAATTTTTAGAATTAAGTTTTCCTAGAGATGAACTAGGTTAAAACAAACCAATGTCCAATACTTACAAGCAATTTAAAAATTGCTAACCAAAAATACAAGCAATGTAAGAAATTGCTACAAAAATACAAGCAAATAAAATGCTTTTACATATTGGTAAAACACCATAACTAAAGTCCAAGCAAAAAATTGCTTCAAATATATATGAAAGACAAAAGCCAATCCATAAGGAATCCAATTAGTCCAAAAATTTCCATGCTTAGGTATTGCTGCAGAGAAAGTGCAGCGATCCCAATTTTGCCACTTCACTGAGTATGACGGGGATCGAGCTGCTCGGTTAGCTTATGGGAGTCCAAGGGGCAACGCCCTGGCGGGATTGAGGGGTAGCGCACTCGAAGCAAAAATGCAAAATGCATTAGAAGTTGCTTGTCCGCTCGAGCAGCCGTTTATGCGCTTGAGTGGAGAATGTTTAGTTTCAGAAGTTTGACATGTTTGCAAAAGTACTAGGAAAGTGTATTTGACGCTCGAGCGGGGCTTTCCACGCTCGAACGGACCATGTTATATCAGTTCGTGAATCTGATATTTCAGATCACTTTTGTATATCTCTCTCTAAAAAAAATTTCCTCTCCCTTCTCTCTACATTTCCCTACGCCAAATTGGATCAAAACCTTGATTTCTCAAGATCCATTAGAGTTCTGTCATAAGTTCTTCATCAAAGTTGGTTAACTTCTCGAGGGCTTTGTTGTGTGCGGTGAAGATCAAGTTTCGACACCGTTGATTTTGGGAGTTTCATCTCATTTCTTCTTCAAAACTTGAGGTAGGGATTTTCTTAGAGTTATATATATATTTTTGCAAGATCTATATGATTTCCGAAATCATCCTTCGATAGCTTTGAAAATTAATTGTTAATTCAAGAAGTTGAGCAATTTTGAAAGTGGATTTGTCTCTTATTCTTTTAAAACGATCTTATGGGTATTGATCTTCGTTGATTGAAGAAAAGATGATTTTGAAAAGTTTTCTTTCAAAAGATTTGAGTTGTATAGTTTTGGTGAGAAAACCTAGAATTTGGAAAAAAAATTTTAAAGAGACTGAAAATCCATGAATGAAATTGTTATATTTATTTTGTGTGTCAAAATAAATGGATGTTTGGAAAATTTCTTATTTATATTTATATAAATGATGAATTTCAGGGAATATGAGAATTGTTATTCATTTTGGAAATTATTGTTCAAAACGGTGAAATAGTCTTGAAATGACTAATTGTTGAGGATACTGGAGAAGAGGGAATTGTGTTATTCCTTGAATAATGAATTGAAATAAAAGTATTTATATTCATCTTGTGTTATTGGCATATCAATTCATTTGATTACATTAAACTTTGAAAGTTGATTTGAAAACTTGCATTGAGAAAAGAATGTTGAGAAACAAGTTTCCATGAATTGATTTTGGGGTAAATACGGTGGTAAGTCTTGACAGTTGGTGTAGATGAAATTGAATAGTTGTTGAGCCTTCCACTTAATGCTGGTAAAAATGACAAATTATATGCGTCGAGCTTTCCAATCAATGCTGGTAAAAATGACAAATTGGTAGTACTTGTATAGTCTACTTGCAGGCACCAACCTAGGGATTACCAGAGTCGTACTTACCGCTCTTGAAAAGAATTGTTAAGTTTTGAATAATTGAAATTGCATGACATCATTGAGCATGATGGTTTTCAAAAATGAAGATGTGATTTTCTTTCAAAAGGGCATGGCATAGCATGTGCATTTCATCTCTTGAGACTTGTATAAAATGTATATACTTTACTAAGGATTTTCTATTGGGCTTTATGCTCACCCTACGGGATTTTTGTGTAGGAAAAGATGTAGTGATGTCTCCTAACTAGAGGTGAGGAAATGTGTGTTGAGAGTACGAGACTCTCATTTTGCTGTGACTCTGTATGTATGCCAAGGGCTGTATGTGTGTGGGTTTGAATAACCGTTTTGTGTAACCAGCCTTAAGCCTTGGAAACTTGTAAACCCCTTGGGGTATTTATTTGTTTATTTACTAGTTATTGGATTAATGTATTATGGCATGAAGAACTATTGTATCATGTAATGTAAGTTTGGAGATTTATATTCAGTTTTCATTAAAAGAGCCATGATTTTTGTATTATCGTTTAGGCTAGAAATTTGGGTAGTTACAACTTGGTATCAGAGCTACCGGGTTTGAATACTTGGAGCTCCTGGGAAATGGTTGTTTAACCACAATGGGTTCATTTAGCATGCCTAGGAAGTGTTATGCATTTTGTGACTATGTGATAACATGCTCATGTGACTAAATGGGTATGAGATTGGACTTTTGGGATGTTGTTTGCACCTATTAAATTCTTTGAGGTCTTATTAGAAGGGTGCTTGATCAATACTCATTCTACTAAGAATTCTTGACTTTTCGTGGGACGAATCTCATCATAAGAGTATAATCCGTATGTGTTTACATGACTAAGTACTTATGTAGAGTGAAATTGAATTGTGTATATGGTAAAGAAATATATGAAATTGTTGTAGTCAAATGTGTGAGTCAAGTTACGAGCACATATGAGTTAACGTGCTAAATAATTTCGCTTGTGCCCTTTATTAGGATGTTAGGAAGGGATCAAGTCCGTGGCGGTAGAGGCGGTAGGCGTGGTAGGGCTCGCCGAGGTGTGCATGAGGTACTGGTCCATAGGGTTCCGGTGCAAGAAGAAGGGTTCGGCCAAGCTAATATGGCCGAGCAAGCAGGCCAAGCTAATGTGGTCAAGCAGGTGGGACAAGTAGGTCAAACTGCAATGGGGGCCCTAGCTCGAGAAATGGCAAGGGCTTTAAGAGAGTCTACGAACTTGTTGAGGGTGGAGAATCAAGCCCGAGAGAAGACCGTGGAGTCAAAGGCGAGTTTCCTTACTAGAGAGTTCTTGTGGGCCAAACCGAATGAGTTCCATTGTGGCCCCGAGCCCAAGAAAGAGGATGAGTGGCTCGAACAAACTATGAAGACATCTGAGATGCTTCACATCGAAGATAGTTAACTAAGAGTGACTCTAAGAGAGACGCGGGTCAATGGTGGAAATATGCCAAGGGTAGAGTAGAACCGACATGGGAAGCCTTTGCTGATGCTTTGCAAGATAAGTACATACCTCCCACTGCTAGGGAGAGATTGAGGCAAGAGTTTAAAGACCTCAAACAACTTGACATACCTGTGGCCGAGTTTGAGGCGGTCTTCTCTGGTTTGTCCAAATTTAGACCAGAGTTGGTGGCAAACGAAGAGCGTCGTTGCATTGAATTTGAAAAGAAATTGAAAACAAAAATTAGGTTCAAGCTTGTCGGAAATATGATTCGGGAATATGACCGTCTTGTGGAGATAGCGGCACACATAGAAATTTCAATACAAGCCGTGGAGGAGAGGCTTCGGAGTTCAAGGTCTAGGGGCCAATAGTCTCAAGGAGACTATAGGCAGAACAAGAAGAGCAGGAAGACCTATCCATCCCAGTCGCAATCATAGCAGTCTAAATCCACTTTTCCTTTGCCTAGTATGGGTCCGGGTAAAAGTGTATCGAGTAGCTTCTCGTGTTTCAAGTGTGGCTAACTGGGTCACAAAGCCTTCTCATGCCCACAGAAGAGAGGAGGGCAGTTAATGTTACCACCACCTAACCGATCTCAAAGTCAGTCTCAGTCTTAGAATAAAGGTCAAGGGTTTAATTGTTATCAGTGTGGTCAGCCGGGGCATATGAAGAGAACTTGCTCACAGTTGGGAGGCGCATCTGGCGCATCAAGGTAGTGGCAAACTCAGAGCCACCAGCAGGCTCAATCAGTCCGAGCTTCGCGAGTTAATTAGCGAGCCACTTCGGCTCAGTCAGTACAACAGGCCTATGCTCCGAGAGGGGAGCAAATTAATCAAAGGCCACAGGGGTGTGTGTATGCTGTTACCGTGCCAGAGTAGTTGCCAGAATACTCAGTTGTGAGAGGTATTTTTGTTGTGTGTAAGTCTTTGGGTAATGTATTGATAGACACGGGTGCGTCTCATTCATTTATATCTACAGCATTTGCTTCTGCATTTGGGTTAGAGGTAGCACAGTTAGTGCCTTCACTCAGAGTAGAGTCACCTGTTGGGAGTACAGTTGATTTAGACCGGGGTTGTCGTGATTGTGAAATAGAAATTATAGGGCGTTGACTTCCGTTTGCTTTTATGTTGCTAGATATGTCTAGTTTTGATGTCATTTTAGACATGGACTCATTGTGTTCTTATTAACTTGTGGTTGATTATTATTGTCAGAGAGTTATAGTGTGCACTTCGGGTGGTGATCGTTTCTATTTTTTTGGGAACCGAGTTGATAGAGCCTTGTCGCCAGTTGTTGACCCTCGTAGTAGGAGCAAGCTTAGTGGCCTTCTTGCAACTCTCTTGGATAGTGAGAGGGGCGAGGCTCGTGTTGAGTTGCCAATGATAGTTTGTGAATACTCGGATGTCTTTCCAAAAGATCTTACTAGTTTACCACATCACCGAGAGATCGAGTTCTCCATTGAATTAGTGCCTGACACGACATCGATTTCCATGTCACCGTATAGATTTGCACCCGCCGAATTACATGAGTTGAAGATTCAACTTCAAGAACTTTTAGACAAGGGCTTCATTCGCCCTAGTACATCGCCTTGGGGAGCGCCAACTCTCTTTACAAAGAAGAAGGATGGGTCATTGCGGTTGTGTATTGATTACCGCAAGTTGAATAGAGTTACAGTTAAGAACAAGTATCCTCTGCCCAGAATAGATGATTTGTTTGACCAACTTAGAGGGTCTCGTTGCTTCTCAAAAATTGATTTGAGGTCGGGGTACCATTAGTTGAGAGTCCGGGAGGAGGACATTCAGAAGACGAATTTTCGTACTCGTTATGGCCACTATGAATTCCATGTAATGCCTTTTAGGTTGACCAATGCACCGGCTTCCTTTATGGATTTGATGAACATAATTTTTCGGGAATACTTGGACCGTTTTGTGGTCGTCTTTGTGGATGACATCTTGATTTATTCAACCTCTGAAGAGGAACACGAGACTCACTTGCGGGTAGTGCTGGGTTTATTTAGTGAGCACCAATTGTATGCCAAATTTGAAAATGCGAGTTTTGGTTAACAGAGGTGAAGTTTTTAGGGGCATGTAGTGTCTAAAGAAGGAGTGATTGTGGACTCCTCAAAGATAGATGCCATACAGGATTGGGAACAACCTAAGAATATTTTTGAAATCTGGAGTTTCTTGGGATTAGCAGGGTATTATCAATGTTTTGTAAGGGACTTCTCTAGACTAGCAGCACCTTTGACTAGATTGACTAGAAAGGGTATCAAATTTGTGTGGAGTGAGGCTTGTGAAAAGTCATTCCAAGAGCTTAAGACTAGATTGACTATCGCACCGGTTTTGATAATTCCGGAAAGGGGTTTGAATTACATTGTCTATTGTGATGCGTCCGGGGATGGACTTGGTTGTATCTTGATGCAAGAGGGAAAAGTTCTGGCCTACGGTTCACTATAATTAAAAACTCAAGAGAAAAATTACCCCACCCATAATTTAAAATTAGCAGCGGCAATTTTTGCTTTGAAAATTTGGAGGCATTACTTGTACGGTGAGAAGTTTGAAGTCTTCTCCAAACATAAGAGTCTAAAGTATTTGTTTTTTCAAAAAGACTTGAATTTATGACAACGAAGGTGAATGGAATTTATGGAGAATTATGACTTTGAGTTACACTATCATCCAGGGAAGGCCAATGTGGTGGCCGATGCTTTGAGTCGAAAATCTATGAGTAATTTGACAAGTGTGGCCATTTGGGAATGGGATATGCGAGATGTTATTGGCAAGTTTGATTTGCACTTAAGTGAGTCGGGAGAGATTGCTACCTTGTTTACTTTGAATGCTCAACCTACCTTGGTTAGTAAGGTCATAGAGGTACAACGAGGAGACCGTGATGTGGAATCAATCCGTGTGAAGATTTCCAATGAAAAGGAATAGAAAGGTTTGAACGTTCACTCAGATCTGAGTGTACGTTACCTAGACCGTTTGTTTGTACCAGAATCTTGTAGAAAGGAAGTACTTTGGGAGTTCCATCACTCATGCCTTGCGGTACACCCGAGAGGCACTAAAATGTATCATGATCTTAGTCGTCAATTTTGGTGGAGGGGTACGAAACGGGATGTCACTTTATTTGTATCGAAGTGCCTTACTTGTCAACAAATGAAGGTCGAACACCAAAGACCAGCGGATTTGTCACAACCCTTACCGATAGCCGAGTGGAAATGGGAGCGTGTTACCATGGATTTTGTAGTTCAGCTTCCTAGAACACAACGAGGCAATGACGCCGTTTGGGTGATTGTTGATAGATTGACTAAGTCTACCCATTTCATTCTGATGTGCACCAGTGACTCAGTTGAACGCTTGGCAGAGTTGTACATTAGAGAGATAGTTCGACTTCATGGAGTCCCTGTGACTATTGTGTCGGATAGGGATCCTTGTTTTACTACCCGGTTATGGCAAAGCCTTCAAGAAGCGTTGGGAACTAAGTTGACTCTTAGCACCGCTTATCATCCTCAAACTGATGGACAGTCGAAACGTACCATTCAGATTTTGGAGGACATGTTTAGAGCTTATGTCCTTGATTTTAAGTGGCCTTGGGAAATGCACTTACTATTGATTGAGTTTCCTTACAACAATAGTTACCAAGCAAGTATTAGGATGACACCATTTGAGGCATTGTATGGCCGACCTTGTAGATTACTAGTTTGTTGGGCTGAAGTGGGTGATGCACCATTACTAGGTCCGAAATTGTTAGAGAGACAACTGAGAAAGTTGTTCTCATTCGGAAGAGGTTAGCTATGGCCCAAAGTCAACAAAAGAGTTATGCCGATAAGAGGAGGCGATCTTTATCTTTTGAAGTTGGTGACCATGTGTTTCTAAAAATCTCACCAATGCGGGGTTTGATGAGATTTGGTAAAAGTGATAAATTATCTCCAAGGTTCATTGGGCCTTTTGAGATCATAGAGCGAATTGGGGAAGTGGCATACCGGTCAGTTTTACTGCCACAACTTTCGGGAGTTCACAACGTATTTCATGTAGCTATGCTTAGGAAGTATGAACCCGACCCTTCTCATGTGCTTGATTGGACTGACTTGGAGGTAGATGAGGATGCCTCTTACGAAGAACGATTGGTTCAAATATTAGATATCCGAGAGCAAGTGCTACGGGGCAAAATTATGCCGTTGGTAAAGGTGTTGTGGAGACACCATGAGGTTGAAGAAGCGATGTGGGAACAGGAGGCGAAAGTTCGCTCCAAATATCCGAATTTATTTGAAAATGCTTAAGTTGCCTTTCTTTATAATATTCCCTAATGCGGAAGGAAACATATTTAAAGTTGTTAACCACATGTTGATATGTGCGTTGTTGTTTTAAGCATAAGGTTGTTTAGATTTGCCATTACTTTTTGAAAATTTTCATGTTTATGCGTATTTGGGAGATTGTTGTTAATGAGATAACCATGGTGGAAATGGTAGAATTTGGTTGAGAGTTAATATTGTGATTTGAAAATGAAATAGCGTGGTTTTGATCGCTAGAAACCCTTTGTTTGGATAGTTTGATTTGAAATTTCGGGGACGAAATTCTTTAAGGGGGAAAGGTTGTAGCGATTCCAGTTTTGTCACTTCGTTGAGTATGTCGGAGATCGAGCTGCTCGGTCAGCTCGTGGGGGTCCAGGGGGCAGCGTCCCTTGGCGGGTCCTAGGGCAGCGCCCTGGCGGGGTTGAGGGGCAGCGCCATGGAAGCAAAAATACAAAATGCATTAGAAGTTACTTGTCTGCTCGGGCGGCCGTTTATGCGCTCGAGCGGAGAATGTTTGGTTTCAGAAGTTTGACATGTCTGCAAAAGTACTAGGAAAGTGTATTTGACGCTCGAGCAGGACTTTCCACGCTCAAGCTGACCATGTTATATCAGTTCGTGAATCTGATATTTCAGATCACTTTCGTATATCTCTCTCTCTAAAAAAAACCTTTCCTCTTCCTTTTCTCTACATTTCCCTATGTCAAATTGGATCAAAATCTTAATTTCTCAAGATCCATTAGAGTTCTGCCATAAGTTTTTCATCAAAGTTGATTAACTTCTCGAGGGTTTCGTTGTGTGCAGTGAAGATTGAGTTTCGACACCGTTGATTTTGGGGGTTTCATCTCATTTCTTCTTCAAAACTTGAGGTAGAGATTGTCTTAGAGTTATATATATATTGGCAAGATCTATATGATTTTGAAAATCATCATTCGATAGCTCTAAAGATTGATTGTTAATTCAAGAAGTTGAGCAATTTTGAAAGTGGGTTTGTCTGTTGTTCTTTTAAAACGATCTTATGGATTTTGATATTCGTTGATTGAAGAAAAAATGATTTTAGAAAGTTTTCTTTCAAAAGATTTGAGTTTTATAGTTTTAGTGAGAAAACCTAAAATTTGGGGATTTTTTTTTAAAGAAACTGAAAATCCATGAATGATATTGTTATATTTATTTTGTGTGTCAAAATAAATGGATATTTGGAAAATTTCTTATTTATATTTATATAAATGATGAATTTCAGGGAATATGAGAATTGTTGTTCATTTTTGAAATTATTGTTCAAAACTTTAAAATAGCCTTGAAATGACTAATTGTTGAGGATAATTGAGAAGATGGAATTGCGTTATTCCTTAGATGATGAATTGGAATAAAAGTATTTATGTTCATCTTGTGTTATTGGCATATCAATTCATTTGATTACATTAAACTTTGAAAGTTGATTTGAAAACTTGGATTGAAAAAAGAATGTTGAGAAACAAGTTTCCATGAATTGATTTTGAGGTAAATACGGTGATAAGTCTTGACAGGTGGTGTACATGAAATTGAATAAGTGTCGAGCCTTCCAATTAATACTGGTAAAAATGACAGATTATAGCTGTCGAGCCTTCCAGTCAATGCTGGTAAAAATGACAAATTATTAGTACTTGTATAGTCTACTTGTAGACACCAACCTAGGGATTACCAGAGTCGTATTTACCGTTTTTGAAAATAATTGTTAAGTTTTGAATAATTGAAATTGCATGACATCATTGAGCATGATGGTTTTCAAAGATGAAGATGTGATTTTCTTTCAAATGGGCATAGCATGGCATATGCATTTCATCTCTTGAGACTTGTATAAAATGTATATACTTCGCTAAGGATTTCCTACTGGGCTTTATGCTCACCCTACGAGATTTTTGTGTAGGAAAAGAAGTGGTGATGCTGCCTAATTAGAGGCGAAGAAATGTGTGTTAAGAGTACAAGACTCTCATTTTGCTGTGACTTTGTGTGTAAGCCAAGGGCTGTATGTGTGTGGGTTTGAATAACTGTTTTGTGTAACCAAGCTCAAGTCTTGGAAACTTGTAAACCCCTTGGGGTATTTATTTTTTTATTTACTTATTTTTGGATTAATGTATTGTTGCATGAAGAACTATTATATCATATAATGTAAGTTTGAAGATTTATATTCAGTTTTCCTTGAAAGAGCCATTATTGTTGTATTATCATTTGGGCTAAAAATTTGGAGTGTTACAGAAAGTTGGCAAAAAAAAAAAAAAACAAGGTAAAATGTAAATAGAATAAATTTATTGAAATCATCTAGCAAACTAATTAATAATAAAATTAGCTAATCAATAATCATGCTAAATGAGTTACAAAAATCAATCTATAATCAAAAGTACTATAAAATTATTACAAAGGTTACAAATCTTTATACCTCCTAAATAATTAAAATTCTAGCCATGAGTTACAAAGCAATTTAATTTACAATAATAAATAAATTAAATTAATATGCAAGAGTTACATATAAAACTAAAACTCCAAAATTAAATTTATAATTTAATTTATACATTAACCATGTACATAAGTATAGACAAGTTACACAATTAAACTTTATAACTCCACAATTAAATTAAAATATGAATGGACAAGAGTTACAAAATAAACCTATAACTCTAAGCATTGAATTAAAATTTGATAGTCATGAGTTATGCATGAAATTAACACATAATAAATTTATAAATAATGCTAGCAATTCACATGTAAATAATTCTAGAAATAAAAAAATAATAATAATGCACATGCAAGTTACTGAATATTAAATCAGGAATTAAAATACTACACAAGTTATAAAACCTTACTAAGCAAGAATTACAAAACTTAAAATTGATAATTCTAAATAATTAAATTAAAAATGTAATTGACAATTAACCTACACTTAACTCTAGAGCAATTACATTGTAAATACCTCATGTGAATTTAATAAAGACTAATTAGCATGCATATATGCCCACAAAATTTGTAATCATGAATTCATCACCAAACAACTATTTTCGAATTTATCTTATTATTATACTAAACATGCATAACAGAGGCAGTGTGTAAAGAAATTGCTACATTATAGATGGTCTCATACGATTTTTATGTTTTGGGGAGAAAAAAAACAAAACTCCTAATCACAAATTGAATGCAATGAAACAGTTATTTAATAAAACAACAGTGGGCTATTCAATGCAGTGCCGGTTAGAAATAATAGTTTATTCACAAGCATGCAAATCTTAAACCATTCTCAACAATTCATCTCTTTCGGAAACTCTAACAAGCATATATAAAAAATTCAATTCTATAAGCATAAGCAGAATAATATATATATATAAATCCATTGGAATTCTTATCAAGAATTGGTGAAACGGAGGGCTCCTAGGAAACAGTTCCGGTTTGTGGACACCAAACAGGTTCTGTATGTTTTCCCTCCAAATTGAATACTAATAGTAGCAAGAAACTAATATGCAATTCTATGAATCTGAACAACAGAAGCAGATCACGAAGATGATGATGAGATGAATTAATCTATTATATATCTAAATCTATTTATCTAATTTTATGATAAACACCAAAAATATATTTTAAGCTTGTTCTCCCCCGGTGTAATTAAACAATAGAAATCGATTCATAAAACAATGTACATCTTAGAAAAGAAAGCTGCTGGAAATTATAGGTTGAACATAAATTCATAACAAAATAAAATGATAAAAAGAAGCAAACCAAAGCCTGTATAGTAGCAGTTTCCTTAAAACAGATTTTTGCCGCCTTACAGATCGAGTGCTTGAGGAATTCTGACTTCTGTCTCCCAGGATACGATAGTCAAGGACCAGCTATAGTAGAAACACTCTCTGTCTAACTTAGCAAACAAAATGTGGCTGCACTCTCTCATTGTAGGATATTTCTAGCAAACTGACTGGATAATGGAAACAACAATTTCCTTTCCTTTTTCTTCTATCAGACTTAACAGGAAGGTCTCAATTTATACATGTATAGGGAAGAAATGAAGAGCTGCCAGCTTTCAAGGCTGGCCCCTAATGCACTATTAAACTCTACAATATTGCAGGAGTTACAAACCCCACTAATGTACTATTAACCTCTGCAATATTACAGGAGTTACAAACCTATTATACATGTGTATAATAATCATGCAGCAACCACACACAAACCCTAGGTCTGGAAAAAACCAATTGGTGGATACCACTTTCATGAAGCCAACTTCATGAGGCAATTTCTCATTCAAATCTCAATAGTTAAAAATCATTTTTCTAACACTTGACACTCTCATTGATGAGATCCTGGAAAAAATGTATGCACTCCTCATCATCCAAGTCCAACCGAAACTTCTCTTGAAGCTATAAGGATATAATCACAAACATGGTCATACAAAAATAAACAAGTATATTCTTTACATAAACTAAAGCAAAGAAAGGATTCAAAAAGAAAAGAAAGAAACGAGAACAAGTCACCTTAAGAATGCCCTTTTCAGGATCGGAAGCTATGTTAGGAATATTGGAACCCACCATAAGATGAAACAAGTTTCAAGGTTTCAATATTAAGTTACTGGATTTTCGGAGAATGTTGTATGCTTCACAGCAGTAGGACTTGAACCTGGTATAGTATTGGTTGCAAGAGAGAGATGTAAAATTGTAAAAAACGTAATAGATCTAATAGATTTTTATTATGTCTGCCAGGGCATAAAAATTAAAGCACCAAAGTATTAAATAAACACTTCCAAAAGAGTTGAAATTACCTTTTTGCTCCGCCCACGGCCTCAGACCATTTTCTTTGCAATGCTTCACTAGTGGTGTAAATGGCTTTGCATCACAACCCGAAATAAAACCAAAATCAACATGGAAAAGGCAGCCATCATCCCTAAGGAGAAGATTATCAAGGTGCCTATAGACCAAGAAGATCAATGGATCAAAAACTGCATCACCATTTAGTACATGAAGAATGGACAGTAATAATCATGGTTTGAGACCATGTGAGCAATTGACACATATGTTTGATATTTGATAACCTAACACACAATAAAGCTGTCTCAAATGTGTCGCATAAAGCTATTGCTGCATCAATGCATGAGCCATTTCATGAAGCTGTCCCAAAAGCTAAACTGCCTTAACAAGGTACTTGTTAAGGTGTTTTTAGCCACCTTAAAATTTCATTTTTGTCGTAGTGACAATTACATTACACCATTTATAACTGAAATAGGAGTCTATAATTTTAAACAAGAAACAAATGGCATATGCATTAAACTAGATGTCAAATCACCTGCCTCAAATTCCTAATATGTATGTGATAGCTGAATAACCAGCACATCTTTTTATAAATGTTTCGAGACAGGTGGCTGTAATTCCAAACGGTCCTCCCTCATCTGGGTGAAACTTCTGCAGATAGCTTATAATACTTCAGTGCTCTGAGAGTATCTGGAAATCAAAAGGACTAACCTCTATTAAACCCATTGCAAGATGGTATTTGTGACAATCCACAACAAAGCTAAACTACACCCACTTTAATCATCAATTATTGTAGAACACTGTGATCAGGCTAACCTATCTAGTGGCACATGCAATTATATAGGTGAATTAGTTACATGTTTTTTTTTTTTTTATCAACAAAAAAAACTTTATTGATGAAGATAACATACAAAATAAGGAATTACATCAATAAAGATGAGGCAAGAGCAAAAAGCATCAAAGTGAACTTTCCAAATCCTAACTAGGTTGGCACTAGGAAAGACACCCTATCATTTGCAAGTGCAAGCCAAAGTTGGTGAGCGACCAACAAAGCAAAAAAGGAAAAAACAAACAAGGAGGTGAAGACACCCTATCATTAGCATAGAATGGTAGCCCAAACATATCAGCAAAACAAACATGACAGCAGAATCTGAGGCAAAGGCAACCAAGTATGCACCCTATTCCTTTGCACCAAAACACCTCAGCAGACCAGCAGAGAATAGATCTTCTCCCTTGCTTCCATCAGCAGACCAGCACTTAGCAACAGAACCATCAGCAGAGCAACACTTAGAAGCACCAGCAAACCAGTAATTAGCAGCAGACCCTTTCAACACACAGCAATAGGCAACTATGCAATCACTTTCACTTTCCTTTATTCAGTATGCATACAGAGTACAAACTCCCCTCTGTTTGCTAAGCCTCCACTACTTGAGCATCATCTGATGAAGAACTTTGTAACATAAAACCAGTTCAGTAGCAGCACAGAATTGTGCAGCCAAAACAACCAATATACCCGCGGCTGCCCCAACACTCCATTAGCAATAAAACAAAACCAAAATTGCAGCATCAGACCAGCTAATAGAGCAAAACCAAAATTGCGGCTACTACAGAGAGCAACCATTTGCAACCAGTTTCATGAACCCCACTCGTTGAGCCCAAGCTTCCCACAAATACTATAGCAACTAGAAGCTAACCACTGCAGCATCTCAGACCAAGACATCTCCAAGTGAAGCAGATAACAAATAACAACGAAGCAGATAGCCCATAACAGCTCCAAATAAAGCCTTTAGCCCATAATTCTACAACCTGAAAATTTCTACCACCTTCAGCCAGCCAACATCAGTGAAGCAGATAACAGACTAGATCAGAGCAGATCAGCATTCAGAGCAACATAATAGGGCCACTAACTCAACATAACATAGCCACCATATCAATCCGAACAAAATGAACCAACATAACAGACCACTACCTAAGCAGACCACAATGAACAAATAGACCAAAAAGGACAGACATAGAACAAAACATACCAAAAAAAGACTAACGCAGAGCACACCAACATAACCAACACAGCAGCCACCATGCTCACTCCTTCCTCAACCTCCCATATGAAGAATTCAGCTTCCATTCCTAATGCAATATTGAACCTGCTGCAACTTAAATACTATATCAGTAACAGAGAACTCTAAATTGGCTGGAGATGATTTGGCCCACAAAGCTATTCTTGCTTTGACAACCTCACATAGTTCCTCAAAGTTTAGCTGAAAGCCATTAAAAAGACAATCATTTTTGTGTTTCCATGTGGACCACAGTACAGCCAAAGACACAACCTTCCACAGCAGCTTCTTAATCTTTTTCATTTTGCAAAACAACCACCATTGTAACAGCCCTTCTACTGTGTTTGGCATAGCCCACTGAAAACCCCACCATTTCAGAATATGAGACCACAGTAGCCAGACAAATGGACAAAAGAGCAATATATGGTTGACAGATTCCACCTCGTTTTGACAGAAAACACAACCTACAGTGGCAGATGCATCTAAAATCCCCATTTTCTGCAAGAAACTAGAGGTTTTCACCTTGCCTTGCCAAGCCAACCACCCAAAAAATTTGACTTTAGGAGGAGCACAGTTATTCCAAACTACCACTGCCATTTTCCTAACAGGGCCCAAGAAGAATTCATATCTTTTGTACACTGATGCAACCGAAAACAACCCAGATGGATCAGCCTTCCACTTCCAAACATTGGGTTTGGTGGTCCTCATTGCTGGAGCATACATAAGGGAGGAATGAAGTCTACTAACCTCCTCCTCTTCCCAGGCCAACAGGGGTCTCCTGAATTCCAGATTCCAGACCTGAATCCCTCCTCTCCTGTTATAAAAATCAAACACTACTCCTAATTTATTAGTGGACAGAGAAAAAAGTCTAGGAAATTCCTCATTGAGACACAACTCCCTAGCCCATTTATCCTGCTAGAAATGAGCTCTCCTACCATTTCCCAACTCAATTGCAGAGTTTGAAATGTATAGATTGTGTAACACAGGTGAAGCTAGAATTGCAGTAATGATATTGGACCAAATTTTTGATCCTCTGCTGTTTCCTTCTAAACATGGCAGCCAACTTCCACCCTCCATATTATACTTAGAGCATATAACAACCTTCCACAGAGTATGATGCTCTAACCCAAACCTCCACCACCATTTCATCAGTAAACACTTATTCATAACTGTGGTTCTTTTGATCCCCAAACCTCCCAAATGCTTACTCTTGGTAATGATATCCCATCGCACCATATGAACTTTTCTTCTAAGGTCGGATCCCCTCCAAAGAAAGTTTGCTTGAATCTTGTCAATTGCTTTTGCTACCACCACTAGTATTTTGAACAATGACAGGTAATAGATAGGCAAGTTGCTCATAACTGACTTAATTAGAGTCAGCCTCCCAGCAAACGAAAGTAGCCTTCTCTTCCAGGTGGGTAACTTCTGTTTAAACTTGTCCATGACTGGCTTCCAAGTACCTGACCTACCAGGATTAGCTCTTAGAGGTAGACCTAGATACTTAAATGGTAACCTCTGATGGGCACAATTTAGTCTAGAGGCAAAACTTTGTAGCATTCCTTCATCCACTCCAATACCAGCAATCACACTCTTATGATAATTTATTTTCAACCCCGAAAGGATTTCAAAACACCTAAGAATTCGTTTGATGGTCACCACTTCCATCCACTCAGCTTCACAAAACTGTATTGTATCATCTGCAAATTACATAATCACTCTCATTCATACTCAACAGATATACATCATACAAAAAATTTAGAACCCATAAACCTTTCATTTTTAATGCAACTAATACACCTCAAAGTAACCAATATTCCTTGCAATATAAATTTATAACAGAAATGGAATGCTAAAAAGTATTTTATTAGCATGACTTTCCTCTCCAAGCCATTTTCCTAATGAACTATAAATGCACAAGACATAGTTGCACAAAGAAGTAATTTGCACAGATATGAGTAGGCCTTCAGGGATGAACTTAATACTTTAAGCAAAGGAAAAAAAAAAAACATGTCATCCTTGAAATTGAAAGTATGATTCCATTAGATCAAGATGCTTGAAACTCAAAATTTCAATTTTTTGAGAAGCTAAAGAATAATAATCAATGTTATGAAGAACTAAATGCATGTCAACTGAATTAAGCATTGAATCTGTTAATATAAAGGTGATAATGATGACGCTTTGCAACTCAATTATCAATGAGAACTATGCAAACTGTAACTATAAGTTGTTACCCACTTGCACTACAACAGAAGCATCTCATACCTGTGCTAAAGAACTAGATGGTATAAATTCCAACATGCCTTCATCATGTCCAGTTGCTAGCACCCTGTATGGAGTCAAATGCAGATCAAGATTCTCTAGTTTAAGCAAGCGATCCATAAGCGATACCATTTGAATAACCTACAACGACCGCAATCAATATATCAAATCAACTGATCACCCTCCTTCCACCCCCACCTCTCCCACGCATGTTTGTCTGTGAGAGACAGAGGAGGGGAGAAAGAAAAGACGTACATCTATTGAACAGACTACTTAATCTACCAACTGGTCTTGCCGAAGATCATCCCCTCTCTTGAATATGATTTTGCAACTTCCACCATTTGCTGTCCGAAAAGTCAGGCGCAAAGGATGCAATTCACTTCTAAAAGTTGAAGATTCTGATGGAACGATACCCATGATGAGGATGCCTGGTGCAAAGGTGATGGTATAGGCTGAAAACGTAATAGACAAACATGTTCAATGTAATTTACATTCAAAGACAATGTCAGTAATTACATGGTATGGAACTAACCAAATGCCAAAATAACATGTAAATTGAAAAACACAAATTCAGCTAATAATAATATGATCAATGGAAAAGGAACTTCATATCCTAGAAATACCTCTTCAAAGTAAGTAAGTTCACTAAGAAGACCAGAAAGAAGCTGCCTAAGCTTTTCAATCTCTTATGGTGTGATACCCCTGTTCCGTAATATATTAAGTGGTCCTTAACATGAACGTGATTATGTGTTTTGTTATGATTTTGTGTACCATCATGTGAAAATATGTGGTTTTGAATTTCTATCTGTTCACCGTAGGAATATCTGTTTGATTGCCTGTTTCGGAAATTAAATTGAAGGCCTTATCGGCCACAGAACCCGGAATTAATTGCGCCATTGTGATTGGCATAATTTTTAGAGCCTACGGTGAAATTTAATTGAAAAATTGATTTGGACCAGATTAAGTTGATTTAATTGGTGAATTAGTGCCCAATTATTTATTATTATTAAATTGTGGCTAGTGGAGATTTATGTAGAAAGGCACTATGAACTCATTTCTTCTTTTATCTTCATTTGGGCTGATCAACTCTCTAGAGAGAGAGGCAAGGTCGGCTATTAGAGGGAGATAGGGGGAGAAAAATTCATGTTTGGTCTGGAAGCTTGGGAAATTGAAGGCTTAGCGCAAGAATTGACTAGAGTTTGAAAGATTAAAGCTTCTAGGTGAGTAATTCTTGGATTATAGTATGTAATTTTGTGTATTCAAGCTAGCTGGGTGATCAAGAGTAAGATTAAAATGAAATTGGGTTGGTCTTGTTGAATTAAAGCTTGATGTGTGCATGCATGTAAGAAATTGCTTTAAAATTTCATGTTTGAGCACAAATATGTATAATCCATGTGAAATATTAAAGGGAACTCATGTTTTGACCACCTCTTCACCAATTAAGTTGAGAATGATGAGCATCTCCCACATGCATGTGCAAATCATGGGAGTGTAAGTCTTGAATGTTTGAATTTGAGCATGTTGGTGATGAGTTTGACATATTTTGGGACATGCATGTAGATAAACCAAGAAATTGAGCTTCCTAATGTTGTAATCTTGCATTGGTACCATGTTAGTATGTGTATATGTGAAATTTGAGCCTTATCATGCAAGTATTGTAGCTGGGAAATTGAATTTGGGCTCAAGAACACAACCTGGAATTCCCAGATTTTTTGCTGTCCGCTCGAGCGGGGGAAGTGCCGCTCGAGCGGGAAAATCGAGCTCCCAGCATTTTTGTCAGGCATGGTGCCCGCTCGAGCGGGGAAGTTGACGCTCGAGCGGGGAGCTATGTAGTCAGGAAGTCTGCTCGAGCGGCCGAGTTCACGCTCGAGCAGGAATTCGAGGTAACCAGTACTTTTATGGGCTTAAGGTTCCGCTCGAGCGGGGGAGTCCACGCTCGAGCGGGGACCCTATTTTCTGAAATTCTGAAAATGCATTATGTGTTCTGTTTTTCCGTTCTATTTCACTTGTAAGCACTCTTAGGCATATGTTAAGTATTGTAAATGAGTTAATGAGATAAGAATAAAGCCTAAAGAGGAGTATGTGAATTAAAGAACGGATTGAACTGTTAGTGACCCTTTTGTGTTCATGAAATGTGTAGGGTCAAGCTCCAGGGCAAATCCACAAGCCGATCACTGTGAGTAATATTGATATTTGAATACTTGTGAATGTCCAATTGTTTATTCCCTTATAAGCTTTATGAGTTGCTAATTGGGATTGTGGACGTAAGTCTGACATGAATAAATGAATAGACCCAAGGTCGTTTTGTTAAAGATGAATGGACCAAAGGTCGTTTTGATAAACATAAATGGACCCAAGGTCGTTTTGATAAACATAAATGGACCTAAGGTCGTTTTGACATGAATGAGTGGGCCAAAGGCCGTTTTGACATAAATGAATGGGCCAAAGGCCGTTTTGATACGAATGTGTGGGCCGAAGGCCATTTTGACATAAAGGAATGGGCCAAAGGCCGTTTTGATACGAATGTGTGGGCCGAAGGCCGTTTTGACATAAATGAATGGGCCAAAGGCCGTTTTGATACGAATGTGTGGGCCGAAGGCCGTTTTGACATAAATGAATGGGCCAAAGGCCGTTTTGATACGAATGTATGGGCCGAAGGCCGTTTTGACATAAATGAATGGGCCAAAGGCCATTTTGATACGAATGAACGGGCCGAAGGCCGTTTTGACATACGCGAATGGGCCGAAGGCCGTTTTGACATAAATGAATGGGCCGAAGGCCGTTTTGATATAATCGAATGGGCCGAAGGCCGTTTTGATAAGAATGGAAATCTGAATGGGCCAAAGGCCAGAATGTTTGGAATTACAATCACTTGATTTGTATTTCGTATAGTTATATATCTGTTAAATAGAATTATGAGTTGGGCCCAAGGCCGTTTGGAATATGTTGTTCTACAATGTTATGTAAATTTTGTATTTGATATTATTCACTGGGCTATCGCTCATGCTCATTCATGTGTTTGTAGGTGAGCCAAGAGAAGCACGAACCCAGCCCCAGTGGAGTCTGCCAAGAACAACATGAGTTTTGGAGAGTTAGCCTTGTGTCTCACGTATGAGACCCATCCTTGCCATTTTGTCACGTATTTACATTTTGTCTTGTTGGCAAGGACCTTATGTATATTTGTAAATAGTCTGTTATGGGTTGACTTAGTTGGATGATCCTGTCTGTAAAGAATTTTATGGCACTGTGTTTTGTCGTGGGTTATTAACGTATATGAGTATGGTTTGTTTTGAAGTGCATATAAGCACGGCTCTATGGACAAAGTTTAAATTTTTGCTTCCGATTGGCCCCTTTACTCTGATGAGTTATGTCTGTTTTGGTTTGAGGCCGTAGGTAATCCCAGGATTACCGGCCGGTTATGTCCTTAACCCATAGGGGCAGGTTCGGGTCATGACATATGGGTTCCGCCTCATATGTTTCTTATATCTTTCATTATAGAGCACAACTGAGCAGTCAGTTCTGTTTGGTGCACCGAACTTTGCCACAGCTTAAATCCGTCTTCATCTCCCCCCCAGCAACTCCCGACTGTTAAAGAGTAGACTTTATCATTGAACTACAAGGACCACTCAATCAAACATCTCAGAGGCTTTCTTTTTGTGTGTAGATGTTTTTTTTCTTTAGATGTCTGAACCTATTTCTAAGCTTCACTGAACGTCTGAACCTATTTCTTTAGATGTCCTCATTTTTATTTTAGTCAGCATGCTTAATTAAAGGAGATCAATTACAGCCCACAGATTATTTTTGCCTTATGCACCACAACATAAAAGAAAATGAAGCTCGTTATCTCATAACAACAGCCACAAAAAATAGAAGTTGCTTCTTCAATGCTTATAATAATGCACCAAGCAAATTGTAGATTCTACCATGCAAAATTTAAGTCAAATGTTTCAATACTTCTATCCATGTTCCAGGAAAAATTATGCATTCCACATTTCAGGTTAGCTTCCAAATCTTTTCTAAGAAACTTGCCTTTAGGTATATAGAAGGAAAATACCATATTTTTTCAATGTAATGAAATAACAAACGTTTTGAATAATATTCCACACCCGAAAAATGAAAAGAAAAGAGTCTTTGTTTAAACTAAGGCAGACAAAAAAAGACTTCTCACAATAGTCCCAATAATCAATATATGCATGGCATCATGTGATAAATAAAAGAATCAATTCATGAGATATTGGGAAATGGGGATCCCAGACCTTCATCATATTTTCCTCTAGAATCTCATAGGTACAATAAAAACATTTTGCGTATGCATGATCATGAAGTTCAACTGCAACATACCACCGGAGAAAGCTAGCCAACTCAATATTGCATAATACTGTCAAATTCAAAGATAAATTTCAGATTGACATCAGTAAGTAAACCACAAAACATTACAAATTTGGCACTTGAAAGTTATTTGATGTAGACAATAGCAGGCATACAGTGTTGCACAAGGAAATGAGAAAGGTGAGATTTATCTGAATGCTCAAATTGAAGAGCTTGAATTAGTTGAAGTAACAATGAAGCTCTTCATCACCAGCTCTTTCCAAAATACTGATAGCATATGCACGGACCCATTAAGAAGGCATATTATAATAGTCCAGAGTGATATTTACAATATATCCACAACATTAAAAATGTAATTTAAATTTCATCAGTTGAACTGCAAAATGCACTTCCAACAGCCAGTTTTTCATGTGTGATGCCATGTAAGAATCTTTACGATAAATAATTGATGTGTAATAACACACATTTTTGATATATTGAAAAGAAATGCATGTACTAAACGAAACCAAGAAACAATAAAAGCCAATCTTGGTGCAATAGTAAAAGTGGGTTTCATCAAGTGAGAGAAAAACTAGTTTAGTTGAAGAACAGGTACTCTATGCAAAAGGCCCGGTCTATATTTAGCCCAGAGCACCAAAATTGGTGGAACAAACACTAGGTGATGGTAGAAGATTTTTCTAAGGCAGTTTATCACTCATTTTCCTGTTCACATTTCTATGGCATGAAAAACTCTGAAGGACTTTCAGGAATCTCAAGGAATAAATGTGAAGATATGGAATGTATTTGGTCTGATTCAATATGCAATTGTGAGAATATTAGATTAGGTTTATATATATGGTAGTGTTTTCTTTTCTGAAAGATTGTATAGGTATATATACATGGCAGTGTTTTAGGTATATATATGGCAGTGTTTTTTTTTTAGTCTTAGGGTTAGGTTTACTATATAATCAGATGTATTCTTTGTAATAGGACACAATTTGAATATACAGATTTATTCAGAAACTTACATGGTATCAGAGCTGTGTCCAAAACCCTAGTTCTTACCTTTGATTGATTCGAAGTTTCCTCTGGTTCAAGGTTCTGCCTTTGATTCGAAGTTCCATTTGGTTCGAAGTTCTCTCCCTCTGGTTCGAAATCATCTATGGTTTTGATCTCTGGCTTGATCAAGTTCTCTGGCTCAAGTCCTTATTTGAGTTCAAATCAACCCTTTTGTTTCAGCCTCTGGTTCGTGGCCATCAGACGCAACCTCCCTCTAAAATTGCAGCCATGGTCGCAACCTCTCTCTCTCTCTCTCTCTCTCTCTCTCTCAGTAATCACAATCGTGGTAGCTGCTTTTCCTCTTTCGATCAACTTCAGTCTCCTTCTAGTTCCCTACTTCGATGCTTTCTTTGACTTAGGATAGTTGTGTTCCGTTTCCCTCTAGTGCTTCTAGTTCGGTGCCTTCATCTAACTTGGGAAAAATTGTAGTCTGTAGGTCAAAATTCTGGTTATTATATTTTGATCTCACTTGGTTATTATATCTTTTATTTAGAACCTTTGTAGTTTGTAGGTTCTTTGGATAATTTGTTGCGTATTACAATTTGACCTATCTGATTCTGGTTGTGGGTAATAACAGTTCGAACCCCCAAGCTTTCTATTTATGATTTCTTTAGCTCCTGATGAGTGTGTCTTTTGCCATCAGAGGAGTTATTGAAAGTACCACTATTCCAAGAAAGGATGCTTTCATGCCTCTACTCAACAGTCTTAAAACCAATTTCGAGTTCCTCCCGTTGCTTATATTAGATCTGCTTTGGCTCTTGATCCTGACTTGGCTTCTTTGAGTGCTCAAATTAGTCAGCTTTAGCATATACTGTCTACCTCCCAACTATCTATATCTGCCTTCATTGTATCCTCTCTTCATTCAGTTTTGCTTGGATCTTCTTCAAGTATTTTTTCATCTATTTGAATTTTTAACTCTAGTGCCTCTCATCATATGACTCCCTATCTCTCCTTGTTTCAAAATTATGCTCCCCCTTAGTTTCCTATTACTGTTAATGTTGTTAATGGGTTTGGTATGTCTGTTATATCTGTTGGGTCTATCTTACCGTCTGCTATGCTTTGTTTCTATTCCATATGTCCTTTATGTTCTTTAGTTATCTGTTAGTTTATTATCTATCAATCAACTTGATGCTTCCGGTTATGATATTATCTTTTCTTCTTCTATCTGTTTTGTGCAAGATCGAATGTCCAAGCAGCAGATTGGGACTAGTCGTAGAGTTGGAGACCTCTATGTGGTGAAGAGCCTATATCTGCCTATGAATACCTCTTTTGACTACTTTTTCCTCTTTTAAGTTAGATTCTTTGTCAAGTCTTTTCTATTTGTGGCATTCCAGATTAGGTCATTTGTCTATTGACCACTTACGGTCTTTAGCTTAATCAGATATATTGGGTAAAATTTCTCCTAGTCCACTTACCGAGTGTTGAGGTATAAACTTACCAAAATGACAGCCTTACCTTTCCGTAAAAGTACCTCTATATCTAATATACCGTTTTCTTTAGTTCATTTGATGCCTGGGGTCCTTCTCATGTTCTCATTAAAAAGGGTTCTGCATACTATGTTTTATTTGTTGATGACTACAACTGTTGCTCTTGGGTTTATCTTATGACTTATAAATCTGACTTCTACCAGATAAACCGTACTTTTCAGTCTAGGGTCACTAAATAACTTGGGTCTACTATTAAATTATTACGGTCTAACTTGTGCGGGAATACTTTAAAACTGAGTTCTACAAATATTTGGCCAATTTAGGTACCATTTACCAAACTTCTTGTACTGATACACTTGCCCAAAATGGTTGAGCTCAGCGTAAATACCGTCATCTCCTTGACACAACTAGGTCTCTCCTTCTCTCTGCCTCTATTTTGACTCCATTTTAGGGTGAGGCAATTCTTACTGCTGCTTTTCTTCTCAATCGTATGTCTATCCCCTTTTTTTGGTCGGTTTTCTTATAAGGCTCTATTTTTTCAACTTCTTCATTACTCACTCATTCGTGTGTTTGGGTCAGCTTGTTTTGTCCTTTTACCCCGTAAAGATAGGACCAAACTTAGTGCCTGGTTGATCCTATGTGTTTTTTTGGGTTAGAGTCTCATTTAGAAAGGTTATCGCTGTAATGACCCTATTTCCCATTGCCTTTATATCTCTAGCCATGTTGCCTTTCTCGAACGTCTACCTTACTTTCAACTTCCTCTTCTCACAACCCCAGTTTCCAAAGAAGATTTGGTTCATATTGAACCATTTCCTTCTGAGGTCCCTCTTGATGAGTACATCTCTTTTGTTCCCGATGAGCTTATTCCATCTTCTTCTTGTTCCACCCCTCCTAATGAGTCCCTATCTACTGATCCCCATAAGTCTGTTCCCTCATCTCTTTTTCCTTTCCCGCCTGCTCTTGCTCTTGCTTTTGCTTCTTCTCTTTCTCCTCCTCCTTCGGTGTTCGTCTATTTTTGTCGCAAGGCTTTCCCTCCACCAGTTGTCTTTATCCTTACTGTTGATCCTTTTACTTTTGACGACTTTGATCTTGTCAATAGTAAGTATCCCCTTCGTATCCATAAACGGGTAGTCAAACTTGGTTTTACTAAAACATGTTTTTCTCTTTCATACTGTACATTTTTGTCTACTAAACACTCTTTTTCAAAACCTCAGTCTTACAAGGAGGACTCTTAGAATCTTTATTAGATTCAAGCTATGGAGGATACGTTGTCTTATTTACAAAAAACTAGTACTTGGGAGTTGGTTCCTTTGCCTACGGGTAAGAATCTGGTTGGTTACAAATGGGTCTACAAAGTCAAGACTCATTCTGATGGTTCTCTTGTACGCTACAAGGCTCACCTGGTTGCCAAGGGTTTTTCCCAAGAGTATGGTATTGATTATGAAAAGACCTTTGCCCCTGTTGCCAAGATGATTACTATCCGTACTTTGATATCTGTCGCTGTTGTTTGTCATTGGCCTCTTTATCAGATGGATGTTAAGAATGCTTTTCTTAATGGTCATCTTGCTGAGGAGGTTTTCACGTGTTCTCCTCATAGCCTTCACTATTCCTCTTGACAAGTTTGTTGTCTTTAGCGTGCTCTGTATGGTCTAAAGCAATCTCCTCGTGATTGGTATGATCGCTTTCAAACTGTTATTACTAAGCTTGGGTTTCATTCTTCAGCCCAAGACTCCACTTTGATTCTCCTCCACACCTCTGTTAGGTTGGTTGCCTTAAGACTGTATATGGATTATATGATTATTACTAGATTTGATTCTTCTTCTATCTCTGAGGTCAAACAACATCTCTTTCGCATATTCGAAATGAAGGATTTGGGTCCATTGCGGTACTTTCTTAATATTGAGGTGACTTCTTCTACCAATGGCTACTTTCTGTCTCAGGCCAAACATGCTAATCAAGTTATTCACCGTACTGGTCTCACTGACACTAAGATTGCTGATACCCCTATTGAGCTTAATGTGAAACTTAATACTGATGGTGTTCCTCTGCCTGATCCTACTTTATATCAGGAGCTCGTGGGTTACTTAATCTATTTGACGATTACTCGTCACAATCTTGCCTATGCTGTTTATGTGGTTAGTCAGTTCGTTTCTGCTCCTCATTCTACACATTGGGCTGCTTTGGTTTGGATACTTCGCTATCTTTGCAGTACTATCTTCCAAGGATTGTTGTTGTCCTTTACTTATTCCTTGGCTTTAGTCGCTTGTGCTGATGCTAATTGGGCTTGTGATGTTACAGATTGTAAGTCCACTTCTGAGTTTTGTATATTTCTTGGTGATTCCTTGATTTCTTGGAAAAGCAAAAAACAAACTGTTGTTACTTGTTCTACTGTCAAAGTTGAGTACCGCACTATGGCTTATGCTATTGCTGAAGTTGTCTGGCTTTGTTGTCTTCTCTCTGACTTGGGCACCCCTCAGTCTTCTCTGACCTCACTCTATTGTGATAACCATAGTGTTATTCAGATTGCCGATAACATTGTCTTCCATGAGCGAACAAAGCACATTGAGATTGATTGTCACTTTGTCCGTCAGCATCTGTAGTCTGACTCTATCTCACTTCCTTTCGTCTCTTTGGCTCTCCAACTTGCTAACTTTTTTACCAAGACTCACGCCATTGCTCGGTTTCAGTTTCTTCTTGAAAAACTCTCAGTGTTTTCTGCTATAACATCTTGAGTTTGAGCAAAGGTGTGAGAATATTAGGTTAGGTTTATATATATGGCAGTGTTTCCTTTTCTGAGAGATTGTATAAGTGTATATATATGGCAGTGTTTTAGGTGTATATATATGGCAGTGTTTCCTTTTTAGTCTTAGGGTTAGGTTTACTATATAATTAGATGTATTCTTTGTATTAGGACACAATTTGAATATACAGATTTATTCAGAAACTTATAACAATGTGGTGGATGATTATTATCATATACTTGTGTCTGCTACTAAGTGTTTTGCCTACAAAGCTCATAAATAAATTCCTTTTGGTTAAAGATTCTAAAAACTTGTGAGAGAAGAAGATTGAAAAAGCCATAGCAACTCACTAAAACTAACTAGGGATCATAGAGGAGTGTAGCCTCAACGACTGTAAACTGGGACATCGAAAGGAAATCATTACTGTAATATTACTAGTTTAAATATCAAAATTATCTACCCTATGGTAATTATCATACAAAACTTGTTGAGAAGATTCAAAAAGAGAGGGCATCTTCATGCACCTTTCAAAAGAGGCCCACTGGTTAAGAGGTTGACTGTTTGTTACACTAATAAGGTCACAGGAGCCCTTGTGCTAGATAATGGTCTGTTATACTATTATTTGAGGTGGAATTCAACAGATGAGCCCTGAATATACATCAAAGATATTTTCATATTCAACCATGATCCACAGCCCATTGAGGCTATTTTGAAGCACAACACTGTTTCAACAAATTGGTATTCTTTATAGATATTATTCATGCAACATACATTAGACATGGATGCTGCATCGCAGTTTCTATTTTCACCATAATTTTTTTCTAAAAGAAAAACTAGAGATCTCCATTTTTTATTTTCAAGTTGTATCAGCTACAGTGAAGAAACAGATTACTTAAATTGACGTAAGTTCTGGAAAGCATAGCTAGTTTCTAGATAGGGCATAGCTCCATGAAATTAAACATGCTTCCAAGTCGAAGAACTCCAATCTAGAGTGTTCCATACCTTACATTATAAAGGAAGCACTTTTCAAGAAAGGTAACACTTGAACAAAATTTAGAGTGACCACCATGATCATCTAATCTGTATAAGCAACTAACTTTTCTAATATGGGGTCAAGAAGACCAGTGAAACAATCTTCAAGGCTTCAACTGTTATTCAAGGCATTAAAAAAAAAAAAAAAACACACACACACACACAAATCCTAAAGATTTTCTTAGAATATGGGATAACTCTGAGTGCAGGAAATGAAAAGCAATAAGGAAGTTTTCTCCTTATTGTCTTTTCCTTTTCGTTTCGGCACCAACACTATTCTCTTTGCTGTGTTGACGCAGAATCTCTGCCAACTGAATTCCTTTGCTGATATCAATTATGCAGTTCAGTTATTTAGTTGAGATATACGATGTCAGTACATCCTTAGACAATGCACAGATGCATATATCTCATCTAGAGTCAATGCATTCTTAGACAACACAAACATACACAAACACTTGCATGCATGCATATATGTATAGTACTGACCTATTCACGTTCAAAAACATGTGATAGAATCTCCAACGCATCACATACATCAATTGTTTCCCACCTTCCCATCAATTCTACTACCTGCTTTGCTTCGTGCAAACAAATGAGCATACCATCCTCAGAGTTGATCAACATATTGTTTAAATATCAAAAGAAGAAGTTGGATTAGAATGATAAAGATAAACATCACAATGGAACTATGGAATGCACTCATCACTTCATTCCAACATTTATTGATCATAGAAAGCGTGTCAATTTATGAATTAAGTGATAAAAAGTTGATTTTTGTTGTCAAGAGTAAAAAATACAATACACGCTTTGACAAAGCACTAGAGTCTGTCTCTAGTATAAAAGGAACAAAAGCATAATAATGGAAAGCAAACACATCAGTGGAAGTGGAACCGCCAATGAGAAAAAGAAAGGTGTCACTGTTGCAGTAGCTCAGAATGAGCACAAGGCGAGCGGATCCTCTAGAGTAACTCTCTAGAGTGATCTCCTAAAGTGGAGGATCGAACGGCTCAGAATACTCCTCACCAAAACGACGTCGTTTTGGTGAGGAATTTCAAAAAAAAAAAAAAAAAATACAGATTTAGGGATTTGAAAACAACGATTACTCTATGGAAATCTGGATCTGAAATTAGAGAGAGAGAGAGAAGGGCTGAGAGTTTCCGACTCGCCACCGTCGCCGCTGCCACTCGCCACCGCTGCTGCTGCCGCTGCCGCTGCCGTGGCCATCGACAGAGTGAGAGAAGAAGGCGAGAGGTTCCCACGTGAAGAAACAGAGGACTCGTTGTTGTTGTTGTTAGTACTGTTGGGATCTTCATTTGACCAAGCATCAATGAAACCCCCCTCTCTCTCTCTCTCTCTCTCTCTCTCTCTCTAGTTTATGTGTGGGAAAAAAAGAACTTTTTGACAAAAAGGTAACTAATTGGGTTATGCAAAGTTTAGATTTTTGATCTTTTTGTTTTTATGGGTCTTCCTTTACTTGTTTAGTAATGTTGGGTTTTTTGTTTTCTTGGGTTCTTTTAGTGTATTTGGATTTTGATGGATTTGTTCTTGCAGGGTCAAGAATCTGTAAATATATATATATGCATATAGAGATCCATATTCATAGCTGTGTTAGTGTATTTGGATTTTGATGGATTTGTTCTTGCAGGGTCAAGAATCTGTAAATATATATATATGCATATAGAGATCCATATTCATAGCTGTGTTAGTGTATTTGGATTTTGATGGATTTGTTCTTGCAGGGTCAAGAATCTGTAAATATATATATATATGCATATAGAGATCCATATTCATAGCTGTGCATTAATCTCACCCTTTGTGTTGATTGTGCAAAGAATGCAAGAGCTGTTGAAGATGGATTTTGATTCAACTGGGTTTTGGGGAAAGAAAAAGACGAGAACTCTGAGTTTTTTTTTTTTTTTTTCTTCAAATTTCACGCCAAAACGACGTCGTTTTGGCGTGGAACAATCTCAGCCCTTGGATCCTCCACTCTAGGAGATCACTCTAGAGAAGGCACTCTAGAGGATCCTCACGCGAGCAGAAGAAGCTCCAACAAGATCCTATTATTGCCTCCTGGCTAACCATACTCATTAGCTATAACTCTGACACTAATTATGGAGTGGGTCAGTCTTGATTCAGAGAATAAATAAATAAATGACTATATAAATAGAAAATGAAACAAAAACTCAGAATAAATTATGCTTAAGAGGATGAACATTATTTTCTATTATTAAAAAATATAAAATCAAAGGTCATTTCTGCTTGTGAGTTTAAGACAAAAAGATTACATTACTCATTCATGTTTGAAAATTGAGGTCATATCACAATGGTATTGGAACAGACAATGGACAATTGCCAATTCACCTTTAAATTCTTTCTTTATTTCTTTTTTTGAAACAATTTTTGCATTGTTAAATTGTGAATCAATATGTCACCATGATGTTATGTTGGAGAAGAGCTATTGAACTTTGAAAATTGCAGAGTTAGGGTCATGAAAAACTATAAATATTTATAGTTTATTTATTAGGTTATATAGCCAGTTCAATAAATAGTCTAGATTTCAAAACATTGATCTATAGACAAGGGAGATACACTAATCTGCAATGAAATAAGTGCTGAGAATAGATACTCAAGCAACTTTCTACATTATCTAATGAACAAATAATCAAAGAGAGGGACAAAAGGCGAGGGATGTTATTGACATGATTTATCACATATCAACATGTCAACCAACCAAGTTTATCAGAAATAAGTACAAAAAACTGTTAACCACCCAATGAAACTAAAGGAAGAAAGTGAGAGGGAATGGAATGGATTAAAAAGATGGAAACAAAGTCCGACAAGTCCAACATCAAAAGGCGGTCAAGAACACAACAGTCACATCACATGAAATTTAATTCGTAACAAGGGATTCCAACTGCACAAGCTAGGGGGAAGAACAAAAATGATTCGTAGCTCGAAACTGACGAGGCTCGAATGGCCCCACTTCCCAAAACGACGTCCTTTTGGGCAGTATTTTTTTTTTCCTTCTTTCTTTCTTTTTCTTTCGAACATAGACAGGAGAAGAGGAGAGAGGGAGAAGAGAGAGGAGAGAGCAGTGGCATTAGCTAATGCTCTATACTCAGCCTTAGTAGATGATCTAGAAACAATGGGCTGTTTCTTAACACTCCAAGAAATCAGATTAGAACCCAAATAAACACAGTAACCTGAAGTGGACTTTCGATCAACACTATCTCCAGCCCAGTTTGAATCAGAAAAAGCATGAAGAGATAAGGGACCAGAAGTAAAGTGCAGGCCATGGTGAAGAGTACCTTTCACATATCTCAACAAGCGTTTGACAGCTTGAAAATCAGCATTTGTGGGCAGATGCATATGCTGACATGCTTGGTTAACAGCTAAGGCTAAATCAGGTCTGGTAATAGTGAGGTACTGTAGACCACCAACAATACTCCTATACAGAGAAGGATTAGAAAATGGAAGCTCATCTGAAGAAGAAGAAGAAGAAGAAGAAGAAGAAGAAGAAGAAGGAGGAGAATAAGAAGCCTTGACAACTAAAGGAGTGGAGCAGGGTTTACAATCAGTTAAACCAGCCTTGTGAAGCAGCTCAGTGGCATACTTAATTTGAGATAAGAAGTAACCATGAGATAAGGCTTGAACTGAGATGCCCAAGAAATAGGACACAGTCCCCAATTCCTTCATGGAGAATACAGTATGCATATGCTAAATAAATTGTGCAAGAAGAGAAGGATCACTACCAGTGACTAGAATGTCATCAACATAGACAACATGAATAAGAAGACTGGTGGAAGTGTGTTGAACAAAAAGAGAAGAATCTGAATGACTGTTAGCAAAGCCTTGAGAAAGGAGGAACTTAGAGAAAGCAGAATACCAAGCTCGAGAAGCTTGTTTAAGTCCATACAAGGCTTTCTTAAGTTTGTACACTTGATTAGACGACTGAATAAAACCTGGAGGTTGTAACATATACACTTCCTCATCTAATGTGCCATGAAGAAAGGCATTAGAAATGTCTAATTGATGAATAGGTCAATTAAAATGGAGAGCCAAGCAAAGAAAAATACAAATTGTAGGCTGCTTAGCCACAGGGCTAAAAGTTTCATGGAAATCAACACCTTCTTGTTGAAGATATCCCTTTGCCACCAATCTAGCTTTGTATCTTGCCACAGAACCATCAGAATTCTGATTGATTCTATACACCCACTTACAACCAATTGCTGTTTTATGAGGAGGAAGAGGCACAAGATACCAAGTGCCCTGCTGCTGCAAAGCTTGAAATTCTTTCTGCATAGCAGTAAGCCACACAGGAGAAGCTAAGACAGCTTGTACAGTAGGAGGTTCAACTTGAAGATAAGAAGAGGATGTGGCTGTAAGACATAGAGGAGGTTTTGTTTTAGATCAAGTGAGCATGGGATGAACATTAGAGGAAGACAAGGGAGGAACTAGATTAGAAGGCAAACCAGAAGGTGGAGGAAGATCAATGGAAATAAAATTAATAGGAATATCATAAGAAGGAGGAGAAAAATTCATAGGAGATGATGAAGCTGAAGAACTAGAGCAAGAAGAAGAAGAAGATGTAGATGAAGAAGAAACAGTGGGACTCTCAGAAGGAAGAGAAGAAGGCCATAAGAAATTATGAATATGAGGCAAAGAGATAGGAGAAGATGAAGAGGAAAGAGCAGTGGAAGCAAAAGGAAAACAGGATTCATTGAAGATGACATGCCTAGAAACAAATATCTTGCCACTAATAGGATCTAAACACCTATAGCCTTTGACAGTAGGATGATAACCTAAAAAGACACAAGATAAGGACTTAGGTTGGAGCTTGTGAGTGGTATAAGGTTTTAACCAAAGAAAACACTGGCAGCCAAAGACCTTGAAGAAAGAAAAATCTGGAAGTGTTTTAAACAAAATCTGAAAAGGAGATTGATTAGAAAGAACAGAACTAGGCATTCTATTGATGAGGAAAACTGCTGTAGCAACAGCATCAAACCAATATTTCAAAGGTAGAGAAGATTGATGAAGCAGAGTGATAGCAGTTTTAGTGATATGGCGATGCTTCCTCTCAGCAACACCATTCTGTGCTTGTGTAGAAGGACAACTGGTTTGATGAATAATACCATGAGAAGAGAAAAGAGAAGCAACATTTTTGTTTACAAATTCAGTTCCTCCATCAGTTCTTAAAATTTTAAGAGAAGTGTGAAATTGATTTTCAGCATAGACTTTAAACTCAAGCAATTTTTCATAGACTTCACTTTTAAAATGTAAGGGATAGATCCAAGTGAATCTACTACAATCATCAACAAACAAAACATAAAATCGAAAAGGAGCATTATCAACAGTAAAAGGCCCCCATACATCAGCATGTACAAGAGAAAAAGGACTATCACTAGAAGAACAAGACAATTTGAAAGGAAGTCTATGACTTTTAGACACATAGCAGTCAGTACAATCTATGACTTTATTAAAACTCTTTTTATTTGGAAGATGGGATGCCAGGTGTTGAAGCTTGGAAACAGAAGGATGACCCAATCTTTGATGCCACAGTAAATCAGAGATTGGAGAGACTGAACCAGTAGATGACTGAAAGACCTGTGGTTGCTTGGGACAGATAAAAGATGATGGAGACAACTGATAAAGGCCATTGATGTTTGATCCTTTATGCAGAATCTGTTTTGTGTGTTTGTCCTGAATGACAAAAGAATCAGAATAAAAAATAACACGACAATTATGATCCTTGGTTAATTGATGAACAGATAAGAGATTGGATGATATAGAAAGAACATGCAAAAGATTGGACAGATGAAAAGAAAATTGAGGTGTTGGAAGAATACCACTTCCAACATGTTGAATAGGTAAAACTGAGCCATTTCCTACTGTAACCTGATCTAAGCCTTGATAGGCTTGATACTGCTGAAGATTGGTCAAATCATATATATGATAAGTTGTTACTCCTGAATCAATGTACCAAGGAGGGACAGGAGAATCTAACGAGGAAGAAGCTACAACAGCAGCATAGGCCTTGGGAGAAGCAGTTACTGAAGGTTGATAATGTGGATCAAGTCGATACCAACAGTCCAATGCAAGATGACCTGATTTGCCACAGATCTGACAGATAGAGGAAGCAGAACCAGAGTAGACTGATGATCTTGATCGATTATTAGAAAATTGATTATGAGATCTATTGCCACGAAAATATCTACCACTTCAACCTCCTCTGTACTGAGATCTACCACTGAAAGTAGGACGAGGATATGATCCAAGAATGGAGTGTTGTGCTTCAAAACCAGAACCAAAAGCAGAACCAGAATCAAAACTAAAACTAGAAGTGGAACCTTTGGGTGCTGAATAAGTAACATGCAAATCAAGTTTGGAAGAATGCTTGATCTTGTTCTCGCTGTGAATTTCTTCTGAGCCAAGTAAGGAACACAACTCTTCCATAGAGACAGTATTAGATCTAGTACGAATTGATGTTTTGAATTCATCATATTCATCTGGTAAGCCATTTAAGGTAAGAAGAATAAGATCTTCATCCTCAACCTTTGCACCAGACAGAGCTAACTGATCTGAAACTTCTTTGATCTGTGAAAGATAGTAGTCAATTGAAGAAGATTGCTTTTGAATTGTATGAAGCTTGTTCTTCAATTGATGAATATGAGATCGAGAGACAGAAGTAAATTTCTTCTCTAGTGTTTGCCAAACTTGTGAACTACTGTGGAGATGAAGAACAGATGAATATACTGATGAAGATAATGTTGCGGTTAAACACGTGAGAAGATTTGCATCAATTGCTTCCCATTGAAGATGTGCAGGATTGGAAACAGATTTTCCAGAGGCATCAGTAATTTCAGATGGAGGACAAGGTATTGCACCTGTCACATATCCAAGAAGACCCGTAGCTCGAAGAATATTATGGAGTTGATTTCGCCAAATCAAAAAATTTGTGGAATCAAGTTTAACAGTAATGAGAGAACCAAAATTGGACAGAAGAGACTGAAGACTTGAAGGTAAAGAAACATGATCTGCCATGAATGAATCTTGAAGGATGCTCGTAAGAGCTTAGTAAAGCTTTGATACCATGAAAGAATAATAGACTTCTCTATTTTATTCAATGAAATCACATATACACTGCTCAAGATATTATATAGGAAAAAGTATCTAACTAACTCAGTAACTAACTCAGCTAACAAACACTCTAACTATCTAACAAACATGACAACTGTATCTATATTTGTTACAGATATTATCTGAAGAACAGTTAGGAAATCAAAGCTGTGATGAAGAAGATATCAATGCTGACTTCTGCTTAAGCTGAGACTGCAGCTTTGGCTCTGCCTCTAGCTGTGATTGCTTTGGCTCTACCTCTAGCTGTGATTGCTGCAACTGGGTATGTATCTTAGCATCCTTGTCAATGATGCCACGGATCAAACTCCTTGCAGGCTTTAGTTGCTTGTGCTCAAAAGGATTTATCTTTCCCACCTCCGGGTCCCACATAGCAACCAATTCACCGTTTGTAGTTGTAGGAGATGGTACAAGGAAATTTGCACCTGACTCCTACATGTCCAACAAGAAATAAATAACCAACAAAAACATGAAAATAGAACCAAAAAAATAAAAATAAAATCAATCACTGGTAATGTATATGTTACCCGATTAACTTTAACTTCCAAATCTAGCAAAAAAAATTATTTTAAAAGATGCATGAATGATCAGTACTCAGTCAGATAGAGAAATAAAGTTTAGAACAAGATTTTGTATATGTTACCTGATTAACTTTAACTTCCAAATCTAGTAGAAAAAATTATTTTAAAAGATCCATGAATGATCAGTACTCAGTCAAATAGAGAAATAAAGTTTAGAACAAGATTTTGTATCAAAAATATTATGAATAGAATTAGCGGGCATATTTGAGAAATGTACCAGAGTGCATGTTTTGTTAATGACATGGTTTTAATTGATGAATATAGAATAGGGATTGATTCTAATTAGAACTTCAAGATCATGCTTTACAATCTAAAATTTAATGTTATGTAGGGCTAGTACATAATACGAGGAGTATAATTTTAGCAAAATTACAAATAGGAATGATGTGATAGTGAAACTTGATAACTAGGCTATACCAAGATTAACCATTTCAAATATCTCATATCAATTACACATAAAAAGGAGTGGTTTACAAAGATGCCAACAATATCCTTACAAGTACAAGCGATGAAATAGAAAAGTCTTTTTTGAGTCTAGCATGATCATGAAAATTGTCACGCCCAAAATTTTATTACTCAGAAATATTACCAAAACTTTTAATTCAAGTTCATTTTATTATTACAAATAACCATTACATTGAGTAATAATAATATTGTTCTCTCTCAAATGAATACAACCATAATACATGTCGACATTCACATTGAATTACACATAAATCTCTCATTTACACTATGACTTGTAAAAGAAAATAAATTCTTCAAATCCTCAATCCGGCGTTCCAGACTTCATTCTTGAAAATGACGAAATTAAATGGGATGAACACGAAATCTAGTAGGAATCTTCCTTGATTCTAAACAATAAGATCCCTAGATATATGCGATCATGAATGCTAACGAGTGATACATATATAATTAAGATGCTTTGTCACATTCGAAAGTACAATATATATATAAAGAAATCCACGAACAACTTTCCAAAGAAAAGATTTTCTTTTGCTTCTGTACGATTCTAGTATAGTTTTCAAAAGTTCTCTACAAAAATCCCTTGTTGACATTACCAAGAAGTATAATTATAGAAAAAGAATCATTCTAATATAAGTTATAATAAACCATTATCCATTATAACCATATTAGCTGAATCTACACAATCCCATATATTCAATCACAAATGTAGATCTCATTATAATCGTTTCATATAAATCAAATATAAACTGGCTCCATGACCAAGCCACATCATCACACTACCACGCTTTACTGGTCACGAGCCAGAAGGAATGCAGAACCTCACGCTTTACCGGTTACAAGCCGGAAGGAATGCGGAACCTTTATTAAGTGCTACGCTTTGCCGGCTCAAATACAACGAGAAACGGATCCCAAAGCAACATCCCAATCCATCAATTCCTCAAGTCATTCCCCATTATGATTTGCGGGCAAAGCCAACACATCATTCATTATTTCCGTTACATATTAGCTCAATTACACATCCACCATATGATAAGGATTCATTCACATAACAAGTACTCATCATGTTCCACCACATTGTCTATTATTTATCAAGTCATTCATTGTTACAATTCCAACAGAGAAAAACAATAACAACATTCATTGTTTTCATCACAAAATAATCTAACAACACATCCATCAAAAATATAAAGGCTCATCTTTAGAAGTTTTCACACTTCTTGTGTTCCAATTATGTCTTTACTTTCCCTCATTATCATCAACTCTTCATACTCAATTTCACAATAAAATAATCATCATAAATTATCCAAGATTAATTGATTTAACTACCAATCTTAATTTCTTTAACCTAACCCTTATATATAATAATCATTTTCCAACTATTAATTGTCATTATTTATACTCATCTCAACAAAACATAAACTTAATTTCATGAATCTAAAGTCAGTTTAAGCCTTCTTCGGTTCCAAAATAAATTCTACAACTAGGATTAAGTATAAATTAGGGCTTTTTACTATTCTACCCAAAACCTTATTCCCAAAACCCAAATATTCCATATTTCACTTAAATTATCAATTCAACTTCCAAAATTTAAAAATCCTAACTTCCTTTACATGCTATTTTGAAAATCTCCTCAAAAAGAGGGTTTTATGCAATAGAAATTACCACTCATCTATCCACAATATAATATTGAAGAGAATCAAAGAAAATCCCTAGCTTAAGCAAGGAGAGAGAGAAATCTGAAATTTTAACTTCAACGAAAACATGATCTGCTTGGAAAGATAGAAAGCCCTTGGCATGCTCTTCATTTTTATATAAGGAACATGGGACAAAAAATGAGGGAAAAGAGATGAAAACCAAGCTTAAAAGCTTGAAACACTTAACAATGGAGGAAAAAAGGGGATGTCATGACTCGAACCCGCCCCTAAAAGTTTGGGTCATAACCAGACAGTAGTCACTTGATAACCTTGGGCCTCAAACAAACATATAGAGTAATTATAGTAATGAGGCCATAAGTGGAAGTATACAACAAATGAAGAAGTCCATTGAGCTGTGCTAATATGAGCCAAATATAACACAATCACATTATTTACATGCCCAGGCAAAAATATAAGTATCAAAGGAAATTTTATACATACCGATTACATAACCCAAGACAAAAATAGAAAAAACAAAAATAAAGTCATAGCATAAAGGGAGTCAAAAAAAAAACTTCATCTCGGATAAGCATAACTCGACGGGCTCACAAAAATAGCTCATGAAACTGACTCTAAGAGTGGGCTCCATACTGTGGATCACGTACATGTGCATACATAATATTGGGTGAGCGAAACTCAATAAGTAATAATACAATAAAGCAATGTAAATAGATGATCATAAGTTCTCACAATATCCATAATCATATAAACAGAATGGCCTTGGGCCCAATCATATATCAAAACAGTCTCGGGCCCAATCATATATCAAAATGGTCTCGGGCCCAATCATATATCAAAACGGCCTCAGGCCCAATCATATATCAAAATAGCCTCAAGCCCAACATGTTATAGCTTAAATGGAAACAGAACGACCTTAGGTCTTCATTGCACATGTTATATAATATTAATGAGGTTCCTTCATTTTGACCAAGTCACAAGGTCGACACCATTCACCATTCATGGTTCAAGGTACACAATTAAGAACATATATGTACAATATTATTACTCACAGTGTGTTTGATCTTGCGACGTCTCCTCTGCCACACGACCTACACAACATGTCACACATGCATTCGATAAATCAATTGTTTCAATTCGTACACTTGTCTTTCATAATTCAAAACCTTCTTAAATGACTTTCAAATCATCATTTCACTCCCAAAAGGGTTCCAATAAGGTAGAGAGTATCAACACAAGAAAATAGGATTTCTCCCATGTTTGGCCGCACGTGCAGCCAGACCCACCGCTCGAGCGGTCTAGCTCTGCTTGTGTAGAAATGTGAGCCACTTAAGTGCACAGAACCAAATTCCCCAATCGTGATCATGCTCCGCTCGTGTGGAGCCTGTGGCCGCACGAGCGGCTTGGGCAAAAACTAGACAGTCTGAAAATGCACCAAAAATAAAATCTTCGAAACTCATTTCCAACCCCAAATTCATGCAAGACCAACCCCAAAACATGATATACAAGCATGATACAAGTGTAATTCCACATTAAACCTATCAATCTTACTTTAACATCAAATTCATGGTCTCATCTTTTCACAAATTCATGATTTACATATACAAGTTCAAAATACACCCAAATATGGTGAATCTTCCAACAAATCTTGGTTGTATGAACCATCTACGGTTTATTTCATAGATCAATCACAAGAATGAACTCAAATGAAACAAGGATAAAGAGATTAGGGTTCAATCTCATACATTTAGCTGTAGCCATTACATAACTCAAACCCTAGCTCAAAATTCCCAAGTTCTTCTTGATTTCATGCCAAAGATGACTTAGAGACAAAGATCATAAGTAGATTATCATATCTTAACTCAAGTCTAAGGTTTTCCCTTTGATTCTCTTCCAAAACCCTAGCTCTTCCTCTTCCTCTTCCTCTTCCTCTCTCTCTAACTCACTCTAGCAAGCTCGCCACCAAATGAAGAACACAAGAGGCCAAACACAAATATGACTTAACTCATAAATTTTAATTTAATCAATACGAATCGTAATTTTTTAAAATTTCACCATAGGCTCTAAAAATCACGCTAATCACAAATATGAAGTCGGTTTTGGCTTATCGCGCCTTTACGGCTTTCAATTTTCAGTTCAAAGTTCCAATTACAATAGATATTTCTACATTCAACAGATATTATTCTAAATTCGCATAGACTTGCAAATTCATATGAAACACATAACCACATGCATAATTAAGCATAGAATGGGTTGGGTTATCACTGTCTTCCCTCCTTTAGGAAGTTTGGTCCTCCAAACTTGTTCACCTCAAGCTGAAAACAATTCCGGATATCGTTGCCTCATTTCTTCTTCTCATTCCCAAGTGGCTTCCTTCCTATAATGTTCCATCCATTCAACTTTTACCATTGGGATAATTTTGTTCCACAACTGCTTGACTTGTCGATCAAGGATTTGAAGAGGTTTCTCCTTATAAACCATATCGTCATCTAGCACAAGTTGATGATAGTCAATAACATGAGAAGGGGCCCGAAGGTAGCTTCGCAACATTGATACGTGGAACACATTGTAAACTTGCTCTATGCTCGGTGGTAAAGCAATCTGATAGGCAACCGGACCCAATCTTTCTAAAATCTAGAATGTCCCTATGTACCGGGGTGACAATTTTCCTTTCTTCCCAAACCTTGTGTGCCCTTTCATTGGGATGACTTTGACAAAAACATGATCTCCAACTTCAAATTCTAAGTCTCTCCTTCTTTGGTCCGCGTAGCTCTTTTGTTGACTTGAAGCAGTTTTCAATCTTTGTTAGATAATCTGAATCTTTTCTGTAGTAACTTGCATAATTTCGAGCCCAATCAATGTTCTATCCCTAACTTTGGTCCAACAAACCAGAGTCTGACATTTTCTCCCATACAAAGCTTCATATGATGCCATTCCGATACTAGAGTGGAAACTGTTGTTATAAGCAAATTCTGCCAAAGGTAAATGAGTTTCTCAACTTTCACGGAAATCCAAAACACACATCCAGAGCATGTCTTCCAACGTCTATATAGTTCTTTTAGATTGTCCATCAGTTTGTGGATGGAATGCGGCACTGAACCTCAATTTTGTCCCCAAAGTTTTCTATAAACTTTACAAAAATCTTGATACAAACTTAGAATCCCTATCCGACATAATGGAAATCGGAACACCGTGCAATCGAATAATCTCAGCAATGCACACGGTAACAAGTCTATCAGCATTATAAATAGTCTTCATAGGCAAAAAGTGAGCAGACGTAGTCAACCTATCCACAACAACCTATATAGAATCCATACCTTGGGGTGTTCGGGGTAAGCCCACAATAAAATCCATAGTTATGTGCTCCCATTTCCATTCCAGAATAGGGAGAGATTGAAGTAACCCTACCGGTTTTTGGTGTTCCGCTTTTACTTGCTGACATTGAAGGCAACTTGAAATGAACTCTGCAATTTCTCTCTTCATATTGGGCCACCAAAAAGCTTTCTTAAGATCTTGGTACATTTTGGTATTTTCGGGATACATAGAAAATTTGGACTTGTGAGCTTCTTCCAATACTCTTTCTTTAATTTCATGGACATTAGGAGCACATAATCTTCCCTTGAATTTCAACACTTGAACTTCCAAAGAAAATCCCGGTCTTGGCTTTGTTTCCATCTCATCATGTACTTTCTTGAGAAATTCATCCTCCAATTACCTTTGTTTAATTTCCTCAATAATAGTCAGTTGTGCTGTTATTGCGGCTAGCAATCCACCCCGTTCATGTAGCACAATTTCCACTTCCATTCTTTCCAAGTCAAGTAATAGTTCATTTCGCTCCATAAGCAAACATGCTAAATTTCCCATTGACTTTCTACTAAGAGCATCCGCCACTGTGTTGGCTTTGCCAAGATAATAATGAATCTATAAGTCATAATCTTTAATGAGTTCTAACCACCATCTTTGTCGCATATTAATCTTGAAAAATCTAGAAACCTCCTAGATGTTGATTTGTGATTATGTACCAATAATAAGCAAAATATAACAATCCCAATCAAACAATCAAGAGAAAGAGACACAAAGATTTTACGTGGAAAAACCACAATTGGACACCTTCCAATTGTGATAAAAAAACCACGGGCCACAGCCACCAGAACAATCCACTAAGAAGATATAAAGGAATTACACAGGTATCACTCTCAATTATCTAGCGAATCCACAACGCCTAATTGAACCAACCTCTATGTGCCTCTTCCAACCCCATCTTCACCACGGAATTGTCTTTCTGATGAGCCACTCCGGATTCCACCACCGAAGCTTCAGACCGAATTCTTCAGAATCCACAACTGAAGAACAACTTTGATGAGCCACTCCAGAATTCACAACTGAAGCTTCAGGCTCGAATTCTTCAGAATCCACAACTGAAGAACAACTCTCTCTTTTGTGTAACAAACAAAACCTTTGATGTAGCCTTTTCAGATCATGAGTTGAATACTCAATAAGACATCAAAGAAAAAAAAATAAAATATCCCCAGATATAAACCTTTAAGAACCAAAAAGAAAGATCTGGAGGATTCAATGAATGAATCAATGAATAGCCTAGATTTGGGAGAAACCCAACTATTTATAGAAAACCAAAGCAATCCTAGTTGGGAAAGAAAACCAACTTCTTGTAGAAAACCAACTTCTTGCAGAACTCCAAAGTAATCATGTTTTTGAAGGAAACCAACTTCTTAAAGAACTCTTGTTACAACCTTGGTTTTGATCCATGGAATTTGACAACAAAAAGTCCTAACAATCTCCCCCTTTGTCAAATCCTGGATAAAACCAATCTAAAACAAATTTCCTAACAAAATCACTAAAACAAATTTCCAATCAAAACAAGAACAACATCACCAACTAGGAACCAGCACTTAAAATCAAATCTCTTTCCAAACTTATTTTTCAAGGTCATGATCTGCAAAACAACTATTAGTGCCACCATCTCCAAAACAACTATTAGTCCCACAAGAATATATGAAAAAGCAATAAACATATGACACGATTATCTTGAAGTATGAGATGGAAAACATAAATAGATGCAACTTGGAGATTTTAAGAACATGTAGTATGAATAGATGAAAACTAAGACACATGCACCTGACACAAAATAATAAATAAGCAATACAAGGCATCAAGCAAACCAACTAAAGCCAATCTCCCTTACCAAACAAAACAAAGTGTTCATGGTAACAAACACTTGTAATGATAAACCAAACTCCCCCTCACTAAAAGCAACCACAAACACTGAAAACAGTGAACTGGAAGAAAACGACAAAAATAATATGGTGGAGTAAGCAAGGAATTTCTGATTTGTACCTTGAAACACACAAGATTATCCAAGAAGCACAATTACTTGAAAACACAATGTGCACAGCCTCTAGAAAATTCCTCATAAAAGAAAGTGATGCATTATGTGAAAAGCATAGATCCCATGAGAAAAGGTGTGTGTGTGACTCTTGGAGTTCGACAAACACAAGATTCAAATCCTAGTAGTGATATAAAAGTTGGACCTCCGACAAGAGAATCTAAGCACAAGTAAGGAAAGTCAAACCACTAGGAATCAAGGGGTATTTGTTGAGTAAAGGCGGAGGCTCCCCCTCAATCAATGAATCCTTTATTTTTCCCTTTTTTTTTTCACATCTTTTTCTTTTCTTTTCTTTTCTTTTCTTCACATTTTTTTCTTTCTTTTTTTTTGCACATTTTTTTTTCTTTCTTTCTTTTGCACATTCATTGGCGGCTGACACGCTCAAGAGGATGGCAACCGAACCAGAGAAGCATAGATATAATAAGGATGGCCTGGTTGGTGACTCTGAGGTAGCCTTTTCCTCATGTCTGGACTACAAAAAATAGAGGGGAAAGCCATGGAGATGCAAAAAGATGGAAGGTGGTTAAGAGACTCAACATCACCCATGATATGCTAGTATAGGTCAATTCCTCTAGAAAAGCAAAAGATACAATGCCAGAAGTCCATAGAGAAAAATAATCACTAAGGCGGAAGACTCCAAAATTTGCTAATCCAAAAGTGTGTACAGAATGAGACATACTAATCAAAGAACACACACTTCATAATGAGTAATGACCATAGAAAGCACACACATATTAACATGTAATGTTTATTCTCATCAATTCCAATATGCATCAAGGACATCTCAAAAAATTCAAACTTGCAAAACCATACTAAGAAAATCTTTTTGATTTTTTTTTTCAACAATAAAGTAAGAAAAAAAAAACATGCACACAAATCAAACAAGATCTCGTTCTAAAAGATTTTTTTTTTTAAAAAAATAGAGCTTTCTAAAAGAATTTTTTTTTTTTTTTTTTTATAAAAAAAATAGAACGACCCGCTCTGATACCAATTGAAAAATCTAGAAACCTCCTAGATGTTGATTTGTGATTATGTACCAATAATAAGCAAAATATAACAATCCCAATCAAACAATCAAGAGAAAGAGACACAAAGATTTTACGTGGAAAAACCACAATTGGACACCTTCCAATTGTGATAAAAAAACCACGGGCCACAGCCACCAGAACAATCCACTAAGAAGATATAAAGGAATTACACAGGTATCACTCTCAATTATCTAGCGAATCCACAACGCCTAATTGAACCAACCTCTATGTGCCTCTTCCAACCCCATCTTCACCACGGAATTGTCTTTCTGATGAGCCACTCCGGATTCCACCACCGAAGCTTCAGACCGAATTCTTCAGAATCCACAACTGAAGAACAACTTTGATGAGCCACTCCAGAATTCACAACTGAAGCTTCAGGCTCGAGTTCTTCAGAATCCACAACTGAAGAACAACTCTCTCTTTTGTGTAACAAACAAAACCTTTGATGTAGCCTTTTCAGATCATGAGTTGAATACTCAATAAGACATCAAAGAAAAAAAAATAAAATATCCCCAGATATAAACCTTTAAGAACCAAAAAGAAAGATCTGGAGGATTCAATGAATGAATCAATGAATAGCCTAGATTTGGGAGAAACCCAACTATTTATAGAAAACCAAAGCAATCCTAGTTAGGAAAGAAAACCAACTTCTTGTAGAAAACCAACTTCTTGCAGAACTCCAAAGTAATCATGTTTTTGAAGGAAACCAACTTCTTAAAGAACTCTTGTTACAACCTTGGTTTTGATCCATGGAATTTGACAACAAAAAGTCCTAACAAATCTCCTTCTGAGTAAAGAAATACTTGAGGACTCTTGTGGTCGGTGTAAACTTCACATGTTGCTTTATAAAGATAATGTCGCTATATCTTCAATTCAAAAACCACAGTAGCTAGTTCTAAATCATGCGTAGGGTAATTCTTTTCATGCGGCTTCAATTGTCGAGATACATACACAATTACTCTTCCATTCAGCATAAGTATACACCTCAATCCCTTATGAGAAGCATCACTATAAATAACAAACCCTTCTGTACCAGACGGTAAGGCGAGGACCGGTGTTGTTGTGAGCTTTGTCTTTAATTTTTGAAAGGCAGACTCCCTCTATTCTGTCCACTCAAATGGAACACCTTGTTGAGTCAACTGGGTAAGCGGCAATGCAATCTTGGAGAAATCTTTAACAAATCTTTAGTAGTAACCTGCTAAACCCATAAAACTGCGTACGTCTATAACATTGGTAGAAGCAAGCCAATTCACAATAGCTTCTATCTTTTGCTGATCGATAGACACACCATCATTGTTAATCACATGCCCCAAAAACACAACTTCATTTAACCAAAATTCACATTTCTTCAATTTAGCATATAACTTCTTGTCCCAATGTTTGAAGAATTAATCTCAAGTGCTTTTCATGTTCCTCCTGTAGACACCCCCATTTTGACTAGCCCTAAGACTTGGGCGCTTTCTTTTGATTACCCGATGATGACAATTAGAATGTGTTTCTCATAGAATCCTCAATAAGAGAGATGGGATTTGAACTTTAATCCCAACCTTACGCCCTACTATTTTGGCCAAACTATTTTAGACCTTAAAACCCTCTTTTCAAAAATATTTTTTCAAATGTTTCTACGATGTTCTGAGGCTCCCATTTCAATTAAAATATTGCACTTTTCAATAAACCGAGTAAAAACAAAGTGGAAATAAATGGAAGGGAAGTGAACTCTTTGAAAAAATATTTAAAAAAACATCTTCTTTATAGGTTTGGATAGGTTTGGATTTGAAGGAAACATGAGGGGATGGAAGAAAACTGGTTTAAGAAAAGGATGAGCATCAAATTGTTAAGAAGGAAATGAACAACCTTCACTAAATTAGGCATATCTCTTTGTACACTTGGATTTTAAATGTGAGGCCACACCATTGGAAAGGAGACTTCTAGAGCTTCAATGTAGACCCAAGAATCACCTAAAACCAAGTTCAGATAAGGGAGATATGCCTATTTGAAGTTAGGCTTGAGAGCAGATTTTGTTGACCTGGCCCAAGAGAAATGAACAACTTTCACTAAATTAGGCATATCTCTTTGTACACTTGAAATTTAGATATGTGGCCATCACCACTGGAAAGTAGACTTATGGGGCTTCAATTTAGACCTAAGAACCACCTAAAACCAAGTCCAGATAAGGGATATATGCCCATTTGAAGTTGGGCTTAAGAGCAGATTTTGTTGACCTGGCCCGAGGGAAATGAACTTTCTTCACTAAATTAGGCATATCTCTTTGTACACTTGGAATTTAAATGTGAAGCCACCACCATTGGAAATTAGACTTATGGGGCTTCAATTTAGATCCAAGAATCACCTAAAACCAAGTCTGGATAAGGGAGATATGCTCGTTTGAAGTTGGGCTTAATAGCAGATTTTGTTGACTCGGCCCAAAACAGCAGCAGCAGCCTCGTTTTTCTTGGTTTTGGTTCGGTTGGGACACCCTATTTACCTATTTTTTTGATCCATTCAAGTGCACCCACTCATTTTTCATTATCTCCACTCACCCTCCATTATCAAAAGAGGTTTGGCCTTGTCATAAAGGATGAATCAAAAGCAACAAAGTGTTGATCATCATTGTCATCCTTGTCATGCCCATCACCTTTGTCTTCCACCTTGTCCCCCATTCCTTGACTTGTTTATTCCTACATGGCTTATACATTCAAATGATATTGAAGAGAAAGAGAATGGAAGGAAAGAGAAGAAAAATCATTCGAGAAAGTTAGAGAGAAAAGAGAGCAAAAGAGGAAAAATTGTCTATATTGCAACCTTGAGCCAAAACACTTCCAAGCTTCCATAGCTACTGAAATTCCTCATTTCCATACACCAAAACCACTCCAAAAATTCTTGTATAGCCACAGATCAATTGCCTTAATCATAAGGAAGAGTGTTTAGTGATTGAAAGTGAGAAAAACTAGAAAGTTAGCCACTTTCCATACCATAAACTCCATAATTTCAAATTGAGGATTTGAAAACACACTTCCTACACTTGAGGGTGATCAAAATGGAGTTTGTGAACTAAAGAGTTCATCCTTTTCTTGGAAGGTGAATTTCACAAACTTTTCATTTTCTTGCATTTCTTATTTACTTTGCTCTTTTGTTTTGATTTCTTTACTCTTTTGCTTTGATTTCTTATTATATTATATGTTGTTGTGATCTAATTGAAAGTGGTGAGTTGAGACTCCCATATATATTGTTGTTAGTTCTGTTTTTGTTGTGGAAATCTAAGAAAATAGAGTTTGGCCAAGCCCACCGGGCTACCCGACTCGTTAGTTGGTCGGGTAGCCACCTAAAAGTACACTATCGTGCCCACGACTTTCATGACCGTGCTCGTGACCTCTAGGCAAAATCGGGTAGCCTTCCGACGTTGAGAAGATCAATCTCTGATGGTCTTTGAGACGCTTGAAGCTGCTATTTTCTTATGCTTATTTTATTTTGAGTGTTTGTGAGGATTTTTATACTGCGTTGTAATATTTATTCATCTTCCTTGGATTTGTAACATTTAAAGTGTGTGTTGTAATAATTCCCCATCCCCACTTCTTATCTATCCCATTATTTAATCGCTTTCCATAACTGTGCATATGTATATATCTTACATGCCATCCATGATTTTATATGCATGATTCATACCTAGATCCGGCTAAATTTGCATCTTTGTACTTTAATTGATTATTACATGATTTCGTGTGCTATCGCATGTTTTGCAACGTTTCACATGTCATGTTTTAGAAGCCAGATCTTTAGAAGCATTCTTGTGTATGTATTGCATTAGGATTTTGTAGATAGGATCATGCATATTTTACTAACTTTGTTTTGTAGCTGTTCGAGGGATGTCGGTAAATATGTAAGTTGTTAAGTTTAGCATCCCGCTTGTACATAATTTTCTTATTTTGCTTACCATCTTACCATGTGGCTATTTGCTTATGTGATATAATTTTATGAATGCCAGTGGATGGAGGTTGTGTCGCTTAATTTGTAATGATATTGATTTTTCATGTTTGTAAACTCAATTTATTTGGGTTGTACATCTTAAAAACTCTTTCAAAATACATCAAATCAAATTGTTCCAAAATGAATGGTATAGTCTATACTTGTATGCTTCACATAGTAAATTTTTTAGATTTATTAAATAATCAGAACATGAACATATAAAGAAAATAAAATTCATATCATGGTTTAGTAAAGGCTGATCTTTTGATCGGGTGAGCGAGAGTGCTCAATTAATAACCTTCCCCTCTCATACCTAAGGTTCCGAACCGAGACAACTTTGGTTACAACGAATAGTGGCCTTGGCATGAGTCACGGGTTTCCTAATTTTTGCAAAATAAATATTAGGTGGCGACTCTGATATCTGATGACGCAATCTATTTGTGGCAAATATTTTGTTTTTTGTAATAAAATGGATTTTTCTAAAAGTTGCCAAATGTGGACTCTCGTCTACGTTTCACATTGCACTCGTGAGACTAAATCAAAGAAATCGAGGGTCCGAACTGTTTAACACGCATGGGTAGCCCCCAAGCATGTTACACCTCCCTACTCTTCGAATAAATAAGAATGTCATCAATGAATACCACCACAAACTCATCCAAATACGGTTTGAAAACCCGATTCATTAAGTCCATAAAGGCTACTAGTGCATTTGTAACCCCAAATGGCATGACTAAAAATTCATAATAGCCGTACCTGGTTCGGAAGGTGGTCTTCTCAACATCCTCTACTTTGACTTTCAACTAATGGCACTCGGATCTCAAGTCAATTTTAGAAAATACTTGTGCCCCCTGTAATTGGTCAAATAAATCATCAATCCGTGGTAAGGGATATTTATTCTTCACCATTACCTTATTAAGTTCTCGGTAATCAATACATAACCGAAGGGTCCCATCCTTCTTCTTCACAAACAAAATGGGTGCGCCCCATGGCGATGTATTCGGTCGGATGAACCCTTTGTCAAGTAATTCTTGCAACTGTATTTTCAATTCCTTCATTTCTGCTGGAGACATTCTGTACGAAGCCTTAGAAATCAGTTGAGTACCCGGTACAATATCAATAACAAACTCAATCTCACGGTCTATCAAGTCCCCTGGCAATTCCTCGGGAAATACATCCGAAAACTCATTAACAATTAGAATATTTTCAACACCCACATCGGTTGTCTCTACATGCAAAATGCTACACAATAACCCTTACAACCCTTCTGAAGTAGTTTACAGGCTTTCGTAACCAAGATTAGATAGGGTGGAGGAGCTATCCCATGTCCCACAAAAGTAAACTTATCTTGACCCGGTAGGCAAAAAACAACTTGCTTAGACACACAATCAATGGTTGCATGATACTTAGCTAACCAATCCATTCCCAAAATTATATCAAAGTGTATCATATATCAAGAGGCATGAAATTAGCACATAATGGAATATCTCCAGGTAAAAGCTCACATGCAAGACAAATAGAAGCAAATAACATATAGTCCCCGGATGGGAGAGACACACAACACATAATTCAAAGGTTCCATAGATCTATTTAAATTAGGAGCAAATGTTTTCGAAACAAAGGAATGAGTGGAACCCGAATCAAGTAGCACGTGAGCAGGTTGGCCATTGATGGAAAGTGTACCTGAAACCACAGCATCTGAATTTTGAACATCACCCGAAACAAGAGCAAAGACTCTCCCTTGCCTAACATTGCCTCTAGAAGTAGTAGGCCTTCCCGGGTTCTTTGTTACAAGAGTGGAACCAGTTGAACTAGCAGTTGGCCTATTTCCTTTTTGTTACCCAAACATAGGACAATCTCTCATCATATGTCCCATTTTTCCGCACTAAAAGCAAGCCCCAGTTGCTCGGTAGCAAACTCCTCGATGCTTCTTTCCACATTCCAGGCAAGTTGGTGCTGAATCATGGGTAGAACCGGAAGCGTTAGAAGTCTCCAAATTTTGTTTCCTATTTTGTGAGGACGCCGACCCTTTGTGCATATTAGAACCCTGCCTTTTTCCCTTCCAATCCGAGTTTCGATTGCAATTGGCCCGGTTACCTTCCACTATGATGGCCCTGTCCAACACGTCCTACTTCTATACATTCAACACATTAATTTTCTCAAGAATGGAGTCTCGGAGTCCTCCATCAAATTTTCTTGCCTTTTTGTAGTCTGTATCGACCATATACGGTGCAAAACAGACTAGCTATGTGGCTCATACTCTGCTACAGTTTTGTTCCTGTGCTTCAAGTTTTCAAACTCCGACACCTTCCTGTCTCAGATACTTTGGGGAAAGTACTTCTCAAAGAAGATCTCCAAAAATTGAGCCCAATTCAATCCTTGATGTTCCTCTCAGATAAGCATCCACCAACGGCGTGCCTCATCTTCTAGTGTAAAAGTAGCAAGCAAAACTTTCCGCTCCTCCGTACATGGATTCTCGATGCCAAGCACCCATGCCTTTGCCTTCAATAGGTCGATTCCTCCTTTGAACAATGGCAATTTCGTCTTCTTAAACTTCTTTGTGAGTGCAATAGTTCAGTCATCAGCTTGGTGGTCTTGCACTACAGGTGGTGGCATAGGCAATGGTGGCAGTGGTGGTTGCTATTGCTGTTGTTGTTGTTGTCTAAAAGCCTCTGCCATATCCATGATCATTGCCTCCATTCTTTCAAGTCATGCGAAGGTTGAATCCTCTCCATCTTTCGTCCTTGTTCTCAACATGATCTAGAGGAACAGACATTATAACTTTCACAGATAATATGCACATAAGTCACATTTACAAATACATATTTCATGTCATACCTGATTATGAATGCATTATGGATGCAACTTAAACATTTTCTAGGCTTCTTATTGCTCACATGGACTTGTGTATGAGATATTAACTCGTGCTCTGATACCACTCTGTCATAACCCAAACCCGCCCCTAAAAGTTTAGGTCATAACCAACCAGTAATCACTTGATTACCTTCGGCCTCAAACTAACATACAGAGTAATTTAGTAATGGGGCAATAAGCGGAAGTATACAACAAATGAAGAAGTCCATTGAGTTGTGCCAATATGAACCAAATACAACACAATCACATTATTTACATGCCCATGCAAAAATATAAGTATCAAAGGAAATTTTATAGATGCCGATTACATAACCCAAGACCAAGATAGCAAAAACAAAAATAAAGTCATTGCATAAAGGGAGTCAAAGACAAAACTCCATCTCGAATAAGCATAACTCGACGGGTTTACAAAATAGCTCCTGAAGCTCATTCTAAGGGTGGGCTCCATGCTACAGATCACCTACATGTGCATATATAGGGGTGGTTTGGGATGTTCTAAATAAGTGCACTTTTTGATTTTTTATATAAAAAAAATGTGTAGAAAAGTCGAGAAAGTGGTTAGAAAAGTAGAGAGGAGATGTTGATTGATGTGACCCAAATAAGTATATGTATGTAAAGAAAGTACACTTTTTTAGTTCATCCCAAACACCTACATAATTTTGGGTGAGTGAAGCTCAATGAGTAATAATACAGTAAAGAAGTGTAAATAGATGATCATAAGTTATCATAATATCCATAATCATATAAACAAAACGGCCTTAGACCCATCATATAAACAGAACGGCCTTGGGCCCAATCATATATCAAACGACCTCGGGTCCAATCATATATCAAAACGGCCTCAGGCCCAACATGTTATAGCTTAAATGAAAACAGAACGACCTTAGGTCCTTATTGCACATTTCATATAATATTAATGAGGTTCCTTCATTTCGATCAAATCACAATGTCAGCAACATTCACCATTCATGGTTCGAGGTACATAGTTAAGAATATGTACAATATTATTACTTACAGTGTGTTTGATCTCGCACGTCTCCTCTGCCACACGACCTACACAAACATTTCACACACATATTCGATAAATCATTTGTTTCAATTTGTAAACTTATCTTTCATAATTCACAACCTTCTTAAATGACTTTCAAATCATCATTTCACTCCCAAAAAGGGTTCTAATAAGGTTGAGAATGTGTTCTGAAGGTCGGGAGTATCAACACAAGAAAACAAGATTTCTTCTATGTCTAGCCACACGTGCGGCCAAACCCATCGCTCGAGCAATCTAGCTCCGCTCGTGCTAAAATGCGAGCCGCTCGAGCGCATAGAACCAAATTCCCCAATCGTGATCATGCTCTGCTCGTGCAGAGCCCCTAGTTGCACAAGCGGTCTGGGCAAAAACTAGACAGTCTGAAAATGTACCAAAAATGAAATCTTCCAAACTCATTTCCAACCCCAAATTCATGTAAGACCAACCCAAAAACATGATATACAAGCATGATACAAGTGTAATTCCACATTAAACCTATCAATCTTACTTCAACATTAAATTCATGGTCTCATCTTTTCACAAATTCATGATTTACATATACAAGTTCATTATACACACAAACATGGTGAATCTTCCAACAAATCTTGGTTGTAAGAACAATCTAGGGTTTATTTCATGGATTAATCACAATGATGAAAAGATTAGGGTTCAATCTCATACATTTAGCTCTAGCCATTACATAACTCAAACCCTAGTTCAAAATTTCCAATTTCTTTTTAATTTCATGCCAACGATGAGTTAAAGACAAAAATTATAAGTAATTATCATACCTTAACTGAAGTCTAAGGTTTGCCCTTTGATTCTCTTCCAAAACCCTAGCTCTTCCTCTTTCTCTATCTCTAACTCGCTCTAGCAAGCTCTCCACCAAATGAGAACGCAAGAGGCCAAACACAAACATGACTTAACTCATAAATTTTAATTTAATCAATACGAATCGTAATTTTTCAAAATTTCACCATAGGCTCTAAAAATCATGCTAATCACAGATATGAAGTCGATTTTGACTTATCGCGTTTTTACAGCTTTCAAATTTCAGTTCAAAGTTCCAATTGCAATAGATATTCCTACATTCAACAGATATTATTCTAAATTCACATACTTAGACTTGCAAATTCATATCAAACACATAACCACATGCATAATTAAGCATAGAACGGGTTGGGTTGTCACAGGGGAGAAGAGAGAGAAACAGCAAGAGAGAATGAAGAAAAGTTAACGAAAAAGTGACTTTGAAACATGCTGAGTTCGGACACTTCGCTCAAGCGAGAAAAGCTTGGCTCGAGCGAAGAAAAGAAGCTCCCAGAATCTCTGAAATTCAAGTAGTTCGCTCGAGTAAATGTACTTCCAACACAGATACACAAAGTTCAAACGGGCGTAACTCTCTCGTCCGAACTCCGTTTTAGGTCATTCTTGTGTCCAAATCAAAGCCCCAGAAACAAGCTTTCCAATGGTTCCAACCTATATCCAAATTCAAAGTGTGGAAAAAGCAAAAGGCAAAAGAGTGATGACTGTTTGTAGTACAATTATCCAAATCAAAGTTTTTGGTTCAATTCTATTTTATAATTATGATACCACCTCAATCAATATCCTAAAATGAACCCAAGAGGCTCCAAGTATAAAAATAAAAGTGTTCAGAGCAATCCCATTAATCTAAGAAGTACGAAGTGTCACAATCTCCCCACCTTAGGAAATTTCGTCCCCGAAATTAGAAAAGAACTAGAAAAAAAAAAAAAAAAGCGAAGCAACCTAGATAGAATACAACCCTTGACTTAACACACTTGGGATATATTTCTGAAATAAAATAATAGTCGAAACGAAAGCTACTCAGACCCAATGGTAAGACATTATCACCAACCAAAAGCTAGACTTAAACTCGAGATAGTTTCTCGGATTCTGGTTCAATACCTTGGTGCCCCAAAGACACCTAAACAAAAGAATCACATGGAAGAGATTACAAATACTCTTCGATCAGTATACTAATCGAAATCCAATAGACAAGGAAGGACATCAACCCCTAGTAATCCCAAGGACAATAATAACTCCCCAACCAACAATAACATGGACAATGACCATCGCATGACCAAAACCCAATTTTGAAGAGGAAGAAAATCACCATTACACCATACACCCGTCAACAATGGTGAAAACAATTGACATACTACAATGCACGGTCCAATGCAAAATCTCATATTACGCCATAATTAATGGTATTACCAATTCTTGATACAACCCAACATTTAAAGGTAAAACAATGAAAATTGTTCATTAACATACTTAGATCAAGTCTTTAACATTTAGTTTGACCATGCCATCCCAGGTCGCAACTCAGGGAAAAGAAATTTTCATTTTTCCACATCAGTCTCAACATTTTCCCGATGAATTTCAACCATCACCAAATAACCTCCGCCACCTATCTGGTGACATCACAACACATTTTCCATACACACTTATATTAATAACAAATAGAAACAATTAAGGTGTATTCACGAAGTAGCATAGTATATGCCACTTCCCACAAGTTGGAAGTCTCCCTATCATTACAAATGTCAATGCTAACAATCGATGTGTACATTGGCACAAGTGCGCTTACAACAATTTACATTCAAACATTTTTTTCTCAATTAAAGTAGTTTCACAAATTCACATCAACAACGTATATACACAAGTAAAACTTAATGTTTTCTAGTACCACCTAAGGTACTATATCAACCTTATCTCTATTATCAAGACCAAAGCAAATCCCAAGATGACTAAGCATCAATTAACTTCATATAGCATTTATTGAAACAATTTTTCCAAAAGTTTCACAGCACCATTGTCTATCACCACTGCCGTTGCCGTTGCCGTTGCCGTTGTCGTCTACCCACCACAACCACCGTCGCCGCCGTTCACCTATCATCCTCTCTTGTCTTCTCTTTTCTCTCTCTCTCTCTCTTTCTCTCTCTCTCTCTCTACCATTTTTCCAAAAACTTCACACCACCATTGTTTACCATTACCACCGTCGCTGTCCACCTGCCGCCGTTACCACTACCACCATCGTCGTCTATCCACCACCACCATCATTATTCAGATGTTGCCACCGTTCACCAACTATCTCCACCATTGTCACAAATCTACACTCTACCATTGCAGATCTACACTGTACCATCACTGATCTACACTCCACCGTCGCCAATCTACACAACCACCATATCACCACTGCCACCTTTATTTCAAATTCAAATTTATTTTTCAAGTGCCCCAAATTGTTATGGCTCCATCTCTGTTGATCTCGGTCTCTCTCTCTGTTGATCTTTCTCGATCTTGGTCTCTCTCTGTCGATCTCGGTCTCTCTCTCTCTGCCGATCTCTGTCGATCCTTGTCTATCTCGGTCTCTCTGTCTCTGTTGATCTCTTTCTCTCTCTATATATATATTAAAAATGGGTTCTCTTTTACATTGAGATACTTGGTTGGATTTGGACTTGGACTGGTTATTCCAAAGCCTCCCAAATGCCTCTTCTCTCTTCAGAATTCTAGAGAGAGAAACACCAAGCCCTCCAAAACGCCTCTTCTCTCTCACATTGCCATTATTTGAACAACACAAATACAATTTGATTTGATTTTAGGAGATCTTTGCAATTTTCGCTCCTCTCTCTACCCGAAAGCATCAACAGATCTGGACTTGGGTAACTTTTTGGCTCTAATTCGATCAGGTTTGATATCTTCTTCTCTTTTTTAGATCTTGGTTTGCTTCAATTCCGAATTGTGATGATTGATCGATTGTTTCAGATCTGGGTTTGATTCATTCCTGGGTTTTGGGATCTCAATTTTGTTATTTTAACATAGATTGAGCTCCGAATATATCCGAATTAGGGTTTTATGTTGTTAGATTAGCTATATTAATCATTTTTGTGATCATTTTCATTCATTGATCATCTCATTTTTTTGTTTGATATGTTAATATGGGAATTAAATTTGTTAATTACTTGAATACAATCTTTTGTAGTTCTGAAATTCTTATGGTTTCAATTTTTAATATAGTTCCTAGATGTTGGTTTTGCCTTTGTAGATTTCTAAATGCAATACGTTTCTTTATGCCATTTCATTGGATTTTGATAGGCTAGAATAGGTTGCTTTATACTGGAAAGATTGAATTTTTGCATATCATTTTTCAAAGTTTGCTAGTTGCTACTAGTTGTGTGAATGTAACTGTAAATTAGGAAATTTTGTAGTGAAACAAGAGGTGGTGATCTTCCCTACTACATCTCACTAGATATTTGATTGTGATCCCTTTCAGAATATCTATTACTACATCCATTAAACCACTAACTAATGTAGATATGTAACCATAAATCAAAAGTCCACAAGTCATCGAATTTAAAAAAAAAAAAAAGTACATCAAACCATTTGGTCCTAGTGAGTTTTTGGATTTGTAGCCTTTTGGTTATTTAAGAATTCAATTACTTAGCCATCAGTGCAGTTTAGCATTAAGAACTTAATAACTCTTGAATTTGTCTACCTGAACTGAGCTTCATGTTACATGAAGGCGCAGCTTGGAAGTGATTCTATTTTAAAGGTATAGTTTTGCAGGTCCAATTATGAATTGAGATCAAGATGCATGAGTATAGCTGTTTTAAAATTGAACTTCAGGATCAATTGATGAGCAATAAGCAACTATTCTTTGAAATTTAGGATTGATGAACCCTTTCCCCCTTTTTCTTTCAATGTGGAAAACAACTTTGGTCTCTCTATTTGTTATTGAACTTAAAAGTGCCACTATATGGTTGTGATTGTTATATGCTTATGCTCTTTTGGTCTCTCTATTAGAGTTTGAACCAGTAAACCATGTGTTAATATGTTTTGCCCTTGTGTTTGGAGGGTGTGGTCTGAACATATCTATTGATCACTGCTTGAGTGTATTTTTATTTGTTTCCTTATCATGTATCCATGATTGAGGGTTGTTAGGATGACGTGAGAGCAACAGGGTGCCAAATAATAATATTCACGAAAAAGTGTAACAAATCCCACTGAGGGAAATAATTAATGTTCCTCTTGACTACATATTGATATTCTACAAATAATATTGCCTTATATTGGATTAACTTAAATAAATTAAAGAAATGATGCCAAATTCTATAAAGTCTATGCAATATTTGCAACTAAATGTTGTTAATCAAGAAACCATTTTCAATGCATCTTTACTATAAAGTATAATTTTCAAATATTTATAGTCAAATGAAACAAACTAAGGCATCAATTAGCACTCCAAGCTTAAATAGGTCACAAGAAACATCTCCTTTTAAACTGTGATATTTATTGATACACTAGCTTTTTTCTATCTAATAACTTATAATGTTTCTAGCTAAAATGAAGAAATATGGTGGCAGGTGTAACGCCCCGTATTTTATTACTCGGATGACTTTACCAATATTCATTAATTAAGTCCATTTACAAATAACATTTCATCCTTGGATGAAATGATGAATAATTAAATATACATATTCCCTCTCGTTATACAACAATGACATTTACATACAAATAAAAGAAATGCCCTGAGGCTTACAATAAAAGAGAGGACACTACTCTTTACAAAAAAATAGTACTCAGCCAAACAACAAATGAAGTAATACAATCCATCACTACATTACACTTATGAAATGGTAAAACCCACTGTTTGATCTTCAAATCCAAAAAAGCATTTCCTGTACACATGTACAAGCAGGGGGTGAGCAACCAATAGCTCACTAAGCAATCTCATATTATAACATTAGAAGATATGTGGTTACCAAAATACTCATACATATATGTGAAATCATATCATGTCAAAACCATATGATTTTATTACATAATCTCTTAAATCCAATTTATTTAATTAACCAAAACAAGTTAACTTAAATAAATAAACATGTTTCAATAGCAACATGACATCCTTTTCAATTCATTCATTCAATTATCTCATTATCAATTGAATCAAATAATTAAACAATTCATCAAATCCATTTTATACAGTCTTATGAGATGAATGCATATGTCATGTCACGCTGAAAATATTTTTCTCATCTTTTGAAAATCTTACGCACAATGTCAATTTGAAAACACATTAATCCAACAATTTCAATAAAATTCGAAGATAGTAAATACGACTCTGGTAATCCCTAGGCTGGTGTCTGCAAGTAGACTATACAAGTACTACCAATTTGTCATTTTTACCAGTATTAACTGGAAGGCTCGACACCTGTAATCTGTCATTTTTACCAGTATTAACTAGAAGACTCGACACCTAGCCGCGCGGTTTTCTGGTCTTTCACCAAGGATACATAGGCCAACTTAATCAAATTTATCTACATCACCTTTCAAGACTTACCACCGTATTTACCCCAAAATCATTTCATGAAAACTTGTTTCCCAACATTCCTTTCTCAATGCAAAGTTTTCAAATCAAATTTCAAAGTTCATCATTATCAAATGAATTGATATGCCAATGCAATGATTAATAATACAATGCAATATTTCTTCCACTTCCAATACTTCTACACAATATTTCCATTGTGATCAAAACTCTCATTTCTCATTTCAATATAATTTCTCAAGATGAATATAAATACTTTTATTCCAATTCATCCATGGGACAACATAATTCTCACACTTAGAGTAATCTCAACCATTTAGTCACTTCAAGACTATATCAACAATTTGAACAACAATTTCCAAAACTTCAGCAATTCTCATATTCCATGAAAACCATCATTTATATGTAAACAAATAAACAAATTTTCAAACATCATTTATTTTGGCACACAAAATAAATATAACGACATCTTCAAAGATTGTCAACATCTTTCTTAAAAACCCCCAATTTCTAGGTTTTCTCACCAAAACCACTATTCTTCATTTATTGAAAGAAAGTCACCAAAAATATATCTCTTCAATCCTCATAGTTCAAAACCTTCAATTTCTATTTTAAAAGAGACAAGAAAGTAAACCCACTTTCAAAAAAAATCTCCCATCTTCTTGAATCAACAATCAATTTTCAAAACAAATCAAATGATGATTTCGAAAATCATCTAAATCTTGCAAAAACATATATATAACTCAAAGGAAATCCCTACTTATTAAATATTACCATTTCCATCCTACTATGTCAAAAGTTATGGTATAATCTTAATAACACACTTTTAACCATAATAGATATAATCTTTTAACCAAAACTAATTTAATCCACTAAATTAGTAAGTTTATTATACTCAAAAATTTTTAAATTAATAATACCAAACCTAACTTCACATGCCTTATCCCTCAAACATAACTATATTTCAACATAACCATTTTTCATGCTAAGCCATTCAAAGAGGTAATATTTTTACCAAACTCTCTACCAATAACAATTTCACAACTTTTTCTAAAATTACTTAACCAACATGATATTTTACATCAAAAATTATGAAATATACCCAATAGTAACATTTTCAAGGTTATGAGTTTGAAAGTTCACATTTCACATTTTTATTTTCATAAAAAGGAACACAACTTAATCATCAACATATCATCTTTTGTAAAATATCATGAATATAACATCTTTAGAGTTTTTAATCTCAAAGCAACTCTATAATTCCTACTTAAGCATTTACTCCATATTCTTCCACTTAAATTTATTTTTCTCAAAAATAAATTCCAAATCAAAGATAAAAAAAAAAATTCAACTTTATATTTCTCAAAATAAATCATCTAATCATAATATGATGTAGAGACAATCCATACAACTATTAAATTTTATTTTCGGATTTCTTTGCAAAATTATCAACACAAAATGATTTTCCCAAATCAATCTCAAAATGTCAACATTCTTAACATTTGAACATAATTTTTCTTCCGAAAATTACTAAACAAAAATCTGAATATATATATATATATGCAATACCTCTTATAATGATATATTTTCTCAAAATAACCCTAACATAGCTTTAATGTGAAAATATGAAGAAAGTCCCTACCTCAAATATGAAGAAAAGCAAATCCGAAAAAGTAAACATCGTCCGATCATGAATCCGAGATCACTATTGCGAAGATCACGACGAGCTCTCCAATTTTCATTTACAACACTTTTGCAAAATCTCACTCTAAAGACTCCCATTTCAAGCTTGAAGCTTGAGCAAAAATAGTGAACATGGAGAGAGAGAGAGAGAGAGAGAGAGAGAGAGAGAGAGAGAGACGTTAAGCTCTCAGCATCGAAGAAAAGAAAAGAAAAGAAAAGAAAAAGAAAGGAAAAGAAATAAGGGAGAAGGTGTGGGGAACAACCCCATGTGGGTTCACTTTCCCAAAATGGGTTTTCAAAAAAAATACAATATAATTTTTGTAATAATACCTCAAAATTTTATAATATAAATTATAAAATGATATAATTTTTTCTCACCACAAAATATAACATTTTTGTACACCACAAAATATAATATTTTGCTCACTACGAAATGTACATATTTTCATCCTTTACAAAATATATAATTTTTTCACCATATGGCACACACCATAAAATCAACTATCAAATATTTATTATAACCACTATATAATAAATAATAACAACTCTCAAGGTTATTACTACCGATCACATAATTAAAAAGGACCAAACAGTTAAACATGAGTCACTAAACAAACGCAAATTAAATTAAATCTAAGTCATGGGTCCCAACCATAAGCCAAACATGGTCCAATTATATACCAAAATAGAGCCAACAAATTTATCCAAATCATGATCTAAACATTAAAAATTAAATAACAAAATTTTCCTATAAATTAAACTGAACACCAATTAGTCTATGAATTTTCATAACATAAACACTCATCATTTAATTTTAAAATTTTTATCCAACGTGTTAGACTCATATGAGAACAACATATAAAAATTTCATAATTTTCTGAGATCGGGAACTATTTTAAAAAAAAATACTAAACCGAACTGTTTTCACACAGAATTTACACAGCAGTCAAATTCGAAAATTTGCTCAATTAAATTTTGCACTGTTTATTTATTTTTTTTTTTAAAAAAAATTGGGTCATTACAGCAGGTGTGAGCAAGAAGATATTAGCAGCATCAGCTAGAGCTCACACCAGAATACCAAAACAAAGCACTCTTTTTCAACTTCCTTCAGGTGGGTTTTCTTCATTTTCAATTATAATTTGGTCTACATATAGTATCTATGTATGGATCAATTCAAATATACAGTGAAATATGACCCATGGTTTTGGTTGTTCCGGTCAATTCAAATATAATTTGGTCTACACCGTTGCTCACCACTGCCACCCGCCACAAATCATAGGTTTCTCTCTTTCTCTCTCTCTCTCTCTCTCTCTATCGATATTGGTCTCTCTATATTGATCTCAGTCTCCGTCCTCCAATTCAATTATGGCTGCATTGATTTGCGTTTATATAAATTTGGGAGGATGGTGTGCAAAACTAGGAAATTGAATGGATGTTCAAATAGGTTAGGACTCTAGGTGCTTGTCTTAACCATGTTATTCATTGATTATGGCCTCGTTTACAAATATCATAATATCCTTCCATGTTAGTTTATATTTTTCATTTTTAGTTTTAATCATAACATGTGCTATTTTGTAATCAAACTATGTTGCTTAAGGATGATTTCTTTTATTAATTTGGTTATGATATATATGATACTTTCTAAGCGAAACTATTTTAAGTTGATGTGTGAATTGATTTGCCCGATAATCTTATAATTGTAAAGCATTAAGTTAAAAGCACATGGGTTGAGGGCTTGAGGTATGAAAAAGTCATGTTCACAACTGTCCACTAAACTCATAATTGTAGAGCATTAGGTGTAAAGCACATGGGTGAAGGGCTGGAGGTATGAAAAATTCATGTTCACAACTGCCCAATAATCTCATAATTGTAGAGCATTAGGTCCAAAGCACATGGGCCGAGGGCTTTTGGTATTGAAAATTCATGTTCACAACTGCCCAATAATCTCATAATTGTAGAGCATTAAGTCCAAAACACATGGCTTAAGGTATGAAAAATTCCTATTTACTTGTGATTTCAAGGAAGATATGCAACTGATCGAGTGGATGATTGAAGAATAATAAGTGTAGCAGGCCTCTAAGGGTCACGTCTTTTTCATTCTTTTGACGCTTTTCTTTTGTTGACTATTTTAATTCAATATATGCTTGTTTGTGCCATGAAACTAGCTTATGCAAATCAGATGCATCTAATGTTCTACAAGATTTACCTATACGTGAGTTGCAAGTGAAATTGGTTATTGTTTTCTGAGTGCATATCATGTCAATGTGGATAGATTATAGTTCTTTGAATTTCCTTCACTATATTTTACTGGTGTAGATTCACAAATTCAACTGTCTTAAGGCTAGGTGATCTCTTGTTGAAAATTTTTTTTTAGGACAATTGAAATAGATTGTTGTGGATACTATTATTGTAATTTAATTTTCAAAGAATAGAGTTTTACAAAATTCATAAAACCTAAAGAACAGACCACAGTTTAGGAATGTGATTATGAAAGAAATCATTATCAGTTGTTACACTACCTATTATTGCTCTTTGTACATTTTGCATATAATGGCACAACACCTCATATCCATAGAAAATTAAAAATGTTAAATAAAGTAAAAGATTAGCTAGTTTATGTACTTACCTTACTGTATAATAGAAGAACTGACAATTCTATTTGTGGATTCCTGGGTGAATTAAGAGACCTGATCCGTAGGATTTAGATGGAGGGAAATGAATAGGTGGTAGTGATTTTGTAATTTGTAAAATGAATTTAATCTGTTGCAGTCTTTGTTTTAATTATTTTTGTAGAAAGCATGAACAGACCTTTGGGTTTGCGAAAAAATGGTTTTGAGCCCTCTGAAATATGTCTATCCCAATTTTAAAATAAGCCAGTGATGTAAATGGCTGATGTGCTATGCATTGGATGCCAGTTGATACTAGATATAAACCAACACGTATAGGGCACTTAGAGCCTAAACATTCACAAAGAAGCAAGGTTTAAAAATTTAGTTGATGTTGATGATTTTTTGACATGATTTTTGCCGTCTTGCCTTCAAGATTTTAATTGTTATAAAAAAAATGTTGTGAACTTTATTATTATTATTTTTTATCTTCCTTAATTGTTCTATTGGAAGAATGAGAAAACTGATGATTTGGGGAATTATTTGTGATTGTTATAGAGGACGAGCCAATTCTACCTCCTCTAAAAAAGGAGCAACCAAAGAATAGATGGGATGATGAAGATGTGGATGGAAATGATGTGAATGATTCTTGGGAGGATGAAGAAGAAACTGCTCTGATAATGTTGATAACATGTTTTATTTTATTGGTTTATTAAAATGTTGATAACATTCTTTGTTCTATTAGATGTGGAGATGAGTTATCATAGCTGGTAAAGATGTGGAGATAATGTAGCCATACCTAAAACAAGTAATTTTGTAGTATGTGTTAAATGACTAAACTTCATTTTCATCCATTCCAACTTAGTTGTGTTTTCATTAGATTAATCTGTCCTTCTAAATATGTGGCAATATGTGATTGGGAGTATGGAAAGAAAAAAAAGGGCAAATATGAAATTTCACACGAAGCACATTTAAGAGATTATGGATTGAAGTTTGGAATAATTTTGAGTCTTTATTTGAATTCGTTCTAATTATAGTAGGTTTTAGTAGTAAGGGTATTGATAATATTATGGTAATTTCAATATTTGTTGGACATGACTTGTAGGGTTCGCCTATGGGTTTTTATTTTGGGGTAAGTTATTAAATGAGTTGTTATATATAGGTTTTATTATGTCTAAAATAGTCTTGGTGGTAAAAAAATGTCAACGTTTCCTATTTTGAATTTGTGTCATGGTTAGAGTAGAATTAGAAGTCATCAAAGTTTTCTATCATAGTTGAAATAGAATTGGAAGTCATAATCATAATTAGTCTAGAATATTTGCAGTTACTAAATATTCTTAGTTTCTAAATTTGACTCATAGTCGTTATAGAAATAGGAGAGTCTTTAGCCTTCAAATATGTATAATCTCAGTGTCTCAATAAATAGTTGATATTACGAGAATTTGAGATTGTGTTTGTGTGATTGGCCTAAACCCTTGTAAGGATGAAACACCTCTTTCTCTCTCTTTTTCTTCTACTTCTACTTCTTCTTCTTCTTTGCGCACATACCTTAGTTACTGTTCTTGGGTCACAGCCCTCTTGAGGTAGGCGGGCGGGCGGGCGGGCGAGGGGGGGGGGGGAGGACAAAAAAACAGCACCAAAGAATGACTATGGATTGAGCTGAACCTGATTTTTAACAGACTTTGGATTCAATAAGAACCTGAGTGAGTCTACATTTCCCTCTTCGATTCTGTGGCTTTTTCCTGATTTGTTAATCAGCTCATGTTGTAACTCCTGTGTGTGTGTGTTGTGGTTTTTGTTGAGAACAAAATACTTGAAATGTTGAAATTTTTTTCTTCTTAAAACCTCTATTCGGATGTTACAAATACTTAACCTCTTGATGCCTTAATTTCAGCTGTTTTTATTTTTTATTTATTTTACAAACCAAGGTATTGAACAAATTAAACCTTCATATGTAACAAATAGAATTCAAAATGAACGTGAAATGGAAATTGGCTTTTGATGATGATAATAGTACTACTTGCATCAAGTCCAAATCATGTGGAGATAATGTAGCCATACCTAAAACATGTAATTTTGTAGTATGTGTTAAATGACTGAACTTCATTTTCAGCCATTCCAACTTAGTTGTGTGCTCATTAGATTAATCTGCCCTCCTAAATATGTGGCAATATGTGATGGCGAGCATGGAAAGAAGAAAAAGGGCAAATCTGAAATTTCACATAAAGCACGTTTAAGAGATTATGGATTGACGTTTGGAATAATTTTGAGTCTTTATTTGAATTCATTCTAATTATAGTAGGTTTTAGTAATAAGGGTATTAATAATATTATGGTAATTTCGATATTAATTCTGCTGCAAAATCAAATTACATATATGCTTGCCAGATAAATGTACCTATTGTTTTTAGAGGACCAAATGGTGCTGATGCTAGTGTAAGTGCCCAACACTCCCAGGTATGGTTCCTCAAGCTTCTTTTGCAAGTGATGGTTCTTTACTCGCTTGGTTGTTTTCTAAACAAATGACACGTTATTAAGCATCATTACCTTCAGCCTTACGGTAATATGAGAGATATATAGTAACTACATATCTCTAAAGCACTGTGTATAGATGATAATTGAAGAGTATTAAATTAGAGTCCAATTTGGACGGTTGCAAATAGTTGTATCAATAAGTTTGAACCTACCAGTTGTCAATAGGGAGAATGTCAGATTTCTTTTTTTTCCTTCTTGATTTTCACTAGGTATTTATTAGGTTTAAGGTTTGTCTACCTCCAAGTCTAATATTTGATTTACATAGTATCGTTTCTTGTTGTGAACATGTTGAGTTTCTTCATTACTAATCTCAAATATGCTTTCAATGATAAAATTCTAAATCAGCGACACACATAACCATTGATGACATATATGGAATGTCATGTAGTGTTTCGTAGCATGGTATGGCACCTGTCCTGGTTTGAAAGTGCTGGCCCCATGCTCATCTGAAGATGCTCGTGGACTGCTAAAAGCAACCATTAGAGACCCTGATCCTGATGTTTTCCTTGAAAATGAGTTGTTGTGAGTACTCAGTGCAGCATTAAGTTCTAATATATCAACCTTATCCATATATATCATTATTATTATTATCCAATGTGACTTTTGTGCTTCAGATATGGTGAGTCTTTCCCTATTTCGGCAGAAGTTCTTGATTCTAGTTTTTGCCTCCTAATAGGGAAAGCTAAGGTATTTGTCCTTAAGATTATGATAGCTTCTGTGGCTGCTTCTGCTATCTTATGTTGTTATTTATTTTATCATGATTAACTACTGTTGTTATTTAAAATTTATTACCTTCTGTCTCCTAGGTTGAGAGAGAAGGAAAGGATGCCACGATTACAACTTTTTCAAGGATGGTGAGCTATGCCATTAGGGTTTGTCATGTGATCTTTGTCATTTAGATATATAACCTAACGTTGCTTGTTCCATGGAGGGACAGTGCTTTTGCACAAGAAGTGATCTTGAGTTGAGAAAATGAAGCCATAGTTTGAACTTGAAAAATTTCATGAGCATCTCTATATTTGGTATAGTATGATAACTAGTAATTAGCCTACATTCTACAAGGTATAGTGGTTTTGACTATCACTACCACGAGGAATACAGAGTTTTAAGGCTTGAATTAGTCTCTATGATATTGTGACATTGCTTTTAGCTTCATGGATGAAATTACTTTGAATTGCAGCTAAGCATTCTCATATAGTGTTGCTGTAGTTCCTTAGCAAACACTTTTGTATTCATCCTCGATGAGAACATTAGTGATCTCTGTTGTTTGTTGACATTGCATATCTTTCAAATTCTCGTTTATATTACCTTTGGTTACACTTAGTAAATTTTGTGCCCCCCTTTTAAATGTAACTGTGTTGTGTGATGTTCAGGCAGCTGAGATTCTTGCGAAGGAAGGGATCAGTGCTAAGGTATAAAATACATTAAATGAATATGGTAGTGTTAGTGTAAGACCTAAAATCAATTCAAGTATCAGTTTTAAATATGGTAGTGTTGGTTTACTGTTTAAACAGGTTATAAATCTTCGCTCAATTAGGATACTAGATAGGGCCACAATCAATGCTTCAGTTCGGAACACAAGTAGACTGGTGACAGTTGAAGAAGGGTTCCCTTGACATGTTGTTGGTGCTGAAATCTGGTGTGTAACTCTTCCCACGTGCTTTTCTCATACAGAATTTGATTGTGATACATAATTTACTTGTACATAGATGGATACACATATACATCCACACACACATAATATTGTTGTTGTGATTATGTGCTTGTTATTTTAATAGTGCATCAGTTATAGTGGAAAGCTTCATGTATCTTGATGCTTCGGTAGAGAGGAAACATCAATCGACTACCTCAGATCCCCAAGAGTTGTGTGAGTTTGGCGACTACATTTTTATTTGTCTCCTCCTGATCTTTCTATCCTTGCGCCCATTGTTGCAACATCTCATTATAACATCTCTCGTGCTCCTCTTGCTCTTTCAACATCCCATTGTAATATTTCTCACTCTCCTCTCGCTCTCATCAACTCTTCATGATCTCTTTTTTGCTCCTTGCTTTGAGGCCAAATCAAACGGGGGCAAATATGTCTTGCCCAAAACTTTAAAAGTTGAGGCACAACTCTAAATAGGTTCTTTATTGTATAGACCACCCTTGAGTACTTATAACCTTGAGTGGCACAATATAGGAAATCACCAATCACCAAATAGATCCTTATGATATAATGGAAATTGGGCCATAACAAACTTAAGAAGTCAAAAAAACAAAAAAAAACAACAAAACACCTCTTACCCCAACATCTTCACTCATGATGCAGGCAACACAAGTTATACCTACTTAATAGCATTAATAGAGTCGAAAACTAAAGGGAAAAAAACAGATTGTTTGAGGCAAGATTACCCCGCATCCATTTCAACAGCCTTTTTGACACTTGAGTCATGTAGATTCTTCATCTCATCAGCACTCCCCTCCGCTCCAGTCTCTATTTTCTTTCCTTTTTTTGATGCTGTGGCACTTCCATCAATTTCAGACCTTGAACTGAAAATTAGTTGCACCTATTTTAGCTTTCCGTCATAAAAGGACTTCTATTCAAATAATTGCTTCGCTTTTCTTTGGTTAAATAGCAAAGCATAGTGGTTGCACAAAGACTCCAATTCCTGCAAATGATAGCAATTTAGAATCTTCAGCCAGAACTATCATTCCAGATGGCATTGAATTGAAAGACATTCAACCAAGAAGATAAAGAAGGTGATCTCCAACTGTTCTGGACCTCCATATATGTAGAAGCACCTATTAAATGTCACTTCTTCAAACAATTGATCCTCATCATCTTGTGCTTGAGCTTCCTTCTTATCAACTTCAATACCAGTTTTTGTAATCAGAAGATCCATGGTCTCCTTGCCTACAAGCTTAAGCACTTACATTACCTTTGCAGTAAAAGCTTTTCCACTCTATAAAACAATGACACAGAAATAAGTGATGCACTATTTAAATTTTCTGAAGAACAATTTTATTGATGTTTAAAATAATTTGTTAAAATATGTTAGATTTAACAATGAACTAGTCAATTGATTACGTACTCTAGCCCAAACTATATGTACCATTTATACTTATCGGAACAATATTATCTTTCGTCTAATATTCCAATAGGGACAAACAGTACATAAATAGGACAACTAGGTTGGGAGTTAGAGTCAAAAATCACTTAAAGTAAGCTGAAAACGGTGTTAGGAGAACGAAAATACAATATAGCCTCCCAACCACTATTGGGATGTAACAGGAAGCTTCCTCGTACCAAAAATGACTTCTAAGAACTGATGGTATGTAAATTGGACACTTAAATTGGGAGTTAGAATCGAAAACACCTTAAAGTTATTCGAAAAAGTTGGCTCGGGGGTGAAAATGCGAAACAACCCCCCCAACCAATGTTGTGCTGTAACCAGAAGCTTTCCCATGCCAAATATGATATGTATGGACAGACGGTACATAAATAGGACACGCAGGTTGGGAATTAAGAGTCGAAAATGTCTTAAACTTAGTCGAAAAAAGGCGTTCGGGTGGCGAAAATGCAAAACAACTCCCCAACCAATGTTGTGATGTAATCAAAAGCTTCCCCATGCCAAATATGGCCTATAGGGACAAACGGTACATATATAGGACATGTAGGCTGGGAGTTAGAGTCGAAAATACCTTAAACTTAGTCGAAAAAAGGCGTTTGAGGGGCGAAAATGCAAAACAGCCCCCCAACCAATGTTGTGATGTAACCTGCAGCTTCCCCGTGACAAATATGACCTATATGGACAAACGGTATGTAAATAGGACACGTAGGCTGGGAGTTAGAGTCGAAAATGCCTTTTACTTAATCGAAAAAAGGCGTTTGAGGGGCGAAAATGCAAAAAAGCCCCGCAACCAATGTTGTGATGTAATGGCTAGCTTTCCCTTGCCAAATATGACTTGTAAGAACATACGGTACGTAAATAGGACATGTAGGTTAGGAGTTAGAGTCGAAAATACCTTAAACTTAGTCCAAAAAGGCGTTTGAGGGGCGAAAATGCAAAACAGACCCCTAACCAATATTGTGATGTAACAAGTAGGTTCCTTGTGCTAAATATAACCTATAGGAATAGACGGTACATAAATAGGACACGTAGGTTGGGAGTAGAGTCGAAAACCCCTTAGACTTAGTCGAAAAAAGGCGTTCGAGGGGCGAAAATACAAAACTGCCCCCCAACCAATGTTGTGATGTAACGGTCAGCTTCCCTGTGCCAAATATGACATGTACGAATAGACGGTACGTAAATAGGATGCGTAGGTTGGAAGTTAGAGTAAAAAATACTTTAAACGTAGTTAAAAAAATGCGCTTAGGGGTGGGGTCGAAAATGCAAAATTGCCCCCAGCCAATGTTGTGATGTAACCGTAGGTTCCTCATGCCAAATATGACCTGTAGGAACAGACAGTACGTAAATAGGACACGTAGGTTGGGAGTTACGAGCAAAAACACCTTAAATTTAATTGAAAAAAGGCGTTCGGATGGTGAATATGCAAAAATAATTATTAATTATGTGCAATTATTACTTGTAAAATATTACTTGTTGCCTGAAATATACGTTCGAGTTTTACATATTTTTCTTTTATATAAATTTGAGTATGCAAAACTAGTGATTTATTTGAAAATATTAATTATATTCGAGTTTTATATTTTTTTTATAATTTAAATATGCCGATATTTAGTCAATACTAATGATTAATTTTATTTGTACAGATGGTTTTTGGCGTGGAATTGTGGATACGACTTTTTTTGACAAGTATGAAAGAAATTGTTTTTAGTCTACAGATTAGTATTGTTCGTACACGTTAGTTTTGTGGCGTAGTACAACTTAGCATTTGACGTGGTATAGATAATTTTTGATGCGGTACAGATTACCTTTTGACGTGGTACAAATTACTTTTTTGGCATGGTACAGATTACCTTTTGACGTGGTACAAATTAGTTTTTTGTGGTACTGATTAACTTTTGGATATTAATTTTGTTTAATCCTCTGTTATGTATGGAATTGTATTTTTGAGGTTGGATTATGCTTCGTTTATATGGAATTTCTATTGCATTTATAATTTGATATTACATATGAATTTTTTTGATGGTTGAAAATAAAATGTATGCATGTTGTGGAATGGCTACTAATTTCATCAGTATATAGAATATTTTATTTATATACAGGGTACAAGTTGTACTAATAATGAAATAAATATAGGTCATCGAGAAATTAATTAAAAAAAATTATAAAATTTTTCGCGATTAAATATTTTGGTAGCCAATAATGCAAGCAAAGGTTTTTCATGACTAAATATTTAACAGTAAAAAGAAACAAAAGATTTTTTGGCGTCCAAATAGTTAGTAGTCAAAATAAATCAAGATGAGGGAAGAAACTATTACCGACTAAATATTTTTTTCACGAAAGAACATGGCATACTTTGGTGACTAAAATGTTTGGTCGTAAAAGACCATGAAATGAAAATATCTAATATTTTGCCGACTAAAATGTTTAGTTGTGAAAATTAACAATGACTAAACTATTTGGTCGCTAAATGTATTATTATTAGTGACTAAAATTTTTAGTCGGTAAATGTATTATTATTAGCGACTAAAATGTTTTAGCAGCTAAATATTTTAGTCACTGAAAGAGAATTTCATTTTGATTTAATTACTTTCGGTGATTAAATATTTTGTCGCCAAAACGTTATGTTTGGCGACTAAGTTCGTTTTAGTAGCCAAATATAAGATAATTAGTGACCAACGTCAATTTAGTCGCCATTGACTATTGCCGACAAGGCTTTGGCGACCAACGAGGCGACGAAGAACTTTAGTTGCCATGGCAGTAGGGTGAAGGTGGATGTGGTAGTAGGGTAGTAGCAATGGCGGTGGTGGTGTAGGAAGCAACTATGGTAGTGGTAGAGTAGTGATAGTAGTGGAGTTCAAATGGTGATAGGGCATGACAACTGTTATAACAGTGGTGGTAGTGGTGGCGGTGAAATCGGTGGTGTTGGTGTAAGAGGCGGGATACCCTTTATCCAATCCATTTGTTTCATTAAATTTTAAGTTTGTAAGATAAAAGTCATTTAAATTATGACGAATTTCTCACATTAAATTACATAATCATTTAATGCTAATTGAATTTATAAATATTTATACACAGGCATCGACATATACCATTATAACCTCACAATCGCTATAATTATCACCAATATTGTTGCTACCATCATCACCGTCACTGTTACTGTCACCACCACCACCACCTCCACCACCATTATCAAGCCACTATTGTTATTACCACCATCTTCATTGTCATTGTCATCGTCACCATAAAACATACCATCATTTCACTACCAGCATTACAGTTTTTATGATCATTGTCACCACCTCTCCACCACCACCTCTACTACTACAATCATTCACCTCCATAATCATTACCACCATTACTAATGATTTTTAAATTTTTGGCTCTCAAAAATCCAAACTAAAAGTAAGTTATTTGTCGGGCACATGAACGCATGGTATTCCTAATCTATTGGATAATTTATGCAAATAGTAACAATTTTAATTAATTTGTTGTCTAATTAAATTCTAAAATATGAAATTACCAAAATTTTAATATTTTTTAATGGAAACTTGATAGTTATAATTATTTCATTGTCTTCAACTAGTGAAATTTCATTCTCTTCAAATAGTGAAATTTAGCCTTAATGTTTAGGTGAAATTTAACTATTAGCAAAGTGAAATTTCTAGTAAATGAGTAAAAATTATAAAATTAAATAATTTATTCAAACAGTAACAATTTTAATTAATTTGTTGTCTAATTAATTCTAAAATATGAAATTACCAAAATTTTAATATTTTTTAATGGAAACTTGATAGTAATAATTTTTCATTGTCTTCAACTAGCGAAATTTCATTCTCTTCAAATAGTGAAATTTAGCCTTAATGTTTAGGTGAAATTTAACTATTAGCAAAGTGAAATTTTTAGTAAATGAGTAAAAATTATAAAATTAAATGCCAAAGACGGACTAATGAGTAAATGCTTAGGTGAAATTTAACGATTAACATCATAACCACATATAATTTGACATTGCACTTTATATGTAGTCTATCCATCTAATCTAATTAGATATGTGGTATGATTAACAGTTTGAATATTATCTAATTAGCCCTTCATCTAATCTAATTAGATATGTGGCATGATTAATGATTTGAATATTATCAAATTGGCCCTTCCATCTAATGACGACGTAGCGCAACCATGTCAATACCATTATTCTCACAACTTATAGTTCATGTATTAGTATATTTATTGAAGGGTTTAATTGTATCATTTTCGAGAGGAGTAAATTGATACTTTGTGATAGCTTTAGGGAGGTCAAATAATACAAGGGGTGTGGTACATTTTCGTATAGAGAGGCCTACACGGACGTAGAATTGCAAAAGAATCATGAGGTAAATGAGAAAAAAATATGTTTTGAACTTTTTGACAGTTGCCTCTACAAATTTTAATTTTTCCATTGATAAAATAGAGAGAAAGAGGCATAAAGAGAAAGGTAAAAAAATAAATAAATAAAGGCTCGTGATAGATATAGATCAGTGTTAGGGTCATACATTCATTTAGCTCTTGCAATTGGTTAGGCATGCAACTAACATGAAATTTCTTCATTGTTAATATTACCAAGTTTTAATTTAATTTTATAATTATTAAATAAACAAAAAAATTAAGATAAATTACCAATAGGTCATACTTTTGAGACTTATTATCCATTAAGTCTTGATGAATTTATTAGTTTTGCAGGTAAATAAGTCTAATTAATAGAAAAACTTATTAATTAACTATACCAGCTCAAATAATTATTTGATTAAATTATTAATTTAAAATGTTAAATTACTTTAATGTTAATATTAATTAAATTTGTTACTATTTGTAATAACTATTAATACATAAATAATAAATTATTAACAACATAATAGTAATTATTTTTTAATATAATTATTATTTATTGATTGAAATCATAAAACTCCATAAATTTATTTTTGCATTTGCAATATTAATTAAACTTTAATAAAGGTAAAAATACAAGCATAAATAATAAAACTTAAAAAAATGTATAAAATTAAGACCAATTTTTACTATAAAATTTTGTCCCAAATTCAAATTTCTTCTAACTAACCATCCAAAATTTTACCTAAATTAAAATTCCCTCTTAAAATTTAGGGAAACCCCCCCTACCCCCCCCCAAAAAAAAGAGCAAAAACTAGCTGGAGAGAGAGACAAAGAGAGATGCGTTCTCTAGAGAGAGAGGGAGAAAGAGTGAAGATGAAGAAGAGAACATGAAGAGAAGACGAAGGGAAGAGTAGTCCTTCGGAGCGACAGCCATTGCTTTGCTCGAGCAGTCCTTCGGAGTTACCTCCTTCTCAGCTTCGTTCGTCTTCGCTTCTCCACCCGGTCGATGAAGACCCACGAATGAAGCAAATGGAGCCGTCTCACCTTTCCCTCCGACCGGAGCTTTGATACCTCTTCCTCACACCGCCCAATTTCAGGTACATGTTCAGATATTAGGGTTTTGAGTTCTGATTCGAGGCACTGTGACACTTTAAAACCTAAAAATTGAACCTAAAAATTGTATTCGTTGTTTAGAACCTAAAAATTGAACTTTAAAACCTAAATTCGTGTCTAAGATCTGAGATATGATGTGGTTGGAACCAGAAATTGAACTTTTTATTAGTGTTTGATGATTTTTGCTTTTGCAATTGTTGTAAGTAGTTGTATACACTACTTTTGGATTATATGAAGTGTTGATTATTTTTTTTTTTTTTTAAATTTCTTTGTAGATAACTAAGAGTAGTTGTAGAGAAGTTCTGAACCACTTTGATTTTGGTATTCCTTTACTTTTACTTTTATGCGTTTCAATCATTAACTTTGTAACCTCTTTGTAGAAGGTTTGTCTATGTAGTGTTGAGTAAGAAAAATTTCTTGGTTTTCTTTTTGGATAAGTAAAAAAGGAGTGCAGAGAAGTTGGGCAGAATTATTTGTGTTTCTTTATGATTTTGATTTCATTTATCTGAAAATGAAATGGGTTGAAATTGTTTGATTTATGTGAAATAGGTTACTATGAGATGTGATAGGTCTTTTTCTATGAAATGGGTGACTTTTATGAAATTGTTTGATTTATGTTTTTATAATTTCTTATACTCTGTTGGGTTTGATTTTTGAATGTTGCAAACACCTTAAGGTGGAAGATTAATGGTGCATATTTAACTTACCCCATTTTAAATTGAATGTGTAAATTGCAAGGGTTGTGAGCAAAGGTGTAATGCGGCAACATGTTTCTTGAGTTTATTAAACAAATAAACAAATTTGTAAGTGTGTTTGTTGTTTTCTTTTTCCTTTTTAAAAAAAAAAAAAAAAAATTTGTTTAGTTGTTTGTTGAGTTCAACAAGGCAATGGTGGCAGTGAATTCTATGGATGTCTCTAACAAATATCCTAGATCAGTAAGGCATTGAAGGAATTTTTTTTTTGGTGGCAGGGAATTCTATTTTGATCATAGATTATAAGTTTGTTTATAAAATCTATTTTGTGGCAGTGAATTATATTTTGTAGTTCAATTCTAATTGTAAAATTTGTTTTGATATTAGAAATTCAGTCACTCACTCTCCCTCTCTCTCTTCATTTTGGCTTTGCTCGCCATCTTGTAGACACCCCATTTGTGATCGTCCTCAAGACTTGGACGTCACCGCTTGAACACTCAGTGATCATCCATGTTTGTGTTCGTCTTGAGTTCCCGGGGGTCTCGGCTATGCGCCTTGTCTCAGGATCTCTCGACTCGATTGTTTTGTGTCTAGTTTTGCACCAAACACTTGTGTTTTGCCTTGGAGGGGCAGGGAATGGCTTGTGGGCCATTCCCACACTCCACCGGCCATGGCTTGAGGCCACCGGCTGTGTTTTGTTGCCACCGGCCAAATGTTTGGCCGGCTGGCACTATAGATGGCCGGCCGGCTATCTTTTTTTGGTCAATTGCATTTTTGGCCGGCCGACTATTGTGTATTTTCTTTTGCAGATATCTTTGTGCAGCTAGCATGCACTTTTACCCCCTCCATACACGTGTCTGGAGGGATTGCCCTCTTGTTAGCTTCCTTTGGAAGCTTTACAAGACTAAATTGTCTATAAGACGAGCTCTCCTCTCCCTTGTTCTAGGGTTAGACAAGTTAGACACTTTAGACAGCATTCTCAGAGGGTTTTGAGTTCTAGGGTTAGAGTTGTATCTATCCTATATCTATATCTCTCTCTCTTGAGCTTAATGTGTGTGTTTAGCCTTAGTTTTGTGCACAAACACCCACCATCACACCTTCTCTTGGAGCTGAGGTTCTTGAGGCTTGTTTTTGGAGTTTTGGAGCTGGTTTGAGCTTGAAGAACCAGCTGGTCCACCATTTGTGAAGAGGGTCTACAAGGGTAAGAAACTAGTCCCTTTATTCCCCATTTTTGCATAGCTTATTTACCTATCTTGCATCTGTTTTTGAGCTTAGCATATAACATATAAAAGTTCTGTTTTTGCTTGCTCTAGATAGTTTGCTAAGGGTGTTTTAAGCTTTGGGGTTGTTTGACCCCTCTTAAGCCTTGTTAGGCTTCATTTTGTGCCATTTTGGTTGAGCTCCGGGACCATTGTGTTTGGGCCTCCTCACCATTGAAATCTTGAGGGATTTCAGAGGTGAGGATGGTGCCTTGAGGTCCTAAGAAGGAGAGGGCCACCCCCTCTCCTTGTTGTCCTTGAAAAGGACCTTTTTTTGCCTCTTGAGGGAGCATCTAGGTTAGGTTCATGTTGGCCATGCCTTGACTGATATTTATGCTTATTTTTTCATGAAATAGCATTGTGTTAAGTTGGTTTGGACATACCTTGCATGCCTTGCATACATGTCTTGTAATGCCATCATTTAGCCTTAACATGCATCTAGGCTTTGACCCTTGTTCAAGCATGTTTTAGGCCTAGCTTTGTGAAGCTTATATGCATGTTTTGATGTGCTAAGGGACTGTTTTAGGTCATTTGATTCATTCATGTTTTGCTTTGAATAGCTACCATGTAATCCCTCTTGTATGCCTTAAGCTTTGACCCCTCTAGCATGCCATCCTTGCTTTGTTTCAGTGGTTTGGAACCACTTGGCATGTTATTTCAGACCTCATGATGTGCTTGTATGCTTGAATTTGATGTCCCTTTAATGCCTTGTAAGGTTGTCATCTCATGCTCCATGTTTATGCTTTCATGCATGCCATCATATTTAGGCCCCTAGAATGCCATGTCATTGTGTTTTTAGCTTTGTTTTAACATACTAAACCTCTGATTTTGGTCATTCAATTCATGCCATGTTTGGTTTTGTTAAGGGTAGTTCAATACCTCCTTGGCTTGCCTTAGGCTTTGGACCTTTGGTTGCATGTTTGGCTTGTCTTGTTTGCTTGGTTTGGCACCATCACTAACATGATTTCAGAACTTTCCATGTATGCCTTGTATCCATTTTTACCTCCTTCTTAAGTGTGCTTAGAAGTTGTCCCTTTATGCTTAGGAATTGGACCATGATTGCATGCATGTGTGTGTGTGTGTGTGTTGGACCTCACTTCCATAGCATTGGCCACTGATTTTGGCATGCTTGCGAGCTACCAATGTTAGTGTAGGTCCCTCCTTTGCATATTGTTGCATGCTCACCTTGTATGTTGTTGCATATTTGTGTGTTGTTACATGATTGAAGTGGCATGATTGAATGAAGTCACATGTTGGCTTGCATGCTTAAACAACCACATTGTGTCTTGCATACTTATTGATTGCATTGCTTCAGGCCTTGCTTGCCTAGGTTGTCATATGCCTTGTATGTTTGTTTGCATTTCCATGTTGCATCCTTAGCTCACATGCTTAGGTTGCCTTGCATTTTGCATGCATTGCCTTGCCTCTTGAATTGAGTAAGATGGAGGTTAGGTTTCTTTGTGTTTGTGTGCATTGCATTCCATATTCAAAATGCACACTTGATTCTTTGGGCCATCATGCATGGAAATGCGCGATTGGTGGTTCGAAGATCGAGGCACGTCCTCCTTTGAGTCATACACGTGATAAGGAGTGTGGTTGGTGCATACATTGCTTGAAATGCATTGCCATGCTTTGTTTTGTCCTTTGCTGCTGTCAAACCAGTTTTTGCAGGAAGATTTGGCCGGCTGGCCATCTTCAGTGCCGACCGGCCATCCATTGTTGGCCGATGGGGGTATTTTGTGGCCGGTGACCAATATACATGGCCGGTGGTCAATCCCTCTAGCCGGTGGTGTTCTACAGCACTCAGAGAAGCAACCCTAGGACTTGTGCATTCTTCAGAGGAGGATAACAGTCAAAGCAGAGGCAACTTGTGCATGGCAGTAACTTCCGAGCGGAACCGAGCGCGCATGCATTGAACCCTCTTCCCGAGGCTGCTGTTTATTGCTTTCATTAGATTAATTAATTTGTTAATTAATTAATTGGTCTGTAATATTTAATTAGCTTGTAGGTTAATTAATTGTACTATTCTTTCGGTCCCTCCGAGCGAGGGCGAATTTGTAATAAGTGTGGGTGTGTGTGTGCATGTCTTCCAATCTCCACTTCTTTCTCCCTTTTACTTACCTGCTTTTGATAGTTAGTATTAGGACATATTTAATTTAGCATACCTTATGGTATGCATGCGTGCATCATTCATCTGTATTGCATGCACCGGGCTCGGCACATCATACTAACTGCATAGTATTTCAAATCTAACTTGAATACATGCTACTTGTGCATTTTCACATGTCAGTCCTAGGATTAGCCGAGCCTGTTCTAGATTGCATTCTGTATGCGTTGCATTAGCCACTTAACATGGACTTGGATCATGCATAATTGCTAACATGTTCTTTATTTTGGCTCGGAGTACGATGTAAGTATTTATGTTTTAGCATCTCGCATGAGTGTGAATGTTAACATGACAGCATGCTTACCATGAGGCTAGATGCTTATGTGATATAAACTGCCTGATTGCCTGTGGGTGGAGGTTGGATTGTTTGAGTTGGAACAACTCATTGAAATCCGTGTTTTAGCCTACTTACGAGTAGCAAATTCCAAAGCGTTTTCCAAATAAACGGATATGCAATGTTTCATTCCAAATTAGGCAATCTAGTCTATACTTGTTTGCTGTGCGCATAACATAGTAATTCTAGCTAATTAACTGGAACAAAAACACATAACGTTTTCAAAATTGGATATCATGGTTAGTAGAGGCCGATCTTCGGATCGGGCGAGAGGGGGTGCTTATAGCTGACCTTCCCCAATCGTACCCAAGTTCCCGAGCCGAGGCAACTTTGGTGATGACGGACACGTGGCCTTTGGCACCGAGTCAGGGTTTCCTAAATTCTCCCATTTAAAAAATATTTAGGTGGCGACTCTGTATCTGGCAAAGCAGTCCATGTTTGGCACTTCGTTTCTAAAAATCTGTTTTCTCAAAACGATTTGCCGGATTTGGACTCTTTGGTTCAACATTAAGAACCGTGACAATTTGAGTCCGAACTGTAGTAGACCCATAAGCGAACAGAACAGGACTTCACCCTCCCAAGGCGTTCGGGGACGTCTACAGTTTCTGGCGACTCTGCTGGGGAGTTTAGAGAACTTGACTCGAACTCGTGATATCCTGTTTTGGTTTCATTTATGTGTCTCTTTGCATTGCATGTGCATTGGTGCGCCTAGGACACCGTGTTGGCCATCTGCTATTCCTGAGTGGTTTGCTGGAGGCTTGTCTTGTCAAGGCATGACCATAAGGCTGACCGGTTGCGGGCTCTGCCAGTATGGGAACACAAACCCCGATTTTGCCGGGGCACCCTTTTTGACCGTTCGACCTAGTGCATATTCGGAATCCATAGTGACCATTCCAAACTAGGACAGGTTGCTTACCCGATTATAGGTTGTTTGAAACCGCTGCGTGCGTAGTGAAACCCTAGCTCCTGACAAAATAGGACAGGGAAACCTTACCCCAACATAGGGGTGTTTTGGCTCTCTTTACTTGCTATGTGCTTTCAGAATGTATCTCTACAAGAACGTGCATATTAGTTTGCAAATTTGAGTATCAGGCCTGAGGGCACCGATATCAGTTTATGAGAATCAGTTATATCTATGGATATCCGATTCAGTGTTTTGGGGCAGCGATTCTGGGGAACAGTGATCAGTAGTAGAGTACAGTTGTTTGGATACACCTGTGTTTGATCCGTTTGGGCTGAAATGCTGCTTGTTTTTCCTTTCAGTTCAGAGAGTTGATACAGAATAGGCAGTGTTCCCCTTTGCTGAGGCAAGACAGATATCTGATCCGTCAGTCACCGCTTAGTACGGCGGACTTATCATGACGCAGAATTCGGAAGAGATCGTGGTTATGACAGCCGCATTAGATCAAGGAATCACTCTGCAAAGTGAGACCAATGTTGATGTACCACATCCACCCAGGTCGCCTGTTGCGCACCCAGTCTGGACCCCCCAGTTGTATTAGGCTCGTGAGCCCACCACCTTCGAATTAATGGGAATGATAGGTGACCTCCAGAGGTCCGTGGCAGATCTCGCCTACGGAATGTCAGCTTCACCACCAGCCGCACCATATACCGGGAGTTTTGTACCCCAGGAGCCCCCGCTATTGGAACGGATTGTGATTGAGCTTAGCCAACTGGAGATGGCCTCCAACTACAGCAATGATGTACCAACATCAACCCAAACCCTCGATCAGGCTGAGGCCAGAGGTAAAGACAAGGTGAAGTCAGATGCCGATCCTAGTGAACAACTGCTGTGGGCAGTCGAGGCTTTGAAAGCCGGGGGGATGAACAAGCAACAGATATCTGCAGTTGTGGCGAAAACTGTGGAGGATGCTTTCCCCACTCCACCAGAGGGTAGTTCAAGTCAGTCAGAAAATCGGGATAGGCCCCGTCATGCCAGAACAGTTCCTCCCATTCCCAACCCTGCACCCGGGAAAGATTAGAAAGTCAAGGCGGTGCCTGCCGACCCTTTCGCTAGTGCGTCTAGCAAGAATACTCAGACTTCAAAGTACCTACCCCGAGGGCGCAGGGTCTTTCATGCTCTTTACATGCCGTTGTCGAAGGCACTTCAGATCTTGGCCGAAAGAGGGCATTTTAAACCCTTGGAGCCTCGGCCTCTTCTGAAGAATCTCCCTACTACACACGATGTTGCTTTGTACTGCGCATACCACCAGCAAACCAGTCATGCTACCGATAATTGTTTCCGCCTCTGTCATGAGGTGCAGGATTTGATCGACAACGAGGTTATCCTCCCACCCACCTCAGCCAAGTCCGTTACTACCCAGCTATTGGATTTTGAGGGTACTGATACTGCGAGTATGTAATCAGGGAATGAACCATCTGCAGGTGGTGCCCAGTGTATTTTGGATGTGGCGTCTGGCACGCATTTTTGAGCATCCACGAATGCTAGTTTTGTAAATGCTGGCTTGGGTGTCGAGTCAGTCTTTTGTTTCGTTTTGAGTTTGTCTCATTGTCTTGAGTCTGTCCTTTTTGCTTAAAGGTCTGTCTTGTTGTAGTAAGTCAGTCCCTTTTGTATAGAATGTCAGGTGATTCCGGGGTTATTGCCTCGAACACCGTTTTGTTTTGTAATTACCCCTTTTGTTTTCCTTTTGAGTCTGTCTCTGCTGTGGAGCCAGTTGCAACAGGAAATCTGAATGAAACAGCTGCGGCAATCATCTTTCCGTACTTATTGCTATGCCAGAGGGTTCGAATGGAACGACAGTACATTCACCCGCTCTCTTGTGCCCTGAAAATTACTGTAATGGCCTAAGTTTTTCAAAAACCTTTTTGAGCACTGTGGTGATGAAAACAAAGAGGGAGGAATTCCTCGGGATTTGCAAAACTTTGATCATTTGAGAGAAAGAGAGGCGTGCTAAGCCTTTAATGAATGAAATCATGCTTGTTAGCATGAGTACTGAGAAGGACCTTGGCTTGACCCAGACTGGTTTCACACTATCTTCAGCGTGAGCAACTTGTCGCTTTTTAAAAACTTTCAAAAAAAATGTTTTGCGCGGTCCTGCGAAGACCTGTATGGAATCGCTCTTGAGATTGTGTAGCCTAGGATCGCTCTCAGCCTCAAGAATCAATCCGTCTGTTTGCGAACCTTGAACCCATTCCGAACGTTCAACGGTCAATCGCCATGTGAGACCTGTATGGCCAGATCAGAAGCACCCCTTGAACTAGGGGCAGGAAAACGTCAGATATGCTCGAAGAGCCAAGGATGAATCCTTCTGTAAATCAATACAACAGCCATTCTCCTGGATACAGAGGGGCGTCAATCTCAAAACCATATGACATGGACTTGTTACACTTTTACCCTTTGAGAGGCTCGCTGGGTCGAAAACCCGGAAGGGCGATTTAGGCAAAAGTTAGAGCAAGGAAAAATATATACAAAAAGAAAAAAAAAGAAAAAGAAAAAAAATAAATAAAAGAAAGTAAAAAAGAAAAAGAAGAAAAAAATAAATAAATGAAACAAAAAAAGAAAAAAAAGAAGAAGCTCGTAAGGTCGAAAACCCACATCGGGCACCTTGGCAAAAGTTAGAGCCTAAAAAGTGAAGGTTAAAATACCCGAGTGTACCTTAATCGGAACTACGTAAGGCTTGATTCCCATGTTTGGGATACGTAGGCAACTTCATCCTGAAGTCCAGCCCCCAACGCTTTCATAGCGTCTCAGTCCATGTAATGGTCACCTTTGCCTCCTCTGAATCCGACAGTTCGATTGTGGCACATGAACTACGTAGGCTTGATTCCCATGTTTGGGATACGTAGGCAACTTCCTCTTGAAGTCCAGCCACCAACGCTTTCACAGTGACTGTGTCCATATATTGGTTATGACCGTCTTCGTCTTCTCCGTGTCCGAGAGTTCGACCGCCACCAATGAGGACTGTTTGCGGAATCCTGCGGCATCATCCAAACAAGGGGCAACTTTCCGTTGCCACGAGTCGTCGCGAGTCGCCGTTCAAACCAGGGGCAACTTTCCATTGCTGTGCAGCCCTTTCAAGCAAGGGGCAATTTTCCATTGCCTCCGATCCGAGGTTGCGCATCTCAAAGAGTAAGTTCCATGCTCGTTGAGCGGTGGCCGTTTACAAAAATAGTTTTTGAAAATTTTTGCTGAGGTTGACTATTTTCTCGAAAACTATTCCATTTTCCAAAACTGGACCATTTCTTGGACCTAAAAAAGGAAAATTTTCAGTGCTTATAGCCTGACTCGCATGATTTCAAATCAAAAATCGAACAAGCATGCTAATCTAACTTTCATGTTGGTCAAAATTGTTTTAAACCAAAAACAAAAATGGTCAGAGTGATGAACTAGGGGCACAGTCGAGTCAGGTGTTCTGTCTTTCCCCCGTCATCAACATACTTGCCAGGAGGGCATTCTATTCACCAGAAGAGGGCACCACTAAAGCCGTCTGTAAAGGGCTAAAAGCTCTTAACAACCTCCAAGCAACGAGGTGTTCAAGCCAAATGTGGAGCACCAATTGGAATGGATCAAGTCACTCCATTCCCCATCCGGAACATTGACTAGACGTCACCGGCAGAAATAGCCGCAAGCCAATAGTGTTGGGCGTGAACCCACAACTTCCTATTCATCCATCAATCACCCTGGGGAGAGATAAAAAAAAATGAAAGAATAAAGAATAGAGAGGTGTAAGTCGAGAGAAAAGTTGGCAAAAGGGTTTTGTGAGAAAACCGAGCTTGAGGGCCGAGTGATGTAAGAATCGCAAATCAGAATGGGTGGGAAACATACCCGGAGGAACTGGCTCCTCGTGATTTAAGGTCTCTCATTTTTGTAAACACATCCGTGTATCGTGTCTTTTGTTTTGTTTAGTCCAACTTTTGTTTTGAGTCTTTTCCTAGCGTGTCTCATTGTGATTAGGTCATGTACCTTTTGTTTGAGTCTTTTTCGCTGTGTTTTAGTGTTAGGCTCGATACCCCGGTTGTGAAACCTTTTTTCTAAAAGTTAATCATTTACGCTCAGAGTGCTGTGCCATTCTCTACATTTATACGAAGCAAAAGAAAAAAGGGGAAAATTTGGGGCATCTGAGTGTGCTTCAATTTTGGCCGGTTTCAGCCTTTGTAGTCCGTCTTGTCAGATTGGGCTATTTGTTCAGGATTTGTCGTGTACAGAATGAACCGAGTGCTGTGTTATGGGCTGTATGCAGATTAGTCCTCAGCAGAGTATGAGCTGTGTGTTCAGGTTAAGCAGTGGGTTGCTTGGGTTGTTTTGCTATTGGCTATTTAGTTATCTGATTATTACAATACAAGTGTTCAATTTTCAGACAACAGATCAATTTCATTTACATTGAGGTGTAATATGGTGCAATGCGATGCAATGTATGAAATATACAAATGTAACACTTTTTCAGATAAAAGAGGTTTGTTTCATTTCATCATCTGTTTCAAGTACATAAGTTTTAGAAACACAAATCTGCCTGCGGCAGTACAAGGTACCCTAGCTACCACCAAAAAAGAAAAAAGTACAAAAAAGAAGAAAAATAGCAAAATCTGTATCAATATCAAAAGACCTCAGGCCTAAGGGTTCGTCCTAGTCCTCTTCCTGTACGAAGGTCCAGGAGCATCATCAGCACTGTCATCTGAATCTGAGCCCGAGTCGTCTCCGGTCTCCTCCTCCTATGACTCTGCCTCCACCTCAGCCTCCGACTCCTCGTCATCATCATCAGGGACTGGAGCCCGCGAGCTACTCTCGGCGTGAGTGCGCCCCGCCTTGGTGCGGGGGAATACTCTGCCCTCTCCATCTCCTCCTCGAACAGAAACGGAAGGTCCAGCTAAGGCACCTCCCACAGTGGGAATCTGGAAGGAAGGCTGAAAAGTATAAAAGGCAAATGCATCAGTACTATGAGCAGTTTATCAGTGCAGAATGCGGTGTATGAGTACAGTGTATCAGATGCCGTGAGATCAGTGTGTCAAGTGCTGTGTTGTGCATCAGATTATGTGAAGCAGTTTATGTATGGTTTGAGACCGTGGTCAGAAGAACATACCGGAATACTGTAAAGGGTCTGGAGGTTGAAGGTCCGCTGTAGCATCCCCATCATGGAGGCATTCAACTCCAGGGACTGCCGGGTGTACTCGGAGGAAGCTTGCAAAAGTATCAGATGCATCAGTATTCTGCGGAATATCAAATAAACTGAAATGAAATGCCAATGCAAGATGCAAGATGAAGTAATACATACCGGAGGCAAGTCATGGAAACCGACCAACTCGTGATCAGCCGGGGGAGGAGCAAAGGGGATCTGGTAGGTCGCCCCACCCTGCCCTCTGTATGTCAGCATCGTGGGCAGAGCAGGCCAACCAGTCCACTGCCCTCTCTGAACTCCACCTCTGCCACGTACCCGAGCTCTCCTCGACGCTCCTGCTCCAACCCCCGCTCCTGCCCTAGCTGCCGGCGCCGCGGGCCTCTCTCCCTCAACTCGACGGCCACCGCTCAGAGGCCGCATGATATATGTCTGCACGTCCTCTCTGTAGTCGCCTATGCCTCTGAAGCGGATCGCGTCCCAGCCGATAGTATAGTCGGCCATCTCCTCGGCAGTGAATCTCTCAGTATCCCTCATGTGCTCAGAAGGGTGCATCGGGACTATCTGCTCTGGTAACCCAAGGGTCTGGCGTAGGAAACGCTCGCCCAGGTACCAAGCCCGATAGACCGGGCCCTCTAGCAAAATCCGGAAACGCGAAGTCTCCTCCGCACCGGCGAACTTCTCCGGCATCACGGCTGGCAAAGGAGCCCAAGGCTGCTAGGTGATCTGAAAATGAAATACAGTCTGTTATCTACTATTATTGAAAATACAGTGTAAAGCGAAGCTTAAATGAACTGCAAGTAAAACATACCTCTGCGGGGGTGATGGTGTCGAAATAGCGGCGGAAGAAGCTAAACGTCTCTTGCAGCCTCCGCACGCATCTCCCGTCAAAATGGCGCGACAATGGAACGACGAGGGGGTCTCCACGTCTGGCGTGGGGGCAAGTCTCGAAAAGTAGGCATAGACCCACAACTACAAAGTAAATACCAGTATGCCTATCAGATAAAGCAGAATATGGAATAAAGCAGAAATAGCAGGACCGTGTACTGTGTGGAGCCGTGTGTTGTGTAGTGTATTGTGCAGAGTGTACAGTGTGAGCAGTGTACAGTCAGTGTAAAACAGAGTATGTGTGTGCCGTGTGTGCAATATACAGTCAGCATGAAGTAGAGACAGCAGTGTGTGCCGTGTACAGAGTACAGTACGGGGTACAGAAAATGAAAAGCAGAAATGTAAAGCGAAGAAAGAAAATGTACCTCCCAAGTGCGCCAATAACCCCCGAGCAACTGTCCGCTGCCACGAGAAGCTGAGCTCATGTATCCGTAGAGTGTAGCCAGAGCGGCACCACCCCAGTCATAACGTAGAATCTGTGTGACATCCACTAAGGCGTTGAGCAAACAGAGGGGCACGGTATTCGCCCGGTCGGCGAAAATAGTCGTCCCCAGTAGAAACATCAGAAAGCCGCGGGTGTACTGCTCCACCGCCTCCTGGGACATCGGAGCCTCCTCGGTCAAAGCTGGCTGGACCCTGAACTGGACCTCGAACGATGAATACCGGACGAAGCCTGGACGGGCGAGAGGTGGCACCTCACCAAGCAAATATATCTGAGCGGCCTCCCACTCATCCATATCAGTGTCAAAGGGGATCGGATCACCCCCTACCCCGATGCCTGTGAGCATCGAGAAATCATAGGGAGTCATCGTCATGTCTCCCGTCGCAGAGAGGTGGAATGAATCGGTGGTGTCCCACCATCTCTCCGCTAGAGCGGCGAGGAGAGGCCTGCTCGTGGTAAGTCTGGATAGTCCTCTGCAGAATGCGCCGAACCCGGCCTGATCCACGATGTGGCGGACCGCATCGGGTAGCTTAGCATACCAGTCTCAGGCGGCAATGTTCCCATACCCCCGGACGGTATGGGAATCTCCCTATTTTCAAGCAAACCAAGTGCGAAGCAATGCTAAATATACCAGTTTTGAAAGGCATTCAGAATTGAGGCAAATACAGCATGTGTGCACGTTTTTTTTTAGATTCAAACAGATACCGGGTGCCAGTGTGCGTACAGTGGACTACAACGTGTGATGTGTCAGCATGGTCGGGTGGTTCAGTACAGATATAGCATGTGTGCACATTTTCAAGTTCAAACAGATATCGGGTGCTGGGGTGCTCGCAATGAAATACAGTGTGTGCTGTGTCAGTGTGTTTAAGTGGTCAAGGCCAGTGTAGTGTGTGTGCACGTGTCAGTTTCAAACAGATATCAGTTGCAAGTGTGTTCACAGTTAACTACAGTATACAATGCATCAGTGTATCTGAGCTAAGCAGTTAAAGAACATAATCAACTATGGCAGTTGGCAGTTAAGTGTTCTACGTTGTGGAAAGTAAAACAGAGGAAGGAATGTTACCTCGAAAGCACCGAAGGACAGGTGAGATGTAGGCTCACGCGAGAGAAGCTCTAGAGGCATCGCCCTATCAAAGCTCTGAAACTGGCGAAGTCCGTCGGGAGGCAAGACGTGGATCGCCGGCCGGTAGGTCGCCGGATCGAATGGACGGACACTCAGGGGGAGAAGCTCGGCCCCGAGATCCATCTCGTGATCCGGGGGAGTCCCGCCCCGTGGAATATCATCCGCCATGTCAAATGTGATGAGGAAATGGCCGGAAAAGTGAAAATAAAGCTAGAATGCGAAAGGTCAACAAAAAGTCAACCTCGGGAGGGCAGAAAATGGTCGGAAAAGCCGGAATGTGGAAAATGTGGAGAAATCGAGAAAAACTTGGGGGAAACAAACCCTAAGAGGCGGAAATCGAAAAAACTACACCGAAACGAAGTTTCGTTCGGATGAAAGTGTTCGAAACGCGAAGAACTTCGCGAATCCAATGATGAAACAGGCGTGAAACGCAAGAAAACAGAGAAAGGAAGAGAGAAAAGTGCTCTCTAGAGAGAGTAAGTATTTTCGGCCAAGGAGAATGAAAAAAATAGGGTTTGAAACCCTATTTTAAAAGACCCAAGGCGAAAAGTCAAAACTGCCCTGAATCAGGCACTTTTGGCCGGTCGGCTACATTTTTGGCCGGTGATGTTTTTTGGTGGCCGGTGGCTTCCCCTTCCGGCCGGTGAGCCTCCTACAACCTTGTTTGGGTCAGATCTGTAGTTTGGGGCCTTTATTGTTCAATATAGTACAAGAAAAGTGCATTTCCGAAGCTCAACCGGCCTCCGTTCTGACCTCGGACCGTGTCTTCTGTGCGTGGCACTCGAATATGTGCAAGGTGTATCCTTTTCGTATGCTTTTGTCTTTTATAAGATTCGAAAGTTGCCCCGTGTGCATTTTAAATCAATCGCGCTGTTTAGTGCATCGCATTGTCTTGTGCATCACATCGCATCGCACTGTCTTGTGCAACGCGTCTCATTCGCGCTATTTTGCGCATCGCGTTATTTTGCGCATCTCATTGCATTTTTCATGCATTCAATCGTGCTATTTTGCGCACCTCATTGCATTTTGCATGCATTCAATCACGCTACTTTGCGCACCTCATTACATTTTGCATGCATTCAATCGCGCTATTTTGCGCACCTCATTGCATTTTGCATGCATTCAATCGCGCTATTTTGCGCACCTCATTGCATTTTGCATGCATTCCATCGCGCTATTTTGCGCATCGCACTGTCTTGTGCACTTCACGATCTGGCGAGACCTTAAACACGCACGGTCTAGGAGACCTTAAATCCTTGGAAGGTGCATGACCTTTAGTGCATTGATGTGCACAATTCATTTGCATTGTCATGCATTTCAAAAGCCGCGCGTTGTCGCGCACCCCATACAGCATGCATTTTAAGAAACAAACATGCATCATTTCAAAAACAAAAACAAAAAAAAATACTGCATATGTCATGCATCATTGTAAATACTGCATATGTCATGCATTCCATTGTAAATAATGCATATGGCATGCATCATTTCATTGTAGATAGTGCATATGTCATGCATCATTGTAAATAGTGCATATGTCATGCATTCATTGTGAATAATGCATATGTCATGCATCATCCCTTGTAATATAGTGCATATGTCATGCATATCCAGTATAAATATCCATCCCAATGCATATTGTAAATATCGCATTGTAGCTTGCATGCATTCATTACATCACCTCCATCTACAGCTTGCACCTTTCCATGTTAAGCTTGGTTTGGTATGTGCTCATACTTTTCACGTCGAAGCACAGTTTTGCATGTGTACGCGCCTATTCCTTGATGAACTTGGTTTGAGGGTAGCGGCACCTTTTCTGTGTTAGACGCAGTTCGTTTGTGTACATGCCTTTCCTAGGCAAGATTTGGTTTGGCCTGCGCGCCTACTCCATCGTATCCATACATCCCAGTGCATATTGTACATATTGCATTGTAACTTGCATGCATCCATTGCATCACCTCCATCTGTGGTTCACACCTTTCCATGATTGAGCTTGGGCTGGTATGTCCTCATACTTTTCACGTCGAAGCACAGTTTTGCATGTGTACGCGCCTATTCCTTGATGAACTTGGTTTGAGGGTGGCGGCACCTTTTCTGTGCTAGACACGGCTTGTTCGTGTACATGCCTTTCCTAGGTAAGATTTGGTTTGGCCTGTATGCCATATCCACTGTATATATTACATTGTAGTGTAATTTTTGCATCCAACATTAGGATCATTGTTCTTTCGTTAGCGGGTTGTTTCCCCATTTATGTCATTCCACCCAATACTTGTTCTTGTGTCCGTCTACATCACTCATAGTTCTGCATGTGTGCGCGCTTTGAGGGTTGCGGCACCTTTTCTATGGTAGACGGACTTGTTACTTCCATCAATCTATTTGACATTTGTGTGGTTTTGAACCGCTCATGATTTGATCATGATTCGAATGCATTGCATATCATTTGCATTGTTTATACATAGTTTTGTAAGCATTGCATTCCCTTTTGCATTATTATACATAGTTTTGTATATATTGCATATCATTTTGCATTCATTTTACATGTTATGCATGTTGCTAACAATATTGTACCTATTAATTTGCTTTCTTTGCAGGCACGATATTGTATGTACGGTTCATTTGAGGCTGGTGCAACCAGACGAGCTGGACAGGTATTGTACTCTCCGCGTGAAACGTAGCGAGAATTGCATAATTCTCTTACACCCCTTTTTGTATTGTAGTGTAGTTGGATTTGTGTATGCCAGCTTAAAATTGTTGCATTGTATGTGCTTCGTTACAGCTTTCTTCGCATGATCATGAGTTATGCCCGGCTTCTTGCGTTTGTTTTGCATTTTGCCCCTGCCTTCGGGCGCATATCTTGTCTGTCTTGCATGTTTGTCTAAGTCTTCGGCCTTGTCAAAAATGGGTCGTCTCTGAGCTTTGACATTCACTCCCATCATTGTTATGACTTTCGAGTTCTGTCAAAGAGGGGCAACTGTAGACACCCCATTTTTGACCGTCCTCAAGACTTGGACGTCACCGCTTGAACACTCAGTGATCATCCATGTTTGTGTTCGTCTTGAGTTCCCGGGGCTCTCGGCTACGTGCCTTGTCTCAAGATCTCTCGACTCGATTGTTTTGTGTCTAGTTTTGCACCAAACACTTGTGTTTTTCCTTGGAGGGGCAGGGAATGGCTTGTGGGCCATCCCCACACTCCACCGGCCATGGCTTGAGGCCACCGACTGTATTTTGTTGCCACTGGCCAAATGTTTGGCCGGCCGGCACTATAGATGGCCGGCCGGCTATCTTTTTTCGGTCAATTGCATTTTTGGCCGGCCGACTACTGTGCATTTGCTTTTGCAGATATTTTTGTGCAGTTGGCAAGCACTTTTACCCCCTCCATACACGTGTCTGGAGGGATTGCCCTCTTGTTAGCTTCCTTTGGAAGCTTTACAAGACTAAATTGTCTATAAGAGGAGCTCTCCTCTCCCTTGTTCTAGGGTTAGACAAGTTAGACACTTTAGACAGCATTCTCAGAGGGTTTTGAGTTCTAGGGTTAGAGTTGTATCTATCCTATATCTATATCTCTCTCTCTTGAGCTTAATGTGTGTGTTTAGCCTTAGTTTTGTGCACAAACACCCACCATCACACCTTCTCTTGGAGCTGAGGTTCTTGAGGCTTGTTTTTGGAGTTTTGGAGCTGGTTTGAGCTTGAAGAACCAGCTGGTCCACCATTTGTGAAGATGGTCTATAAGGGTAAGAAACTAGTCCCTTTATTCCCCATTTTTGCATAGCTTATTTACCTATCTTGCATCTATTTTTGAGCTTAGCATATAACATATAAAAGTTCTGTTTTTGCTTGCTCTAGATAGTTTGTTAAGGGTGTTTTAAGCTTTGGGGTTGTTTGACCCCTCTTAAGCCTTGTTAGGCTTCATTTTGTGCCATTTTGGTTGAGCTCCGGGACCATTGTGTTTGGGCCTCCTCACCACTGAAATCTTGAGGGATTTCAGAGGTGAGGATGGTGCCTTGAGGTCCTAAGAAGGAGAGGGCCACCCCCTCTCCTTGTTGTCCCTGAAAAGGACCTTTTTTTGCCTCTTGAGGGAGCATCTAGGTTAGGTTCATGTTGGCCATGCCTTGACTGATATTTATGCTTATTTTGCCATGAAATAATTTTAAGCAGTATATAACAATCCCAATCAAACAATCAAGACAAATCAACACAACGATTTTAACGTGGAAAAACCATAATTGGACACTTCCAACTGTGATTAAAAAACCACGGGCAACAGCCACAAAACAATCCACTAAGAAGATTTAAAGGAATTACACAGGTATACTCTCAATTACCTAGCGAATCCACGCCTAATTGAACCAACCTCTATGTGCCTCTTCCAACCCCGTCTTCACCTCAGAATTGTCTTTATAATGAGCCACTCCAGAATCCACCGAAGCTTCAGGCTCGAATTCTTCTGAATTCACCGAAGAACAACTCTCTCTTTCTTGTGTATAACAAACAAAACCTTTGATGTACTCTCTTTAAACCATGAGTTGAATACTCAATAAAACATCAAAGAAAACTAACAAAATATCCCCAGATATAAACCTTAAGAACCAAAAAGAAGATCTGGAGAAATTAATTTAGTTTTGGGAGAAAACCAACTATTTATAGAAAACCAAAGTAGTCCTAATTTTGGAAGAAAACCAATTCCTTATAGAAATCCAAAGTAATCCTAGTTTTGGAAAAAAAACCAATTCCTTATAGAAATCCAAAATAATCCTAGTTTTGGGAGAAATCCAATTACTTATAGAAATCCTTGTCAAACGGGATTGCCAAGAATAAAACCTAACAATCTCCCCCTTTGGCAATGCCGTGACAAAACACACCTAACAAATAAAATCCTAATCACCCCAACCCATTACAGCCAACAAATGCAAACTTCTTTCTGACGGTCAAGATCTGCAAAACAACTATTAATGCCACAATCTCCAAAACAACTATTAGTGCCACAAGAGTATATGAAAAAAATAATAAACATATGACAAGATTATCTTGAAGCATGAGATGGAAAACATGAATAGATGCGACTTGGAGATATTAAGAACATGTAGCATGAAAACATGAACAACACCTTTTTGTCACGAATTGACAAAGGAAGCTCAATCAGCTAAAGCATGATCATAAACCACACAAGCAATGATATGATGATGTAAATATCAGGAGCATGCAAGAATGCAAAGCAACATGCAAAACAACTAAAGCCAATCTTCCTTACCAAACAAATCAAAGTGATCATGCGAACAAACTTTTGTAACAATAAACCAAACTCCCCCTCACTAAAAACAACCACACACACTGAAAACAGTGAACAAGAAGAAAATGAAAAAAATATGGTGAAGCAAGCAAGAAATCTCAGATTTGTACCTTAGAACACATAAACTTATCCAAGAAACATAATTACTTGAAACCATAATGTGCACAGCCTGTAGAAGATTCCTCATGAAAGAAAGTGATGCATTATGTGAAAAGCATAGATTCCATGATAAAAGTGTGTGTGTGTGACTCTTGGAGTTCGACAAACACAAGATTCAAATCCTAATAGCGATCTGATAACTGGACCTCCAGCAAGAGAATCTAAGCACAACAAAGGAAAGTCAAACCACTAGGAATCAAGGGGTATTTGGTGAGTAAAGGCGGAGGCTCCCCCTCAATCAATGAATCCTTTATTTTTTATTTTTTATTTTTTTTCACATCTTTTTCTTTTCTTTTCTTTCTTTTGCACATCTTTTTTTTCTTTTGCATATTTTTTCTTTCTTTTGCACACTCATTGGCGGCTGACACGCTCAAGAGTATGGAAACCGAACTAGAGAAGCATGGATATAATAAGGATGGCCTGGTTAGTAACTCTGAGGTAGCCTTTTCCTCATGCCTGGACTACAAAGAACAGAGGGGAAAGCCATGGAGATGCAAAAAGATGGAAAATGGTTAAGAGACTCAACATCACCCATGATATGCTAGTATAGGTCAATTCCTCTAGAAAAGCAAAAGATACAATGCCAGAAGTCCATAAAAAAAATAATCACTAAGGCGGAAGACTCCTATATTTGCTAATCTAAGAGTGTGTACAGAATGAGACATACTAATAAAAAAACACACACTCCAAAATGAGTATGGACTACAGAAAGCACACACATATTAACATGTAATGGATATTCTTATCAATTCTAATATGCACCAAGGACTACTCAAAAATTTCAAGCTTGCAAAACCATACTAAGAAAATCTTTTTAGGTTTTTTTTTTTATTTTTTTCTCTTTTTCTAAACCAAGCAAGACAAAAAAACGAAGAAGCACACTTTTTTTTTTCTCATTAAAAAAAACACACAGAAATCTAAAAACTAAAACAAATAAACAAATTAACACAAGTCAAGTTTTCTCACCCAAACCGCTTTAGTATAATCAAAGTTGTGAGAATTGCGGTTTTTAGGTGGTGTCTTGACGTTATGGTTCCCTTCCTCTTCAATGAGAACTCGTCTTGACATGGTTTTTAACTTCCTATTCCTAAGTCTAGGTAAACACAACCTCTGTTCATGTTTGGTCTCAAGCAAATCAAAATGGCAAGGTTTATTATGACCCTTAACCTCCTTATGACCAATGAAGTGTCTCCTACCCCTTGAGATATTAGAATTTCTTCCATCTCTATGAGACATTCTCCCATGCAATTCATAACAATAAGGGCGAATATGACCATGCATACCACAATGATGACAAATAAAAATAGAGTGTACCTTCTTTTCTTTAGCCTTACCAACTCTAGGAAGTTTGAGAAGTCTATCCTCATGTTGAATTTTTTGTTCTCCCTTTCCTTGAGTTCTTGTATCACAAGATGTGGAAGCCTTCTGGTTTTGCTCTTTCTTACCACCAAAGCCAATGCCACTCTTGTCAGACCAAATTTGTTGAGACCCAATGATATTGTCCAAAGTCTTTGACCCTCTGTTCCAAAGACCAATGGTAGCCATAGCGCACTTGAGTTCTTCCTCTTTCTTGATCATTAGTTCTTCCAAAGCAACTTGAAACATCTCGAGAGTTTCAATCTTTTCTTCATATGTTGTATAAATTTACTGTAGCTCATTCCTCTCTGTCTCACAAGTCAAGAGTTTTGCACAAAGAGCTTGTCGATCATTAGAAATCTTAAGGGCATCATTCCTAGCCTCGGAAATCTCTTTTTTTAACTTGACATTCTCACTTTCACATGTTTTGAGTTTCTTTGTGAGTTTGTCATTCAATTTGAATAAGTTAAGAGACTCCTTATACAACTTTTGATATGCTTGCTGAAGTTCTTCATCTTCACTCCCCGAGGATTCGTCAAGTAAGGGTGGTCGAACCATAGAATTTTCCTCACGAATTGAATCCATTATCACAAATCAAACAAGATCTCGTTCTAAAAGAATTTTTTTGAAAAAAAAAATAGAACAACCTGCTCTGATACCAATTGAAAAATCTAGAAATCCCCTAGATATTGATTTGTGATTATGTAACAATTTTAAGCAGTATATAACAATCCCAATCAAACAATCAAGACAAATCAACACAACGATTTTAACGTGGAAAAACCACAATTGGACACTTCCAACTGTGATTAAAAAACCACGGGCAACAGCCACAAAACAATCCACTAAGAAGATTCAAAGGAATTACACAGGTATACTCTCAATTACCTAGCGAATCCACGCCTAATTGAACCAACCTCTATGTGTCTCTTCCAACCCCGTCTTCACCTCGGAATTGTCTTTACAATGAGCCACTCCAGAATCCACCGAAGCTTCAGGCTCGAATTCTTCAAAATCCACCGAAGAACAACTATCTCTTTCTTGTGTATAACAAACAAAACCTTTGATGTACTCTCTTTAAACCATGAGTTGAATACCCAATAAAACATCAAAGAAAACTAACAAAATATCCCCAGATATAAACCTTAAGAACCAAAAAGAAGATCTGGAGGAATTAATTTAGTTTTGGGAGAAAACCAACTATTTATAGAAAACCAAAGTAATCCTGATTTTGGAAGAAAACTAATTCCTTATAGAAATCCAAAGTAATAGTTTTGGAAAAAAACTAATTCCTTATAGAAATCCAAAATAATCCTAGTTTTGGGAGAAATCCAATTACTTATAGAAATCCTTGTCAAACGGGATTGCCAAAAATAAAACCTAACACTACTGAAGCATTTTTTTCCTTTTTCAATTCAAGTTCTTACTACTTTTCAAAATTATTTCGTATAGTTTTAATATGACATCATTTATGCTGAGGGTTGAGTGATGTTAGTCCTATATTTCTTTGCTTCAGTGTTTATTTTCGGCTTTTTGGGCACTTGATTGTGATAGTATCACAAAAGTCAAGTATCACTCTACAAATGAGCTGAGTTTGGGCCTTTGCCAATTGTGATTTAATTTTCTATTTTCTGATATTATTTTGGTTCCTTGCCAATTGAATTCTGGACTTATGCTGCTGTTTTGATAATTTTTTTTGGTGTTCTATTTTGTTGGTGGTAGTAAAGGCTTCTTTGTAGCATTGATTTGGATTAGGTGAAATCTTCTTTTATTTTGGAGAGGGAGGTGGGTCATTGTCTTATTATGTTTAAATTTCTTTCTTTCCCTTATTTAAAAAAATTAACAGATTGACTAGTCAAAACTTCCTCTTTGGCTTTAAATCTAGAAACAACTAGCTTTCAATCAAAAGCTGCTACAACGCAGGCTTGCTATTAGCTTATTTATTTACTTGAGGCATAGGCAAGATAGAATAGGACTTGTTTTTAGCCTCAAAGTATGTTTTACTCAGTTTGGTTACACAAATTATTATTGGGGCTTTACACATCCAATTTATTTTCTTGCAAGGCCTGTAACATTATTTGATATCAGTTTTTGACCATATCAGCAATTCAAATTTTGTTATTTCAACCGACTTATTTAACTATTATGTGGACCTTTCAAGAGCCTTTGAGGCACTTTGACCAGTTTGAAAACATAAAAGAATTTTGTACCAAAATTTCATGTACATTGGCTTCTCAATAGTCCACTTTCAAAGCTCATAAGTCTTAGTGAATTTCAAACCACGATTTGATTTGAAGTTTTTATAGCACCTAACCTCGTGTCATATTTATTTTAAGATAAGATGGACCACTTTTGACTTCAAATCAACAGGCTGATCGATGTATATGTAGGCTTTTGTGAAGTATTATTTGAGGTTGATAATGTCTTTATTTGTATCGGGGATTCTTATATTTGGCTTTGAAGAATTGTGGATATTTAGTTATAAAGATTTAAACTATATAGGCTTCATTGGTTTTCTGTGTGTCTGTGTGACTTCATTTGCCCCTACGAAATTACATAATTTTTATAAAAAAAAAAAAATCTTGCTTAAAGAGAGAAATGAATAGTTGGCCAACGTTGGTGGTGTGTTTTTCTATACCTATCATGTGAATCTTCTTCTTGATATTTGCCCCTTTTTTGTAGGTTTTGAGTCTTGAAACTTTGTTATGGTATACTCTGAAGTTAATGATGCTTTGGGTTATCTTTATGGACTATAAGGTTTGAATTTTTTTTTTTTCCTTTCAGATAAACATCTATTTGCAATTGTATGTTTCATAAGAAAACACAATTGTGCTGGTCACTCATTAGGTAGACAACCATATTGAGTGTTTTTTTCATGAAGTCAAGCATCATCTATGTTATTGATTTTTGTTGTTATAGAACATTATTAGACCTCATCAATTTAATTTAACATGTAATGCTAAGAAATAGCATAGGCACTAGTTTTACTTTTTCCCAAATGCATGTTAACATGTGATCAAAGAATTCAAGAATTTTAACTATTGACAATTTCTTTTCATGTGAAAGTTACATCTTAGTTGATGAGATAGTTTTTGAACAATCCCATTCCCTTTGGGAAAAGAAAAAGAAAAAGCAATCCTTATTGAACAAATTTAGCTGTTGGTTAATTGTTTGCATGGGTTCAATTTATGCAAAATTCAATATTAGTATATCAACCTTTGTTCCATCATCTAATGAACAAATAAAAATTACTTTTATTAAGTTCAGGTGTGATATCTTGACTCACGAGCGATGTAGAATGGAGTTTTGACCCATGAGTGCAATTTGGAGAAGCATTTATTGACCATGTGTTTTATTTATTTATTTTCCCTTTTTGTCTCATTTATTAACCCTTTATTTTTGCTTTGTTTTATTTTTTCTCATTTGAATTTTTTTTCCTGACATTTCTTTTATTTAGTTAAAAAAGGGGTAATAGTACTTATCAAAAAAAAGAAAAGAAAAAAAAAGGAGTAATAGTGATGAGTGACCAAACCTTTGTTTTGTTATTTTTTTTTTCTTATCAAATGAACGTCTTGAATTAGATTTTCAAAGGAAAACAAGATGAAAGGGAAAGTGGTAGTTATATATAGGATCTTTCTTAGGTGTGCCTTGCATATCATATGCAAAGCACTTACACTTTTTATGTTTTGGGTTATACAAATTTGTATTATTAGTTACACCAAATTTTATTCAAAGTTACACATTAGTGACCTGCTTACAAGTAAAATTAATAAAATAATATGTTTTATGATAAAGTTGTAAGTATTATCATAAAAAAGTGTAAATTTTCACAAAAGGGGTAATTAATTTCACAAAATGGCGTACGTTTTGACAACATGGCATAAGTTTTGATAAAAGGCGTAAGTAATTTCACAAAAAGGCATCACAAAAGGTGTAAGTTTCACATGAAGTGTAAATTTTCACAAAGAGGTGTAAGTTTTCACAAAAAAAAGTATTTCACAAAAAGAGTAGGTTATTTCACAAAAGGCATAAGTTTTCACAAAGGGTATAAGTAATTTCACAAAAAGACATAAGTTTTCACAAAAGCGTAAGTAATTTCACAAAAAGACATAAGTTTTCACAAAAGCGTAAGTAATTTCACAAAAAGGCATAAGTTTTCACAAAAGCGTAAGTAATTTCACAAAAAAGCATAAGTTTTCACAAAAGCATAAGTAATTTCACAAAAAGGCGTAAGTTTTCACAAAAAGTGTAAGTAATTTCACAAAAAGGCATAAGTAATTTTCCAAAAAGCGCAAGTTTTCACAAAAGGTGTAAGTAATTTCACAAAAAGGCATAAGTAATTTCCCAAAGAAGTGTAAGTTTTCACAAAAGGTGTAAATTATTTCACAAAAAGACATAAGTTTTCACAAAAGGTGTAAGTAATTTTACAAAAAGGCATAAGTTTTTATAAAAAAGTGTAAGTTTTCACAAGAGGTGTAAATTTTCATAAAGAGGTGTATTCCACAAAATGTGTAAACTTTCACAAATGGTGTAAGTAATTTCACAAAAGGCATAAATAATTTCACAAAACGGCGTAAGTTTTCACAAAAGTTGTAAGTAATTTCACAAAGAAGCGTAAGTATTTACAAAAGGTGTAAATTTTCACAAGAGGTGTAAATTTTCACAGAGAGAATCTTTGGCTTTAAAAGTTTGATCACAAAAGGTGCATTCGAAGTTGCTGGTCCGCTCAAGCAGCTGTTTGTGTGCTCAAGCGGAGAATCTTTGGTTCTAGAAGTTTGATCGCTTGCAAAAGTACTAGGTGTTTCATTTTTTTGCTTGAGTGGAATTTCCGGCACTCAAGCGTCAGTCCGCTCGAGCGGCCATTCTTGCGCTCAAGCGGAAAAAAACACATATTTATAGCAATCTGTTCTACGATCTCCGCTTGAGCGCAAGAATGGCCGCTCGAGCGGTTAGATTTTAGGGTTACGGCTTCCAGATTTTTTTCTTCGATATTAGGGTTTATATCTAGGGCTATTTTGCTAGTTTTTTTTTTATGTTTGACTGAGTATTCAAGTCATGGTTTAAGAAGTATACATCAAATGATTATTTGTTTATTCTATATAAAAGAGAGTGTTCTTCTTCGGTGGATTCTAGAGAATTCGAGCCCGAAGCTTTGGAGGATTCCAAAGTGGCTCATCGTCGTGATTCGACATCGGCATTGTGGATTCAATGTTGTGCAAGACAGTTCCGAGGTGAAGACCATGGTGGAAGAGGCGTATAGGGGTCGGTTCAATTCGGGCGTGGATTCGCTAGGTAATTGAGAGTACACTTGTGTAATTCCCTTTGTTTTCTTAGTGGATTGTTTTGTGATTTTTGCCCGTGGTTTTTTTTATCACAATTGGAGGCACTCTAATTGTGTTTTTTCCACGTTAAAATCGTTGTGTCGATTTGTTTTGATTGTTTGATTGGGATTGCTATTTACTCATTAAAATTGATACATAATCACAAATTAATATCTAGGAGATTTCTTGATTTTTCAGGTGTAAATTTTCACAAAGAGGTGTGTAAGTTTTCACAAAGAGTATTTCACAAAATGGATAAGTTTTCACAAAAGGTGTAAGTAATTTCACAAAAAAGCGTAAGTGTTCACAAAAGGTGTAAATAATTTAACAAAATGTGTAAGTAATTTCACAAAAAGGTGCAAGTGTTCACAAAAGGTGTGAGTTTTCACAAGAGGTGTAAATTTTCACAGAGGTGTAATGTAAGTTTTCACAAAGATTGTATTTCACAAAAGGTGTAAGTTTTCACAAAAAGTGTAAGTTTCACAAAAGGTGTAAGTAATTTCATAAAAAGGTGTAAGTTTTCACAAAGATTGTATTTCACAAAAAGTGTAAGTTTCCACAAAAGGTGTAAGTAATTTCACAAAAGGAGTAAGTAATTTCACAAAAAGGCGTAAATTTTTACAAAAGGTGTAAGTGTTCACAAGAGGTATAAATTTTCACAAAGAAGTGTAAATTTTCATAAAAGGTGTAAGTAACACTACAAGAAAACACACTTTTGGCGATCATTTTTGGCTACCAAAACAAATTTAGTCGCCAAAAGTGTGGGAATTGGCTACCAAAATTAATTTTAGTCGGCAAAAGTCAACTTTTTAGCTACTAATCTTTTTTCGTAGGGAAATGTTGATTATTGGCAACTAAAAAAAATTTAGTAGCTAAAAATATAACAATTGGCGACTAAAAAAAATTTAGTAGCTAAAAATATCACAATTGGCGACTAAAAGAAATTTAGTCGCCAAAAATGCCAGAAATTGGCAACCAAAAATAAATTTAGTCGCTGTAGGTGTACATTTGGCTACTAAAACCTTTGGTCGGCAAATGTAAAATAAAAAATTAATTTTTACCTTTTGCCGACTAACCTTTTAGTCACCAAAGGTTATTTTCAGCGACAAAAAATAATGTTAGTCGTTGTTGGTGTACATTTGGCTACTAAATCCTTTGGTCGGCAAATGTAGAATAAAAAATTAATTTTTACCTTTTGCCGACTAACCTTTTAGTCGCCAAAGGTTATTTTCAGCGACGAAATATAATGTTAGTCGCCGTTGGTGTACATTTGGCTACTAAAACCATTGGTCAGCAAATGTAGAATAAAAAATTAATTTTTACCTTTTGCTGACTAACCTTTTAGTCGCCAAAGGTTATTTTCAGCGACGAAATAGTTTGTTAGTCGCCAAACAAATAAAATAATTGGGGGGAAACATTTTAATTTTGGAGGGATTTATCAAGCCCCCAAATCTTCAACACATTTCATTCTCTCTCTCACTCTGACCCTTGGAGACTCCCCGATGAAGCTAACCCTCCAAAACCCGTCTTCGATTTTCACTCTCCTCTGTCCCAACTGTAAAATTTTTGTCTAGAATGGACTTAGAAGAAGAGTACGATCCAAGCTATAAAATTCAACCAATAATAATATATAGTTAGAGAAGCACAGTGAGGTATGTGTAGAATTAAAAATATGGATCAAAAGTCAACCAATATGGTGTTCCCCATTACTTGAGGTATGTGTAGAATTAAAATTATGTCATAAAATTCTGAACTCAACTTTTTGAATGATCCCATTGAATGAAATTTCTAACTACGCTAGTTCTACTATATTTGAAGTCCTGTATAGGAGTAATTTGCGAAAACTGACGCTTCATGCTCCATTGTCTTTGAAGCCAGATGAACATGGCATTAGTGAATCGTCTTCATAGTTGCTGATAATATATTAGTGAATCGTCTTCACGCTTCATGCTCCAAAAAAACTGAAGTGGGAAGAATAGATTGAGAAATAGTTGATGATTTATTCATTTTCTGAAGAAAATCTGCATGCATTGTAATTTGTTTGGGTGAATTCCTTTACTGTATTAGGCACTTCATTTACATAGAAAAAAAATTAAAGAAAACAAAGGATTTGCACAGAAATTTACATGTAACATGAATTCTGATATATATCCAAGGCTATGTACAAGTTTACATAAAATAATTGAATGTAGCTTTCTGTGGTGATTATAGTGGCCTTTGTTCTCATAATTAACCAGAAAGTGTGTTGTGTTGTTTATATTGTCAATAAAAAGGATGGAATTTTGGAAATTGTTTTCTTTTCTATGTAGCAGATAGTTGTCCCTCTCCTCTCACTTTCCTTTCTTCTGTACTTTCTCTTGAGCTTTGTTGTCCCTTGTCCCAATATTGCAGGATGTTTACATGTACTTCTGTGGCAGTGGCAAAGCAGCAGAGATGTATTCTGCATTACCATATGCCTTGGCACAGGTGAGAATTTTCAAATTTAACATCAAATGAGAGACTGAAAATACAGATTGTGATTGCTATTTGATTAGGGTGGGGAATTCTTGTTTCTTAGATATTTGATTGCTATTTCTTCACATTAGATTGAAAATTTTGTGCATGAGCACCATACATCAAATGGCTACTTGAGCTTGGGTATGGATCTATATTTGCAATTTTATTCAATCGTAATCACAGAGTTAATTGTTATCTGATATGCAGGTAATCACTGAATTACCATACGTGCTTGTTGAAACCGTATTTTTTAGTCTTATAGTGTATTCTATGGTGGGCTTCGAATGGGCAGTGCATAAATTCTTTTGGTTCTTCTTCGTCACCTATATCTCTTTTGTTTGAAAAATGAATTCCCTTGGATTTTCAGTCTTTCAATGGAAAACAAAGTCTCTCCCAGTATGTTTTTTGACCTGAAAGGAATAGCAGGGGAATGGAATTTGTTGGATAAGAACTTTGACATGCCCTGAATATTTTTACTCGCCATCATTATTTATAGCATAAAAGTCCGATAATTAACAATCATGAAGTCCTGTAAATTTGATCGCCACAAAAACCGAATATGTTTTACCTAGAATTGAATGGCTATTTTTTTAATTTTATTTTCATGGACACTTGGTATTAATCTTATTATTTTTTCATTTTATTTATATTATGCAGGATGTTTACATGTACTTCCGTGGCAATGGCAAAGCAGCAGAGATGAAGCGTGAGGCTGCAAAACGGACAATGATGGCTGCGCTGCCATGATTCAGAAAGATTCTTTGGTTTGATAATGCTAAGAGAAATCGAAACCATTCACTGTTTTTTTGCACTTGTGCCTAGTCTAGTATTTATAAGCCTTCATATAATCTTCTTAAAATATGTATGTAAAAGACAGATTCTGACAAACAAGTTTAAGTTAGGACATGTTATGTTACATATGTCCTTTTTGGAAATTATTTTGGTTAGTCTTGTATTATGTATGAAATGAAATTATTGACGTTGGATTAGACTTGGTTCGTACGGAATTTGTATTATATATAGAATTGGACGTTTATTTTTAATGTTTTGGATGGTTGGAACTAGAATGTGTGCACGTTGTTGAATGCTTGATAATATATTTAGCGTTGATGGGTTATATTGAATCCTGTGTTATATACGTACAGGTTGTATTAAACATGGATGTAGGTTGTTTAGAATTTTTTTGCAAAAAAAAAAAAAAAAACATAAAATATTTGGCCACCAAATATTTTGGTAGCCAAATACATATTGTTGGAATTTTTTAGCTACTAATAATTTAGTAGCAAAAACATTTGGCGACCAAAACATTTGGTAGCAAAAAGTAATGAACAGTAGGTTAAAATTTTCATGTAGAACTTTTAGTGACTAAAAAATTAGTAGCCGAAATGTCACTATTGCCGACTAAGTATGGATTGGTAGCCAAATGGTTACTTTCAGTGACTAATTCTTTTGTAGCAAAAAGTAACACATTCGCCGACCAAACGAATGTTAGTAGCCAAAAGTCACATTCGGCGACTAATACTTTAGTCGTTGAAACATACCTTTTGCCAACTAAACTAAGATTAGTAGCCAAATGTGTACACTTTCGGCGACCAAACAAATTTTAGTCGCCAATACTATCGCCGACAGGGTTTCCGCGACGAGCTTAGCGACAAAAAATTTTGGTCGCTAAATGGTTTCGGCGACCAAATTTTAGACTTTTGGCGACCAATATTTTGGTAGCCAAAAGTGACATTTCTTGTAGTGTAATTTCATAAAAAGTCGTAAGTGTTCACAAAAGATGTAAGTTTTCACAAGATGTGTAAATTTTCACAAAAATGTGAAAGTTTTCACAAAGATTGTATTTCACAAAAGGTGTAAGTTTTCACAAAAGGTGTAAGTAATTTCACAAAAGGGGTAAGTAATTTCACAAAAAGGCTTAAGTGTTCACAAAAGGTGTAAGTTTTCACAAGAGGTGTAAATATTCACAAAGTGGTGTAAGTTTTCACAAAGATTCTATTTCACAAAAGGTATAAGTTTTCACAAAAAGTGTAAATAATTTCACAAAAGGAGTAAGTAATTTCACAACAAGGCGTACATGTTCACAAAAGGTGTAAGTTTTCACAAGAGGTGTAAATTTTCACAAAGAGGTGTAAGTTTTCACAAAGATTGTATTTCACAAAGGTGTAAGTAATTTCACAAAAGGGATAAATAATTTCACAAAAAAGCGTAAGTATTCACAAAAATTGTAAGTTTTTACAAGAGGTATAAATTTCCACAAAGAAGTGTAAGTTTTCACAAAAAGGCGTAAGTAACTTCACAAAAAGGCGTAAGTGTTCACAAAAGGTGTAAGTTTTCACAGGAGGTGTAAATTTTCACTAAAAGATGTAAGTTTTCACAAAAGGTGTAAGTAATTTCATAAAAAGGCATAAGTGTTCACAAGAGGTGTAAATTTTCACAAAGAAATGTAAGTTTATGTCACAAAACTCAGGGTAGTTTACACAAAATGATGCATAAGTTTGTTTCTCAAAATTTTTAACAGAAAAATGTGTAAATCACTACAACAAATTACACTTTTGGCTACCAAAAGGAATTTAGTTGCCAAAAGTTATTTTTTTGGTGACTAAAAAATTTATTAGTTTGCATTGGTTCAAGGTTTTGCTACTATATTATTTTAGTCAATATATATTATTTAATGGCGACTAAAAAAGAATTTAGTCGTTACATATGATGTAAATAGGCGACTAAAATTTTTTTAGCTAGCGTAAGTCTAGATTTTAGGCTACTAATTCTTGGTTTAGTCGTCGTATATAATTATTTGCCAACAAAAGGAAGTTAAGTCGCCAAATAATAGGCTTATTTTTCGGTTACTCTTTGCTGACCAAATAATTTTGTCGGCAAATATAAACTTTTGGTGACTAAAAAAATTTAATCGTTGTATGTTCAATTTTTGGCGATGACAAAAAAAATTAATAGCCAAATTATACTTTTGGCTACAAAAGATTAGTCATTATTGATTAATATTTGCTAACAAATAATAATTTAGTCACTAAAAGTTGAAAATTTTTATTACCGCCCGTGACCCTCTTCGCTGTTTCACACAAACACTCTTTTTTGTTCTCTCTCACACACAGAGAACAGTCACACAAACACTGATGCTCACCACCCCACCATTGCTCACCACCGTTGCACATCACCACCGCCACCGCCACAAATCACCACTACCACCGCCGCAAATCACCTCCGCCATTGCCGCAAATCATATGTTTCTCTCTCTTGATCTCAGTTTCTTTATGTTGATCTCTGTCAATCTCGGTCTCTCTCTGTCGATCTCGGTCTCTCTCTCTCTCTCTTTCTTTCTCTCTCTTTGTCGATCTCTCTCTCCCTTCTTCTATTTCCCCATTTCTCACGTCAAAAATCATATTGAAAGAACACCCCCTGTCTCTCACACAATTTTGGCCCTGATCCCTCCTACATTTCTCATGTCTCTTTCTCTCCCTCTCTCTTACACAACTACTTCCTCTCATTCACGGACTATTTTGTTGGTCCCATTCCACCGTTGTACTGCCTGAAATCCAAAGTCGACACCGCCAATTAACGAACTTGGACTATTTCATTCTCACCAAGTAAGTTGATTTCTCTCTCTCTCTAGATTTTATTCTCTGCCCTAATTTCTCACAAATTGACTCCCTCTCTTAGCCATCTCTACCTCACACACTTTCACCGCCCTGTAATCACTACCGCCAACTAATCCCATAATAAGCCCGCTTTTCATTGCTTTTGTTGTCCCTCTAAATCCTCTCTTGCTTCATGCTATCGTGCTCTAATCTCTCTCTTTCTATCTCTCTCTTAGCCACCATATTTCGTTCTGGGTATATATTAATTTCAAGATTTGGTAATTCGAGGAGTATTTTGTGTTGGTACTGAACATTTATGTTTCTTTGATCAATTACAAATTCAATTAAACACACAATATATTTATGTTGGATGTACACATGAATCATTAGAAGAAAAAAACCTAGTGTGAACTAAGAATTTGGGTCTCGTGTTGTAGTCTATTTAATCAATTTATTGACTCGCACTGTGTGTAATTTCTTATGTATGATTGGGTTTGTATATTATTTGAACAAGAGGAAAAGGACTAACAAGGCACCTCTCAACAGAAAAAATGTATGGAATTAGTCCACCAAAACAAACATTAATCATCTTAAAACCTCTTCATTAATGTTTAAGGGTAAAAGGGTAGTAGTTCAAACTTGGTTTCCGATTTTTAGTTTTAGTTATTACCAAACCAAACCAAACCAAACCAAGCCTTAAGTCTCATTAAATGGGGTCGGCTACATGAATCCTTCTTCGCCACGTGGCCCTATCAAAGGCCATTTCGTTAGTCAAATTAAGTAGATCCATATCTCTATTTACAACGTTAGCCAACGTTAATCTAGGCCTACCCTGTCCCCTAACACTCTCATCTACCGTTACAGCATCGCATCTCTTCACTACTGCCTTTGTTGGTCTCTGTTGAATGTGACCAAACCATCTCAATCGATTCTCTCTCAACTTATCTTCTGTCGGTGCTACTCCTACCCATTCCCGAATACACTCATTACTAATTTTGTCTTGTCTAGTCTTGCCACACATCCACCTTAACATCCTCATCTCAGCCACACTCATCTTATCTACATGTTGTTTCTTGGTTGCCCAACACTCCTTCCCATATAACATCACTAGTCTAATAGCCATTCTATAGAACTTACCTTTTAGTCTAGTGGGTATTCGTTTATCATACAGTACCTCAGATGCACTTCTCCACTTACACCATCCCGCCTTAATCCTACGGGCCACATCCGCATCAATCTCCCCCGCTGTTGTGATAATCGACCCTAAATAACGAAAATGTTCACTCTTAGGCAATTCTTGGCTCTCAATCTTCACTTCTCCTCTACTTTCATTGTTACTGTTACTAAATTTACACTCCATGTACTTTGTCTTATTTCTGCTTATCCGGAAACCTTTAGATTCAAGAGCTTTTCTTCAAATCTCCAACTTTGTATTAACTCCTTCTCTAGTCTCATCGACTATTACAATATCGTCTGCAAAAAGCATACACCATGGCACGTTATCCTGAATATTTCTTGTCAACTCATCCATAACTAAAGCAAAAAGATAAGGGCTGTAGCGATCCCGGTTTCGATCCTTCTTTCATGTTTTGCCACTTCAATTGGGTCGATCGGGGATCGAGCTACCCGGTCAGCTCACAGGGGTCTAGGGGGCAGCGCCCTTGGTGGGTCTGAGGGGAGTGCCCTGGCAGGGTTGAGGGGCAGCACCCCCGAAGTAAAAATGCAAAATGCATTCGAAGTTGCTTGTCCGCTCAAACGGCTATTTATGCGCTCAAGCAGAGAATGTTTGGTTTCAGAAGTTTGACCTGTCTGCAAAAGTACTAGGTTAGTGTATTTGATGCTCGAGCGGGGCATTCCACGCTCGAGCAGACCATGTTATATCAATTCGTGAATCTGATATTTCAGATCACTTTTTCAGTCCTCTCTCTCTAAAACTCTCTAGAATTCCAGATCGGGAGCTTCTCTCTCTAGAAGTCATCTTCTCTTTTGATTTCTCCAAATCCATTGGGATTTAGACCTAAGTTCCTCACCAAAGTTGGTTATCATCTCGAGGGCTTTGTTGTGTGCCATGAAGATCGAGTTTCGACACCGTTGATTTTGGGGGTTTCATTTCATTTCTTCTTCAAAACTTGAGGTAGGGATTTTCTTAGAGTTATATATATATTTTTGCAAGATCTATATGATTTTTAAAATTACCTTTCGATAGCTTTGAAAATTAATTGTTGATTCAAGAAGTTGAGCGATTTTGAAAGTGGGTTTGTCTCTTATTCTTTTAAAATGATCTTATGGGTTTTCATCTTTGTTGATTGAAGAAAACATGATTTTGGAAAGTTTTCTTTCAAAGGATTTAAGTTGTATAGTTTTGGTGAGAAAACCTAGAATTTGGAGATTTTTTTAAAGAGACTGAAAATCCATGAATGATATTGTTGTATTTATTTTGTGTGTCAAAATAAATGGATGTTTGGAAATTGCTTATTTATATTTATATAAATGATAAATTTCAGGGAATATGAGAATTGTTGTTCATTTTGGAAATTATTGTTCAAAACATTGAAATAGTCTTGAAATGACTAATTGTTGAGGATACTTGAGAAGAGGGAATTGTGTTATTCCTTGGATGATGAATTGGAATAAAAGTATTTATATTCATCTTTTGTTATTGGCTTACCAATTCATATGATTACATTAAACTTTGAAAGTTGATTTGAGAACTTGCATTGAGAAAAGAATATTGAGAAACAAGTTTTCATGAAATAGTTTGGGGGTAAATACGTTGGTAAGTCATGATAGGTGGTGTAGATGATATTGAATAAGTTGGCCTGAGAGTCCGGGGTGGAAGACCGAAAACCCGCACGGATAGGTGTCGAGCCTTCTGGTTAATACCGGTAAAAATGACAATTTGGTAGGACTTGTATAGTCTACTTGCAGACACTGACCTAGGGATTACCTGAGTCGTATTTACCGCCCTTGAAATAAATTGTTAAGTTTTGAACAATTGAAATTGCATGACATCATTGAGCATGATGGTTTTCAAAAGATGAAAATGTGATCTATCTTCAAAAAGGGACATAGCATGGCATGTGCATTTCATCTCTTGAGACTTGTATAAAATGTATATACTTTGTTAAGGATTTCCTACTGGACTTTATGCTCACCCTACGAGATTTTTTTGCAGGAAAAGATATGGTGGTGCCGCCTAACTAAAGGCAAGGACATGTGTGTTGAGAGTACGAGACTCTCATTTTGCTGTGACTCTGTGTGTAAGCCAAGGGCTGTATGTGTGTGGGTTTGAATAACCATTTTGTGTAACCAGACTCAAGCCTTGGAAACTTGTAAACCCTTGGGGGTATTTATTTTTTTATTTACTTGTTGTTGGATTAATGTATTGTTGCATGAAGAACTATTGTATCATGTAATGTAAGTTTGGAGATTTATATTCGATTTTCCTTGAAAGAGCCATGATTGTTGTATTATCATTTGGGCTAGAAATTTGGGGCGTTACAACTTGGTATCAGAGCTACCCGGTTTGAATACTTGGAGCTTGTGGGAAGTGGTTGTTTAACCACAATGTGTTCATTTAGCATGCTTAGGAAGTGTTATGCATTTTGTGACTATGTGATAACATGTTTATGTGACTAAATGGGTATGGGATTGGACTTTTGGGATGTTGTTTGCGTCTGTTAAATTCCTTGAGGTCTTATTAGAAGGGTACTTGATCAATACTCATTCTACTAAGAATTCTTGGTTTTTCATGGGACGAATCTCATCATAAGAGTATAATCCGTATGTGTTTACATGACTAAGTGCTTATGTGGAGTGAAATTGAATTGTGTATATGGTAGAGAAATATATGAAATTGTTGTAGTCGAACGAGTGAGTCAAGTTACAAGCACATATGAGTTAATGTGCGAAATTATTTCTCTTGTGTCCTTTATTAGGATGTCAGGAACGGGTCAAGTCCGTGGTGGTAGAGGCGGGAGGCGTGGTAGGGCTCACCAAAGTGTGCATGAGGTACCAGTCCATAGGGTTCCGGTGCAAGAAGAAGGGTTCGGCCAAGCTAATGTGGCCGAGCAGGTGGGACAAGCGGGTCAAACCGCAATAGGGGCCCTGGCTCGAGAAATGGAAGGGGCTTTAAGATAGTTTATGAACTTGTTGAGGGTGGAGAATCATGCTCGAGAGAACACCATGGAGTCAAGGGCAAGTTTCCTTACAAGAGAGTTCTATGGTGGTCCCGAGCCCAAGAAAGTGGATGAGTGGCTCAAACAAACTGTGAAGACATTTGAGATGCTTCACATCGAAGATAGTGAACTAAGAGTGACTCTAACGAGTTACTACCTTAAGGGAGACGCGGGTCAATGGTGGAAATATGCCAAGGGTAGAGTGGAGCCGACATGGGAAGCCTTTGCGGTTGCTTTCCAAGATAAGTACATACCTCCCACTGCTAGGGAGAGATTGAGGCAAGAGTTTAAATACCTCAAACAATGCGACATGCCCATGGCCGAGTTTAAGGCGGTCTTCTTTAGTTTGTCTAGATTTGCACCAGAGTTGGTGGCAACGGAAGAGCGCCATCGCATTGAATTTGAAAAGAAACTAAAAACAAAAATTATGTTTAAGCTTGTCGGAAATATGATTTGAGAATATGACCGTCTTGTGGAGACGGCAACATATATAGAAATTTCCATACAAGCCGAGGAGGAGAGGCTTCGGAGTTCAAGGTCTAGATTCCAAGAGTCTCAAGGAGACTATAGGCAGAACAAGAAGAGCAGGAACACCTATCCATCCCAATCCCAACCATAGCAGTCTACATCCACTTTTCCTTTGCCTAGTGCAAGTCCGGGAAAAAGTGCATCAAGTAGCTTCTCGTGTTTCAAGTGTGGCCAACCGAGTCACAAATCCTTCTCATGCCCACAAAAGGGAGGAGGGCAGTTAATGTTACCACCACCTAACCGATCTCAAAGTCAGTCTCAGTCTCAGAATAAAGGTCAAGGGTTTAATTGTTATCAGTGTCGTCAGCCGGCGCATATGAAGAGAACTTGCCCACAGTTGGGAGGTGCATCTGGCGCATCAGGGTCGAGGTAGACTCAGAGCCACCAGCAGGCTCAATCAGTCCAAGCTTCACGAGTTAATCAGGGAGCCACTTCGGCTCAGTCAGTACAACAGGCCTATGCTTCGAGAGGGGAGCAAGTTAATCAGGGGCCCCAGGGGCGTGTGTATGTTGTTACCGTGCCAGAGCAGTTGCTAGAATCCTCAGTTGTGAGAGGTATTTTTGTTGTGTGTAATTCTTTGGCTAATGTATTGATAGACACGGGTGTGTCTTATTTATTTATATCTACTGCATTTGCTTTTGCATTGGGGTTAGAGGTAGCACGGTTAGTGCCTCCACTCAGAGTAGAGTCACCTGTTGGGGGTACAGTTGATTTAGACCAGGGTTGTCATGATTGTGAAATAGAAGTTGCCGAGCGTCAACTTCCGTTTGCTTTTGTGTTGCTAGATATGTTGAGTTTTGATGTCATTTTAGGCATGGACTGGTTGTGTTCTTACCAAGTTGTGATTGATTGATACCGTCAGAAAGTTACAGTGTGCACTTCGAGCGGTGGTCGTTTCTATTTTCTGGAGAACCGAGTTGATAGAGCCTTGTCGCCAGTTGTTGACCCTCATAGTAGGAGCAAACTTAGTGGCCTTCTTGCAACTCTCTTGGATAGTGAGAGTGACGGAGCTCGTGTTGAGTTACCAAGGGTAGTTTGTGAATGCTCGGATGTCTTTCCAGATGATCTTACTAGTTTACCACCTCACCGGGAGATCGAGTTCTCCATTGAATTAGTGCCTAGCACGACACCAATTTCCATGTCACCGTATAGATTTGCACCCGCCGAATTACATGAGTTGAAGATTCAACTTCAACAGCTTTTAAATAAGGGCTTCATTCATCCTAGTACATCATCTTGGGGAGCACCGGCTCTCTTTGCGAAGAGGAAGGGTGGATCGGTGCGTTGTATATTGACTACCGCAAGTTGAATAGAGTTATAGTTAAGAACAAGTATTCTTTATCCAAAATAGATTATTTGTTTGACCAACTTAGAGGGTCTCGTTGCTTCTCAAAATAGATTTGAAGTCGGGGTACCATCAGTTGAGAGTCCGAGAGGAGGACATTCAGAAAACCGCCTTTCGTACGCATTATGGCCACTATGAATTCCTTGTAATGCCTTTTGGGTTAACTAATGCGCCTACCTCCTTTATGGATTTGATGAACAGAATTTTTCGGGAATACTTGGACCATTTTGTGGTCGTCTTTGTGGATGACATATTGATTTATTCAACCTCCGAGGAGGATCACGAGACTCACTTGCGGGTAGTGCTGGGTTTACTTAGTGAGCACCAATTGTATGCCAAATTTGAAAAATGTGAGTTTTGGTTAACTACGGTGAAGTTTTTGGGGCATGTAGTGTCTAGAGATTGAGTGAATATGGACTCCTCAAAGATAGATGTCGTACAGGATTGGGAACAACCCAAGAATGTTTTTGAAATCCGGAGTTTCTTGGGATTAGCAGGGTATTATCGACGTTTTGTAAGGGACTTTTCTAGACTAGCTGCACCTTTGACTAAGTTGCCTAGAGAGGGTATCAAATTTGTGTGGAGTGTGGCTTGTAAAAAGTCATTCCAAGAGCTTAAGACTAGATTGACTACCACACCGGGTTTGATAATTCCGGAAAGGGGTTTGAATTACACTGTCTATTGTGATGCGTCCGGGGATGGACTTGGTTGTGCCTTGATGCAAGAGGGAAAAGTTGTGGCCTACGGATCACGACAATTGAAAACTCGCAAGAAGAATTATCCCACCCATGATTTAGAATTAGCGGCGGTGATTTTTGCCTTGAAAATTTGGAGGCATTACTTGTATGGTGAGAAGTTTGAGGTTTTCTTTGATCATAAGAGTCTAAAGTATTTGTTTTCTCAAAAAGACTTGAATTTACGACAACGGAGGTGGATGGAATTTATGGAGGATTATGACTTTGAGTTACACTATCATTCAGGGAAAGCCAATGTAGTGGCCGATGCTTTGAGTCGAAAATTTGTGCGTAGTTTGGCAAGTGTGGCCATTCGGGAATGGGATATGCTAGATGTTATTGGCAAGTTTGATTTGCACTTGGGTGAGTCCGGAGAGAGTGCCACCTTGTTTACTTTGAATGCTCAACCTACCTTGGTTAGTAAGGTCATAGAGGTACAACGAGGAGACCGTGATGTGAAATCAATCCGTGTTAAGATTTCCAATGGGAAGGAAGAGAAGGTTTGAACGTTCACTTGGATCTGAGTGCATGTTACCTAGACCGTTTGTTTGTACCAGAATCTTGTAGAGAAGAAGTGCTTCGGGAGTTCCATCACTCACGCCTTGCAGTACACCCGGGAGGCACTAAAATGTATCATGATCTTAGTCATCAGTTTTGGTGGAGGGGTATGAAACGGGATGTCGCTTTATTTGTATCGAAGTGCCTTACTTGTCAACAAGTGAAGGCCAAACACCAAAGACCAGCGGGTTTATTACAACCTTTACCGATAGCCGAGTGGAAATGGGAGCGTGTTATCATGGATTTTGTAGTTGGGCTTCCTAGAACACAACGAGGCAATGATGTCGTTTGGGTGATTGTTGATAAGTTGACTAAGTCTACACATTTCATTCCGATGTGCACCAGTAACTCAATTGAACGCTTGGCAAAGTTGTACATTAGAGAGATAGTTCAACTTCATGAAGTCCCTGTGACTATTGTGTCGAATAAGGATCCTCGTTTTATTGCCCGGTTATGGCAAAGCCTTCAAGAGGCGTTGGGAACTAAGTTGACTCTTAGCACCGCTTATCATCCTCAAACCGATAGACAGTCGGAACGTACCATTCAGATTTTGGAGGACATGCTTAGAGCTTGTGTCCTTGATTTTAAGGGGCCTTAGGAAAGGCACTTACCATTGATTGAGTTTTCTTACAATAATAGTTACCAAGCTAGTATTAGGATGGAACCATTTAAGGCCTTGAATGGATGACCTTGTAGATCACCGGTTTGTTAGGCCGAAGTAGGTGATGCACTGTTACTAGGTCTGGAAATTGTTGGAGAGACAATCGAGAAAGTTGTTCTCATTCGGAAGAGGTTAGCTACGGCCCAAAGCCGACAAAAGAGTTATGCCAATAAGAGGAGACAACCTTTATCTTTTGAAGTTGGTGACCATGTGTTTCTAAAAATCTCACCAAGGCGGGGTTTGATGTGATTTGGTAAGAGTGGTAAATTATCTCCAAGGTTCATTGGGCCTTTTGAGATCTTAGAGCGAATTAGGGAAGTGGCATACCGGTTAGCTTTACCGCCACAACTTTCGGGAGTTCAGAACGTATTTCATGTATCTATGCTTAGGAGGTATGAACCCGACCCTTCTCATGTTCTTGATTGGGTTAACTTTGAGGTAGATGAGAATGCCTCTTACGAAGAATGACTGGTTCAAATATTAGATACCTGGGAGCAAGTGCTACGGGGCAAAACTATACGTTAGTAAAGGTGTTGTGGAGACACCATGGGGTTGAAGAAGCGACGTGGGAACGGGAGGCGGAAGTCCGCTCCAAATATCCGAATTTGTTTGAAAATGCTGAAGTTGCTTTTCTTTGTAATATTCCCTAGTGTTGAGGGAAACGTATTTAAAGTTGTTAACCACATGTTGATATGTACGTTGTTGTTTTAAGCATAAGATTGTTGAGAGTTGCCATTACTTTTTAAGAAATTTCATGTTTATGCATATTTGGGAGGTTGTTGTTAATGAGATAACCATGGTGGAAATGGTGGAATTTGGTTGAGAGTTAGTATTATGATTTGAAAATGAAATAGCGTGGCTTTGATCATAAGAAGCCCCTTTGTTTGGATAGTTTGATTTGAAATTTCGGGGATGAAATTCTTTGAGAGAAGGTTGTAGCGATCCTGATTTCGATCCTTCTTTCATGTTTTGCCACTTCGACTGGGCCGGTCGAGGATCGAGCTACACAATTAGCTCGCGGGGGTCGAGGGGGCAGCGCCCTGGCGGAGTCGAAGGGCAGTGCCCCCGAAGCAAAAATGAAAATGCATTTGAAGTTGCTTGTCTACTCGAGTGGCCATTTATGCGCTCGAGCGAAAAATGTTTGGTTTCAGAAGTTTGACCTGTCTGCAAAAGTACTGGGTTAGTGTATTTAACGCTCGAGCGGACCATGTTATATCAGTTCGTGAATCTGATATTTTCGATCACTTTTTCAATCCTCTCTCTCTCTCTCTAAAACTCTCTAGAATTCTAGATCGGGAGCTTCTCTCTCTAGAAGTCATATTCTCTCTTTGATTTCTCTAAATCCATTGGGATTTAGACTTAAGTTCTTCATCAAAGTTGGTTATCATCTCGAGGGCTTCGTTGTGTACGGTGAAGATTGAGTTTCGACACCGTTGATTTTGGGGGTTTCATCTCATTTTTTCTTCAAAACTTGAGGTAGGGATTTTCTTAGAGTTATATATATATTTTTGCAAGATCTATATGATTTTCGAAATCATCTTTCAATAGCTTTGAAAATTGATTGTTGATTCAAGAAGTTGAGCGATTTTGAAAGTGGGTTTGTCTCTTGTTCTTTTAAAATGATCTTATGGGTTTTGATCTTTGTTGATTGAAGAAAAGATGATTTTGAAAAGTTTTTCTTTCAAAAGATTTCAATTGTATAGTTTTGGTGAGAAAACCTAGAATTTGGGAATTTTTTTTTAAGTGACTGAAAATCTATGAATGATATTGTTGTATTTATTTTGTGTGTCAAAATAAATGAATGTTTGGAAAATTTCTTATTTATATTTATATAAATGATAAATTTCAGGGAATATGAGAATTATTGTTCATTTTGGAAATTATTGTTCAAAATGTTGAAATAATCTTGAAATGACTAATTGTTGAGGATACTTGAGAATAGGGAATTGTGTTATTCCTTGGATGATGAATTGGAATAAAAGTATTTATATTCATCTTGTGTTATTGGCATACTAAGTCATATGATTACATTAAACTTTGAAAGTTGATTTGAAAACTTGCATTGAGAAAAGAATGTTGAGAAACAAGTTTTCATGAAATGGTTTTGGGGTAAATACGTTGGTAAGTTGTGTAGATGATATTGAATAAGTTGGCCTGAGAGTCCGGGGTGAAAGACCAAAAACTCGCGCGGATAGGTATCGAGCCTTCGGTTAATACCGGTAAAAATGACAATTTGGTAGTACTTGTATAGTCTACTTGCAAACACCAACCTAGGGATTACCAGAGTCGTATTTACCGCCCCTGAAATAAATTGTTAAGTTTTTGAACAATTGAAATTGCATGACATCATTGAGCATGTTGGTTTTCAAAGATGAAAATATGATCTATCTTCAAAAAAAAACATAGCAAGCCATGTGCATTTCATCTCTTGAGACTTGTATGAAATGTATATATACTTTGTTAAGGATTTTCTACTGGGCTTTATGCTCACCCTACGGGATTTTTGTACAGGAAAAGATGTGGTGATGTCGCCTAACTAAAGGCGAGGAAATGTGTGTTAAGAGTACGAGACTCTCATTTTGTTGTGACTCTGTGTGTAAGGCAAGGGCTGTATGTGTGTGGGTTTGAATAACCGTTTTGTATAACCAAGCTCAAGCCTTGGAAACTTGTAAACCCTTGGGGTATTTAATTGTTTATTTACTTGTTGTTGGATTAATGTATTGTTGCATGAAGGACTATTATATCATGTAATGTAAGTTTCGAGATTTATATTCGGTTTTCCTTGAAAGAGCCATGATTGTTGTATTATCATTTGGGCTAGAAATTTGGGGCGTTACAAGGGCTTAAGGTAGATCCTTGGTGTAACCCAACAGTGATAGGAAATTCATTTGTCTCTCCAACAGGCGATCTAATAGTTGTCACCACCCCTTCATACATGTCCCTAATCACATCAATGTAACCTTTTGTCACCCCTTTCTTCTCTTACACCCACCATATTATATCTCGGGACACTATCATATGCTTTCTCAAGGTCGATAAACATCATATGAATGTCTCTTTCTTTTCTTTATACTTTTCTATTACTCTCCTCAAAAGATAAATCGCTTCCATTGTTGACCCTATCGGACATAAACCCAAATTGATTTTTTGACACCTCTGTTATGCCTCACAATCGGCGTTCCATCACCCTCTCCCACACTTTCATTATATGGCACATTAGCTTGATTCCTCTATAGTTATTGCAATTCTGGACATCTCCTTTATTCTTATATGATGGCACTAAAATACTCTTCCTCCACTCATCTGGCATGTTCCTAATCAACAAAATTTTGCTAAACAACTAGTCAACCAAGCAACTCCCTTTTTACCCAAGCACTTTCAAGCTTCAATAGGGATATCATCGGGTCCTAAAGCCTTATTTCATTTCATCTTCTTAAGTGCAATCTCCACTTCAAAGTTCCTAATCCTACGATAAAACCTATAGTCTTGGTTTATCGTATTACTAGCCATTTCTTCCCCTATTGTCATACCTCCATGTTTCTCATTTAATAGTTTCTTAAAATATTTATTCCATCTTTCCTTAATCTCTTCATCCTTCACCAATATCTTAGAATCCTCACTCTTGATGCACTTAACTTGATTAAAATCTCTTGTTTTCCTCTCCTGTATCTTAGCAAGTTTGTATACCCTATTCTCTCCTTCTTTACTATCTAGTCTAGTGTATAGGTCATCATAAGCTTTCAACTTAGCCTCTCTCACTACTTTTTTGACCTCATTATTAGCCAAATCGTAGCTCTTAAGGTTTTTCCTCAGTTCTATCCTTCTGCCACTTTTTAAAGCACTCTTTCTTTGCCTTAACTACCTCTTGAACCTCTTCCCTCCACCACCAAGTTTCCCTAGTGCTTGGGTCCCGTCCCTTTCCACTCTCCAAGCACTTCCCTTGAGATTCTCCTCATACAATTGGCCATCGAGTTCCACATGGTGTTAGTATCATCTTCCAAGTCCCAAGTACCTTCCTTATCCATTCTACTCTTAAATATTTCTAGTTTATCTCCTTTTAGATCCCACCATCTCATCCTACGACGCCCACCATCCTTCCTAGCTTGGTATTGCCCTCTAAAACATAAATATATTACCAAAATCCTATGTTAAGAGGTCAGGCTCTCTCTAGGAATCACCTTACAATCATTGCATTTTAGGCGGTCCACTTTTCTCACTAAGAAGTGATCTATTTGGCTTTTAACTGACCCACTCTTAAAAGTTATCAAATGCTCCTCCCTCTTCTTATACATAGTATTGGCCACCACCAGATCAGAAGCCAACGCAAAATCTAAGATACTCTCTCCAGCCTCATTTCTATCACCAAAACCGTATCCACCATGCAGCCTTTCACAGCCTAGTTTATCTATGCCTACATGGCCATTAAAATCTCCACCTAGTAAGACGATGGAATTGGTAGATGTTATGATTATGAGGAGAGTTAGTATAGCTTGCGTACAAGAAACTAAGTGGACGGGTGAGAAAGCTAGGGAAATTGAGGATACTGGTTTTAAACTGTATTATAGTGGTAAGGACAAACACAGGAATGGGGTAGGAATAATAATTGCCAAGGGTCTGGTGGAGAATGTAGTGGCGGTCATTAGGAAAGGGGATAGGATTATGTTAGTTAAACTAGTTATTGGAGGGAATATAGTGAACGTTATTAGTGCATACGCCCCTCAAGTAGGATTAGATGATCAGACTAAGAGGGATTTTTGGGAGCAAATGGATGAGATCTTACTGGAGATGCCCGTAGGAGAGAACCTAGTTATAGTTAAGGTTCCTATATTCCAAGTGGCTGCCCGAAACCTGTAGTCCTGGACTAGCTTCTTTACCCGCACTCGTCCAGAAAAATGCGAAAACCTTTGCCCATTTTTCACCGCACTCAGACGTCGATGCGGCACCCCTTGCTCACTTTTCGAAACCCTTGGAGGCAAGCGCAACACATTACTTGAGGGTAACGCGTTACTTGAGGGTAACGCGTTGAATCCTCCAAATATCATTAAAAGAAGTGGGTTTCCAATTTATTGATTGAAAAGTTCATAGTATGGGGAAGGTTTATAGTGTTTGAAGTTCCTTAAAATAGTGATTTAAGTTTTATTTAAATGTTCAAACAAAGTGATTAATATCTTAAACTTATTTACAAACTGGTAGTAGAATTGATAAAAGTTGTTGGCTATCTCTTGTAATGAATTTGTTCCAAAGCATTTATAATTTATTCTTGATTTATATTATATATATATAACAAAACAAGGGGGCTGATCAGATGGTTATCCTATATAGACATTTGATTCAATGGTTGAGATATGTCTTTCTTTCCTTCAACTTTCCGCCGTTACATTATGTGAGAGGATCCGTCTTTGATGGATCAAATTCATTATTTGCTTCAATTGTAGGGCTCAAGTTGAGATGAGTTCAAAATTCAAAACTCAAATCTTGTCTGAAGTTGACACTCTCATCAATATTCATTCTTTGCTCTCTCTCTCTCTCTCTCTCTCTCTCTCTCTCATCAGATGACACTCTCATCGGTCCTCTCTCTGTAGCGATCCCAGTTTTGCCACTTCTCTGAGTATGTTAAGGGTCGAGTTGCTCGGTCAGCTCGTGGGGGTACAGGGGGCAGCGCCCTGGCAGGGTTGAGGGGCAGCGCCCCTAAAACAAAAATGCAAAATGCATTTGAAGTTGCTTGTCCGATCGAGCGGGAGAGCAAGCCACATGTGCGGATTTCAGGGGAGAGCACAGCTTGCACACTGCTCAAAACGCAGGTGCGGGAGTGAGGTGCGGTGGGTTGGTGAGATCCGAAATTTTTCCATTTTCTTCTCTTTTTGGGCTGAAGTTGAATCACTTTTGTATATCTCTCTCTCTCTAAAAACATTTCCTCTCCCTTCTCTCTACATTTCCTACCAAAAACCTCACAAGATCTTTGATTTCTTCAAATCCTTTGGGATTTGGACCTAAGTTCTTCATGAAAGTTGGTTAGCTCCTCGAGGGCTTCGTTGTGTGCAATGAAGATCGAGTTTGGACGCTGTTGATTTTGGGGGTTTCATCTCATTTCTTCTTCAAAACTTGAGGTAGGGATTTTCTTAGAGTTATATATATATTTTTGTAAGATCTAGATGATTTTCGAAATCATCATTTGATAGCTTTGAAAATTGATTATTAATTCAAGAAGTTGAGTAATTTTGAAAGTGGGTTTGTCTCTTGTTCTTTAAAAATAATCTTATGGTTTTTGATCTTCGTTGATTGAAGAAAAGATGATTTTGAAAAGTTTTCTTTCAAAAGATTTGAGTTGTATAGTTTTGGTGAGAAAACCTAGAATTTGGAAATTTTTTTAAAGAAACTGAAAATCCATGAATGATATTGTTATATTTATTTTTTGTGTCAAAATAAATGAATGTTTGGAAAATTTCTTATTTATATTTATATAAATGATGAATTTCAAGGAATATGAGAATTGCTGTTCATTTTGGAAATTATTGTTCAAAACGTTGAAATAGTCTTGAAATGACTAATTGTTGAGGATACTTGAGAAGTGGGAATTGTGTTATTCCTTAGATGATGAATTGGAATAAAAGTATTTATATTCATCTTGTGTTATTGGCATATCAATTCATTTGATTACATTAAACTTTGAAAGTTGATATGAAAACTTGCATTGAGAAAAGAATGTTGAGAAACAAGTTCCCATGAATTGGTTTTGGGGTAAATACGGTAGTAAGTCTTGACATGTGGTGTAGATGAAATTGAATAGGTGTCAAGACTTCTAGTTAATATTGGTAAAAATGACAGATTATAGGTGTCGAGCCTTCCAGTCAATGCTGGTAAAAATGACAAATTGGTTGTACTTGTATAGTCTACTTATAGACACCGACCTAAGGATTACCAGAATCGTATTTACCGCCCTTGAAATAAATTGTTAAGTTTTGAACAATTGAAATTGCATGATATCATTGAGCATGATGGTTTTCAAAAGATGAAAATGTAATTTATCTTCAAAAAGGGCATAGCATGGCATGTGCATTTTATTTCTTGAGACTTGTATAAAATGTATATACTTTGTTAAGAATTTCCTACTGGGCTTTATGCTCACCCTACGGGATTTTTGTGCAGGAAAAGATGTGGTGATCCCACCCAACTAGGGGCGTGGAAGTATGTGTGTTGGGAGTACAATACTCTCATTTTGCTGTGACTCTGTGTATAAGCCAAGGGTTGTGTTTGTGTGGGTTTGAATAATCGTTTTGTGTAAAAAGGCTCAAGCCTTGGAAACTTGTAAACCCCTTGGGGGTATTTATTTGTTTATTTACTTCTTGTTGGATTAATGTATTATTGCATGGAGAACTATTGTATCATGTAATGTAAGTTTGGAGATTTATATTCGGTTTTCCTTGAAAGAGCCATGATTGTTGTATTATCATTTGGGCTAGAAATTTGAGACGTTACACTCTCTCTCTATTTCTCAGCTCACGACTCCCCCTCATTTATTCACTCATTCTTTGGCATTTTCCAATACCCACCATCACAATGAATCCTCCTTTCCATCAATTCCTAACTCTAGCTTAGCCCATAACCAAGTTTGATTATGTTTGGGTGACTCATTTTGATTATCTTTTTTATTTTATTTTGCAGAAGATTTTGAAGATCATAAGAGCCTCAATGGAGTTGTTTTGTGGTGGTTCTCTTCCTCTACTGAGAAAGTACCCCAAGTTAGTTTTGGTTTAGTTTTTTTTTTTTTTTTTTTTTTTTTTTTTTTTTTTTTTTCATTGCTCTGTTTTGGGTTATTTTGGGTTTGTTTGTGAATCATTTATTTGAATTGAAATGTTTTTTTTCGGGATATTTTTCATTGCTCTACAGATTTGTGTGTTCTATTTTGGGTTATTTTGGGTTTGTTTGGGAATGATTTATCTGAATTAAAATGTTTTTTTTAGGTTGTTTTTCATTGCTCTATAGATTTGTGTGTACTGAAATTTCTTCCCTGAGTTAGTATATCTGAGTTTATACTTTAAAGAATTTTACCCATGTGTTTTCTTTGTTTTCATTCTCTTTGGATTTTTATTTATTTTTTATTTTTTATTTTTATTTTTTATTTTTTGTGCGGTCAATACAATAACACTAGCAAGTGTGGTTGGTTTGTTTTTCTAGAACTTCCTAGAACTTTAAAAATCTTTTTTGTTTTCTAATGGATGGGATGATGGATAGAATTGCATTTTGCATATAGCTACAATTGCATTGTGAGTGATTTATACCTTGAAACCAACCTAAGTGACCAACCCAAAGTTGGAGATATATCATGTTGGCCCCTCTTTAACTTCCAGCTTTCTTTTCTAGCTATTATGAAATGTAATGTCTCTTATATTCTTCTTATGTTTTGAGAATAGTATCTTGGATTCTTGGTTGCTGCTAATTTCTTTTGGTTTATGTTTTCCCAGATTATCCACGTAATATGGTTATTGCTATATTTTAGTAATGAATAATGACAAAATACTAGAGTTTAGCAATGTTGCTTCAGTAGTTACTTTGCTATTTTTTAGATTTTTGTCACAAAATATCAAATAAAAAATGTTATATATGGTGTTGCTTCAATAGTAACTTTGCTTTTGTTAGATTGTGGCTTCACAACATTGGTTACATTGTTGCTTCAAAGCATTGATTTTTAAATGATGGTCTCCAAATCCTTAGCTGTATATTTCATAGTTTTTTAATCAAATTTCATGTCTTTGTCTTTGGTTCTTCATGATAGTGTTCAGTTCATTGATTTTGTTATTCTTCTGAATAAACAAATTCTTTTGGTAGCCCTTCTTACTACTAGGAAGTCACCTCCTTAGGCAAGTAAATTTTTCTCTACTCAGTGAATTAAAGCTTGAATTATTGTTACTATATTTATAACAATTCTTGTGTTTTTTAGATTCTTTGTTATCTTAATTGATATGTAGTGAAATTTGCTAGTACCACAAGAGTACTGAGCTCCTGATTAGGAAGCTTTCATTCAAGAGGCTTGTTTGTGAAATTGCTCAGGACTCAAGGTAATTGAATGGTCGCAATAGATAAACATTGTCATATTTATCATAATTGTTTAGGGGTTTTTTTTATGTTTTTTATTAGTAGTGTATGTTAATGTTAATGTTTTTGAATTTTTTTTGTTGGGTTGTGGATTTGAATAGGCTACATTCTTTGATTTTTGACCGAAATTTTGAATGGTTTGCTATTGTTTCTACTCTTTTGTTTTCAAATTGAGGTAAACTACCAATAGGTCCTAATAGTTGGACTTAATTCCTGTCAAGTCCTATTGAAAATAAGTATTGGTAAAATTGTCGCTAAAAATAATTTTTTTGTGACAATTTTTTATATATGTCGCTAAAAATTGATAATTAGTGACTTTTTTTGTCATGATTTTTATAAATTGTCACTCAAACTTACAATTAGTGACTTTTTTATGGAAAATTTTCCTATAGGACCTATTAGACAATAAGTCCACTTATTAGGACCTACACGTAAGTACCCCTTCAAATTATTTCCTCTTCTACAATTTTTTGCTGATTTACTTGTATATATGCGTGTATGTCAGGAAAACTTTTATTTATGAAGGACATCACTCTTTAGCAATTTTGCCCCCTCTCTCTATATGTATATGTGTGTTTTTTTCTTAGTTTGATCATTGTTGTTGCCTCTATCAGGTTAAGCTTGAATGACTGCAATGACTATAAGTTAGACAAATGTCTATTTTTTTGAATTAAATTGTTGGTCATAGATTTCAAAGCATTGTTGACTATGACTTCTGTGTTTTGACTTTTTATTTGCCAATTTTGTTTTGGTGAAAGTAGTTTGTGGCCCTTTCAAGAGTTTTATATGACAAATTTGAGTGTGGATTTATTGACATTGTGCAATAAAGCATCTATCTAATTGTTCCTCTTTGCCACCTATCACTCTCGGCAGAAAAATACCAAATGTGATTTAAATAATTTATCATTTTTAGTTAACAAGTTTTGTCTTTGAGTTTTGCCATTTTAATCTGCTTTCAAATTCTGTATTCTTAAAAGTAGTAGTGTGCATTTGGGCTATCCTCCATATAATTTTCTCTCTTAATTTATACGAATTATGTGTAAGTTTCTCATGGCCATCATAGTTTAAAATTTCTATTATTGCTACCTACTTGATTACTTTATGAAATTTTTGAGAATCTTGGTTTACTTGAAATATGCAAGAAAAACCATGGACAAATTCATTCAATAGAAAAGAGGCCAGCTGCATGCAATAAATCATAACTTCTTGAGCAAGGATGTGAATGACATATAGATGCAGATATGTCTTGTCACCAGTTCAGTTGAGTCATGTTGTTTAGTCTAGAGGATAAATTATTTATTATCAAAGAAATTTGTGAAATATAATGCCTAATTTTAAGGCTAAAGTTGGTGTTGGAACTTGGTGCTGATGTGTTTCTGCTAAAGCAATATAGTGGTTATAGATTGGAGCTTCAGAATATGGTGTTGCATTTGTTGCTTTTTAACTGTAGAAATAGAACTTTGGTTTGAATTTTAAGGTTTGTTAGATGATGTTTAAAAGACAGATGGCAGAAATTTATAGATTGGAGCCTCTAATGTATTTTTTTTTTTAATTTGGGGGGTTAATTTGTTAATGCCTTTTATTTGGAAAGAAAACAAATTACTTGGATTGGTTGGTTGGTTCATTATTATTGAAAAACAAAAAACAAAAAAAAAAAAAAACTTTGCCTTGCTCACTTTGATCTTCTCTCCTCAGTCAAAATTTTGCATGAAATTTCTGATTTATATATATTTGCAGTGATGAAGTTAATACTCTAGATTTTAGTATATCTTTGTAGATATGAAGGTGCATGACTATATATGTATATCTATAACTTCATATCTGAAGGTACACCAACATATGTTGCAGATTTGAAAGCATATTTGTTCCCCATAGATTAGTTTTCATTGCTTGTGTTTTGTTGCTTAGGTCTTGAACTCAACGGGAGGTTAGTGGAGCAGCTGTTGTGAGACTCTGAAACTCTGCAATGTATGTTAGTTGTAGTTTTTAAGTAAATTGAGATCTTTGGTTGTTTTATCATGTTTTTGTTGTTATTGGTTTCTACTTTCAGTGTATGTTAGCTATGAAAGTTTGGTGAATTGTTATGTCCTTACTTATCTATCAGATGTTTTGAGGGCAGAAGATGGAAACCAAGAGCGTACACACCAATTGAAGAGAATGAGATTCAGATTAAGAGCGAGTCTGCTTTAGGTACTTTTTATATTCCTATTAATGAATGCTTGATTAGATGATGCTTTTGTTTCTAATTGCCTTACTTTGTGGTATATTCTTAATTTTTTGATAGATAAATGTGTATCCGTTGGTTAAAGCTTCCGCTTCATTGAATATGCCTTTGCATTATCTGGACAAATTTGGTGTGTAATTTTCTAACTCTAGGCTATAGCTGGATTAATGGGCTCAAAGCCAACACTACAACAGACTTATTTTGTGTTCAATTAGGTTCTTAATCATTTTTGATAATGGCTGTGTTTTTTTTTTTTTTTGAATTTTTTGTTATTGGAATCTTGGAATGAACTTGCTCCAATTAAAATGATTATGAAATCTTAAATTTATTAGTAGCAGAGAACAAAAACAAAACTGAGACAAGAGTACCATCTCTTAGTGAATATTAGTCTCTTAATGAATATTGGAGGGTGAGTAGAGAGTACCATCTTCGTTCAATAGAAAAGAGGCCAACTGCATGCAATATAGCTTCTTGGCAAAGTTGTTAAAATCGAGATCCTATGTGGGATCATTGGAAGGGCCTAGTGGATCGGATCGAGGATCGTAAGATTTTACTTTCAATGTACAATAAAATGAAAAATTATCAATAATGATAATATATGTTACGTAATTTTAAAAATATTAAAGAAAAATGATAAATTTGATATAATGCATTTTTTTATGTTAACATCAATTAGAAGAGACATTTGAAAAAAAAAAAAGTGTTTATAGTCAAAATTTTTATATAGATATACACATATATCTATGCGATTCTAGTCAATTTATAGATATACACATATATACACATTTATAGTCAATTTTCTATATACATATACATACATCTATATGAGGAATAAATAACAACAAAAAAATTGTTAGGATCTGGATCGTATGCGATTCTACACGATTTTATGAATATGATCGTAGTAACTTTAAGATCCTACTAAATTTAACATCCTACAAATAAATTGATCGAGAAATATGGCCAGACCTAAAAGCATAACACTAAATAATGATCCCTTTCCAAGTCCAAGTGTAATAGCCAACAAATAAAAAATAAATAAAAAGAAGCAAGAAGTCTATTTTAAATCTTGCCCCATATCTTGCTCAATAGAAAGCTTCCACATAATTTAAAATCATATGAGATTCACTGACCTTGCTGCTATCAATCTTTGATGGGGGTAAGTTTCTTCTTGATGTATACATTGGCTTGTTTGCATCATAGAAACTAAATCTTGGGGGTTGAAACAAAAATGCAAAAGTAAATGTTAAAACCTAACTGTTTCACTTCAAAGCATTTTTGTTTTTGTTTGCAGATAGCATGTTTGAATGAAGTTACCAAACAAGCTACACATAACCTACTTTCCCTGGTACCAAGCACTGGTTTTTTTATAAAAAAAAAAAAAAAAAGAAAAAAAAAAGTGTAAGATTGATAAAGATAAGGAAAAAAAATTAGGTAGCCTGTTGGAAAATATGCATATATATATGTATGAGTCTTTGTATTTGTTGGAAAATTAAATTTAAATGTCACAATTGTAGAGGAACAAAATTTTGAGGGGTTACAAAATTGTGACATGTTTAAATAAAGAGAGCATTCGAAAAATATTTGATACCGACCTTCATGAAGAACTCTTTGGCAGAGGCATGAATTATCTCTGATTTGAAGACATTTGCAGTCGGGAAGCACCATCTGACCTGACAAGAATGTAGAATGTTTATTACTTATTCAAGTTTGACACATCGTGAATTTTTTTTTTTTTTTTTTGTGCTATATGATATGTCTTGTAGTTTATTTCTTTAGATAGCATAACCAACTGTTGTAAGATTGAGAAGTATCTCCTTCTTGAAGACATAGACTCCCATGGAAACAATATATGGCTTCTTTTCAGCCTCTTCTCTTGATAGTCCTATAACTGTTGTATCTACTGCCTAGAAAAGTACAAAAGTTTGTGAGAAAAATAAGTCCAAGAGTCCATAGATACTATAGAACTTTGTCAGAGTATTACAAAATTTGAGTAATTACCATTGCCTTCAAATCAGCTCCTTTGGGCTTTTCACTGAATGAAAGTATCCTTTATTTACCGTCTATCTTCAATAACACAACTGCCTTACAGTATCTGTCGTACCTTGGAACCACCTGTTACCTATCTCACCTTGAGCTTGAGTAGCTGCTAGAGCCTACATAGATCATAACAAGATGCAATTAATTGAACACATTTTTTACTCACAAAGATCCTAAAGCAACCAAGTTCTACATTAAATTACATATGAAAAAAATTGAAAAATACATGAAGATGAGAAATGAATTAGGTAGCCTGATAACTCAATGGATCTCTTATGAGTATGAATTCATGAATCTAAATACAAATATGCGAGTAAGACTTAACAAATTGGATATAGATTTTTTTTTTTTAATGAGAATTTAATTTTAGAGACAAAAGAATGAGAAATGACTTATATAACTGATTCCAAGTAATTGAGATACAACACTTAATATAATTCTATTAAAATTTTAGCAAAATACTTGTATCTAAAAAAGTTGATAGGACAAGTAAAAAAAAAAAAAATTACAAATATATTAAACTCCCATCATTAAATTTGTCAAGTGAGACATGTTTTGTGAGACATGAACAAGTTTGCATATATACCTATAAAGTTGGTATAGCCAGATAACCATGGCCATTGAATCATGCTTGCTTTTAGCATAAAAGAATATATTCTATGGTGGATCTCAGTTGCTTATTGTTTGTATATGTTTCTCTTTTCATAATTATAGCGACCCAGGTTTTACCCTGACTTTCGTTGTGTTCCGGACTCAGATTTCGTGATTGTATACTGTTGTCTATGTCTTGTTTCCATCCTTTAACTCTTTGTATTTGAGTTTTGGATTATGTTGGGCGTGTTTGGAATAGGTTGGTTGTTAGTTGGTCTAGAACATTGTTGCCCAGATTTTGGCTTCTTCGCTCGAGCGAGGCTTAGCCTTGTATAATCTGCTTCTTCGCTCGAGTGAGCCTTGTGAAATTGTTTCTTTGCTCGAGCGAGACTTCCTGCGCTCGAGCGTGCGTCGGTGTTGGTGACAGACCTGAAGCTTTGCATTCTATGCTCGAGTGACGCTTCTTATTGTGTCTAGTCGCACGAGTGACAACTCCTTCGCTCGAGCGAGCCTGTTTCTATCAGATCGTAAATGAGATATTTCAGAACACTTTTGCAGGTCACTCTCTCTCTAAAACTCTCCAAAAATGCAGGTTTTCATACTCTCTCTAGAATACACCTTCTCTTTAAGATTTCATCTAGGTTCGTTGTGTTCTTGACCCTAGTGTCTTTGAGAATAAGGTAGAGGGCTTCAAGAGCTTCGTGTTGATCCAAGTAAGAGTTCGTTTCGTTATCTTTGGAGTTTCGATCTTGCTTGCCCGTCTTCTACACTTAAGGTAGGGATTTCCTTTGAGTTATATATATGTTTTTCCAAGATCTAAATGATTTTCGAAATCGTCCTTTGATTAGCTTTGAGAAATTGATTGTTGATTTCAAGAAGATGAGTGATTTTGAAAGAGGGTTTATTTTCTTTTCCTTTGAAAATAGAAATTAAGGGTTTTGAACCATATTGATTGAAGAAAGATGATTTTGGGGAGATCCTTCTAAATATTTTGGAGATGAATGGTTTTAGTGAGAAAACCTAGAAATTGGGTCTTTTTGAAAGATGATGAAAATCCTTGGAAGACGTTGTCATATTTATTTTGTGTACCAAAATAAATGGATGTTTTGAAAATTGTTTATTTATATATAAACGATGAATTTTGTGAACAAAATGAGAAATGTTGTTTATTTTGGAAATTATTGTCAAAATGTTGATTTAGTCTTAAATTGACTAAATTGTTGAGATTGCTCGAAATGTGGGAATTACGTTATTCTCTTGAATGAATTGGATATAAAAGTATATATATATATATTCATCTTGTGGAAATGTGTTGAAAAGAGGATTGGAAATTTTGATCACAATGGTATATTGTGTGGAACAATTGAATATGGAAGTAATGTTACATTGCATTATTAATCATACATTGGCATTTCAATTCATTAGGCTATGTTAAGCTTTGAAAATTTGCATTAAGAAAAGAATGTTGGGAAATGGGTTTTCATGAATTGGTTTTGGGATAAATACAGTGGTAAGTCTTGATAGGTGGTGTAAATGAAATTGTTTAAGTTGGCTTAAGTGTCCTTGGTGAAAGACCAGAAAGTTGTGCAAATAGGTGTCGAGCCTTCCGGTTAATACCGGTAAAAATGACAATTGGTAATACTCGTATAGTCTACTTGCAGACACTGACCTAGGGATTACCAGAGTTGTATTTACCGTCCCTTGAACTAAATTGATAAATTTTGAACAATTGAAGTTGCATAACATCATTGAGCATGTTGGTTTTCAAAAGATGAATGTGTGTTCTACTTTCAAAAAGGCAAGGCATGGCATGGCATAAGCATTCCATCTCACGAGACTTGTATAAAATGTATATACTTTGTTAAGAATTTCCTATTGGGCTTTATGCTCACCCTACAGGATTCTTGTGCAGGAAAAGATGTGGTGATTCCGCCTAACTGAAGGCATGGAAGTGTGTGCAGAGAGCATAAGGTGCTCATCTGCTATGACTCTGATTGTAAGCCAAGGGCTTTGTATGTGTGGGTTTGAACAACTGTTTTCTGTAACCAGGCTCAAGCCTTGGAAACTTGTAAACCCTTAGGGGTATTTGTTATTTAATTAGTTGTTGTTGGACTAATTGTATTATCGCATGAAGATTATTTACATCATGTAATGCAAGTATGAGGATTTATTATCAGTTTTACTTTAAAGGGCCATGACTATTGTATTACCATTTGGGCATGAAAATTGCGGCGTTACAACTTGGTATCAAAGCTACCGGGTTTGAATACTTGGAGCTCATGGGAAGTCGTTGTTTAACCACAATGGGTTCATGTTGCATGATAGGTTGCATGATAGAAAGATGTTGTGCATTGTGTGATTATGTGATAACATGCTTATGTGACTATATGGGTATGGGATTGAACTTTTGGGATTTTTTTCGCCTGTTAAATTCCTTGAGGTCTTCTTAGAAGGGTACTTGATCAATACTCATTCTACTAAGAATTCTTAGTTTTTCGTGGGATAAATTTCATCATGAAAGAATAATCCGTATGTGTTTACATGACTAAGTGCTTATGTGGAATGAAATTGAAATGTCTATATAGTAGTGAAATATATGGAATTGCGATGATTAGACGTGTGAGGTAAATTGTGGGCACGTATGGGTTAGTGTGCTAAATCATTTCTATTGTCCTTTATAGGATGTCAAGAAGAGATCAAACCCATGGTGGTAGAGGCGGGAGACGTGGTAAGGCTCGCCGGGGTGTGCATGAGGTACCGGTCCATGAGGTCTTGGTGCAAGAAGAAGAGTCAGGCCAAGCCAATCTAGCTGAACAAGCGGACCAAGTAGGTCAAACCGCAATGGGGGCCCTAGCTAGAGAAATAGCAAGGGCTATGAACTTGTTGAGGGCAGAGAACCAAGCCCGAGAGAACACCTTAGAGGCAAAAGCAAGTTTCCTTACTAAGGAGTTTTTGCGGGCCAAACCGGATGAATTCCATGGTGGCCTCGAGCCTAAGAAAGCGAATGAGTGGCTCGAACAAACTGTGAAGACATTCGAGATGCTTCACATTGATGATAGCGAGTTGACAATGACTCTAGCGAGTTACTACCTTAAAGGGAATGCGGGTCAATAGTGGAAGTATGCCAAGAGTAGAGTAGAGCCAACATGGGAATGCTTTCCAATATAAGTATTTACCTGTCGCTGCTAGGGAGAGATTGAGGCAAGAGTTCAAAGACCTCAAACAACTCGACATGACCGTGGCCGAGTTCGAGGCAATCTTCTCTAGTTTATCTAGGTTTGTACCAGAGTTGGTGGCAACGGAAGAGCGCTGTTGCATTGAATTCGAGAAAAAGTTGAAAACCAAAATTTTCTTTAAGATTGTTGGGAACATGATTCGGAACTATGACCGTCTTGTAGAGTCGGCAGCATACATAGAGATTTCCATGCAAGCCGAGGAGGAGAGGCTTCGGAGTTTGAGGTCTAGGGGCCAAGAGTCTCAAGGAGACTATAGGCAGAATAAGAAGAGCAGAGGTACCTTTTCATCCCAGTCCCAACCACAGCAGTCTCGATCTACTTTTCATTTGCCTAGTTCAGGCCCGGGAAAGATTACGCAGAGTGGCTTTTCTTGTTTCAAGTGTGGCCAGCCGGGTCACAAAGCCTTTGCTTTCCCACATAAGAGACAAGGGCAGTTGATGTTGTCACCACCACCACCTAACCGATCACAGAGTCAGTCTCAGTCCCAGAATAGGAGACAAAGGTTTAATTGTTACTAGTATGGTCAGCCAGGGCATATGAAGAGAACTTACCCACAGTTGGGATACGCGTCTGGTGCATCAGGGTCGAGGCAGACTCAAAGCCACCAGCAGGCTCATTCAGCTCAGGCTTCATGAGCTAATCAGGGAGCCGCTTCGGCTCAGTCAGTACATCAGGCCTATGCTCCGAGAGGGGAGCAAGTTAATCAGGGGCCATAGGGGCATGTGTATGCTGTTACCGTGCCAAAGCAGTTGCCAGAATCCTCAGTTGTGAGAGGTATTTTTGTTGTGTGTAATTCTTTGGCTAATGTATTGATAGACACAGGTGCGTTTCATTCATTTATATCTACTGCATTTGCTTCTGCATTTGGGTTAGAAGTAGCACAATTAGTGCCTCCACTCAGAGTAGAGTCACCTATTGGGGGTCCAGTTGATTTAGACTGGGGTTGTCATGACTGTGAAATAGAAGTTGACGGGTGTCGACTTCCGTTTGCTTTTGTATTGCTGGACATGTCAAGTTTTGATGTCATTTTAGGCATGGACTGGTTGTGTTCGTACCAAGTGGTGATAGATTGTTACCATCATAGGGTTACAATTTGCACCTTAGGTGGTGATTGTTTTTACTTTCTGTGGAACCGTGTTGATAGGGTCTTGTCGCCAGTCTTTGACCCTCGTAGTAGAAGCAAACTTAGTGGCCTTCTTGTAACTCTCTTGCATAGTGAAAGTGACGAGGCCCATATTGATTTACTAAGAGTGGTTTGTCAATACCCGGATGTCTTTCCTGAAGATATTACTAGTTCACCACCTCATTGGGAGATCGAGTTCTCCATTGAATTAGTGCCTGGCACGGCACCGATTTCCATGTCATCGTATAGATTTGCATCCGCTAAATTGAGTGAGTTGACGATTCAACTCCAGGAATCACTAGATAAGGATTTTATTCACCCTAGTACTTCACCTTGGGGAGCACCGGCTCTCTTTGCTAAAAAGAAAGATGGAGCCTTAAGACTTTGTATTGATTATCGAAAGTTGAACCGAGTTACTGTTAAAAATAAGTACCCAATGCCTCGTATAGATGATCTGTTTTGTTAGGTCCCTAAGTCTTGTCAATCCCGCGAACAAACTTGTGTAATCGAGTTGTAATTTTCTGTGCTGTTTTGTCTTGCTCGCTCGAGCGAAGAAGTCCTCACTCGAGCGAAGGACTGCGTCTGGCTTCAAACCTGAAAGAGATAAATGTGCGCTCGAGCGAAGACTATGTGGCTCGAGCGAAGACTGCGTCTACATAAAAACCTGAAAGAGGTTATTTCTCGCTTGAGCGAAGGTTTCGTGGCTCGAGCGAAGGCACTTATGGAAATCACGCGAGATAAGCTTCTCGCTCGAGCGAGCTTCAAAATCCAAGATTTCTATAAGTAGTTGGTTTTCTCCAAAACTAGGATTACTGCTTCAGATCTACTTTGAGGTTTTCTAAGGTTTTCTTCTGGAGAGTTTTTGTGAGTTTTCCTTAATAAAATTGAATGAGTATTACACTCATGAATTGAGAAGCACATATCAAGGAGGTTGATCGAATACATACGAGAGTGTTATTCTTCGGTGGATTCCGAAGATTCAAACGTAGAGTTTCAAAGGAGTTTGATTCTGTACGTAGTCATTAATTCGACAATTGAAGTTGTGGATTCAACTTCAGATTGATCAGTTCCAAGACGAAGGTTTGGTGAAAGAGTTACAGAAGGTTTGAAGGCAAATTGACTGAGTTGGGTAATTTGTGTATTATCTTTGTAATCTTTCTTTCTTCAGTAGTGGATTGATTAGTGGCGGTTTGCCCGTGGTTTTTTATTACAATTGAAGTTCCACGTAAAAAAATCGTTTGTGCCGATTTATTATTTATTCTGAAAACAACAACCTAAATCACTTTCGTAAGTGCTTGATGATTTAGATTGAGTGTTTTGGATATTTGGGAATTAGAATGTTTTAATCCTGATCTAATCACGAATCACTTAGGAATTTCAATTGGTATCAAAGCAGGTCACTCTTTGTTTTTATCAAAACTATAGGAGTGTGATTTTGTGTGACTAGTGATATGGATTCTGTTCGTGAAGGTAACTCGACCCATAGACCTCCTTTACTCGATGATACAAACTATTCTTATTGGAAAGCTCGTATGAGAGCGTTTTTAAAATCCATTGATGAGAAAGTTTGGCACTGCGTGATCTATGGGTGGAGTGAACCTACTGTCACCATTGATGGTGTTGATATTCCTAAACCCCTTGATAAATGGGACACAACTGATTACCAAAACTCGAGTTGGAACAGTAAGGCTCTCAATTCCCTGTTTTGCTCCGTCACACCTGAAGAGTTTCATCGTATCTGCACGTGTGAGGTAGCAAAAGAGGCTTGGAACATTCTTGAAACGATTCACGAAGGTACTACTTCTGTCAAAAGGTCAAAACTTCAACGTCTCACCTCCGCCTTTGAAACTCTTTTTATGCGCGATGATGAGACGTTTGATGATTTCTATGCAAAACTTAGTGATATCGTGAATTCTTGTTTCACTCTCGGTGAAAAAATCCCTGAAGCTAAAGTTGTTAGAAAAATTTTGAGGTCTTTACCCGAGAGGTTCCAATCAAAAGTGACAGCCATTGAGGAGGCTCAGAATGTTGATACCCTCAAGCTTGATCAGTTGGTTGGAAACTTGCAGACTTATGAAGCCCACCAGATTTCAAAGAAAAAAACAAAAAGATAGTGTGGCTTTCACTAGTGCTTATGAAACTACAAAAACTCCGGAGACTGAATTTGATTTAGAGTCTGAGATGATGGCTATGTTTACTAAACAGTTTAAAAAAAATTTGAAGAAAAAGAAGCCTAATTTCAGAGACCCTATTTCAAAAGACAAGAGTAATGAAAAATCCAAAACTTTTCTATCAAAACTTGCTCCAAAAACTGAAAAGAAGATTGTAAAGGGGCAAGGGGTCAAGTGCTATGAATGTCAAGGGTTTGGTCATATTGCCCTTGAATGCCCTTCGAAAAAGAATTTAAAGAAAGTCTACACTGTGAATTGGGATGATGAAAGCGGGTCGGAGCAAGAACCCGAAGAACCTGAATCCGGTGAAGATGGGGATAGTGCTTTCATGGCATTTTGTTCCACTTTCACTCAACCTCTTCCAAAGCCAGCAAAATTAGCTCATGGACAGAACCTGTATCATCCTCCCACATTGGAGTAACTACCTGTATTGGAAGATCAGAATGAGGGCGTTTCTGAGAGCTTTTGACCCAGAAGGTTGGCAAGCCATTGAAGAAGGCACAGAAAGTGTTGACAATCTGAGCAATCAGAGAGCCCTGATTACTATTCGTGAAGCGATTTCTGATGAAGAATAGCAACGGGTTGCTCACTGCACAAAGGCTAAAGATACATAGGAAATTCTGAGCCAATTTCATGAAAGAGGAGATTCACCTTCACCATCATCCAACAACTTTTCTGCCTTAGTTGCCCGACTGGATGAGGTCAAGAAGAATGAGGAGCAAAAAGATGATGATGAAACATCTACATCTGAAGACAATGATAAGATTACCGGTGATGATCTACAACAAGCTTACGAAAAGCTTTATAATGAATCTCTGAATCTATCTAAAATCAATGACAAACTCACTCTCAAGCTCAAAGCATGTGAAAGTGAGAATGTCAAGCTGAAAGAAGAACTTGTAGCAGCAAAGCAGAATATCATCAAGATCTCAAGTGACAAGCAAGACTTATGTGGAAAACTTCTATCCTGTGAAACTGAAAGGAATGAACTTCTGAAGATGTATTCCACATATGAAGAGAAGCTTGAAAGCCTTGAGATGTCACAAGCTACATTGGAAGAGATAGTCTGTCAGAAAGATGAAGAACTCCGGATTGCTAGAGCCACTATTGCCATGTGGAACAAAGGTTCCAAATCTTTAGAAGACATCATTGGGTCTCAACAAATGGGTTGTGACAAAAGTGGGCTAGGCTATGGTGCGACAGCTCACAAGGGACAAGCCTCTACTTCACATGACTTGAAGACTCAAGCAAAGGGAAAGCTGAAGGTAGACTAGGGTGATCCCTCTCTTCATCCACCTAAAGGAGGTAAGATCAACAAAAAGGAGGTAAAACCTATTTTTATTTGTCATCACAGTGGTAGGTATGGCCACATTCGTCCTTATTGCTATGAATTGTTTGGTAAGGTGTCTCAAAAGGGTAGAAATTCGAATACTTTTTGGGTTAGGAGACAACCTTACATGTCTAGGCGGAATACCAAGATTCATGAGGGTGTTCACAACGCCAAGACATTTACCAAGACCACTAGACCTGATTTTGTTAAGACTAAAAAGATTTGGGTGAGAAAAGACGATTTGACTTGTTTAGTTGTTCACACGGCTCTAAAAGCACGTGACTCACACATGTGGTATCTTGATAGTGGGTGCTCTCGTCATATGTCCGGTAACAAATCCTACTTCACCTCCCTTGAAAAATATGAAGGAGGAATTGTTACCTTTGGAGATGGCGGCACTTCTAGAGTCATTGGTAAGGGCTCTATAAGTGTTGCTGGTCTTCCCAAGCTTGAAAATGCCTTACTTGTTGATGGTCTTAAAGCAAATCTTTTGAGCATTAGTCAAATGTGTGATTCCCATCATGAAGTATTGTTTTCAAAAAATAAATGTGAAATTTTAGATAAAAAAGGAAATATTTTCTTGCATGGGGTTCACACATCTGATAACTGCTATGGGATTGTTACTACTAATGATCTCACTTGTCACTCAGCCATCATAAGTAACATTGACTTGTGGCATCAAAGATTAGGTCACATGAATTTCAAAGACCTAACTAAGATAGCCAACAAAGAGCTTGTGAGAGGAGTACCTAAATTGGGTAAGAATCTGAACCATGTGTGTGGACCATGTCAACTTGGGAAACAAACCTGTGCCCCTCATAAGAAGGTGAACAGCTTTACAATCAAACGTCCTCTTGAATTGGTTCACATGGACTTAATGGGACCTACTCGCACTGAAAGCATCGGAGGTAAATGATACATTTTTTTAACTGTTGATGATTTTACTCGATTTTCGTGGGTAAATTTTTTAAGGGAAAAATCTGATACGTTTGATGCTTTCCAGGCCTTAGTCCTTAAAATCCAAAATGAACAAGGTGTTTCCATTGGGCATATCATAAGAATCCGAACTGATCATGGTCGTGAGTTTGAAAATAGTTTGTTTTCGGATTTTTGTGATATGCATGGAATTAAGCATGAATTTTCTGCACCTATTACTCCACAACAAAATGGAGTAGTTGAGAGGAAGAACAGAGTTGTTCAAGAAATGGCTAGGGTCATGCTCCTTAGCAAGAAACTTCTTCCAAAGTTTTGGGCTGAAGCCCTAAATACTACTGTTTATGTCATAAATCGCGTGTATTTAAGGCCCGACACTTTACAAACTCCATATGAATTGTGGAAGGGATTGAAACCTAATGTAAAATACTTCAAAACTTTTGGGAGTAAGTGTTACATTTTAAAAGATAGAGAGCCTTTGGGCAAATTTGACTCCCGAAGTGATGAAGGTATTTTTCTAGGGTATTCAACCACTTGTAGGGCTTTTCGAGTCTATAACCTGCGAACTTCTTCTTTAATGGAATCTATCAATGTGTTTATAGATGACACAGGTTCCCCTACTCCAGCAACAAATGAGGATGACAATGGTGAGTCTCCAATCTTGGATACTGAACCACAAAGTCAAAGAGAAGCTGAGGTCCAAGCACAAGAAGTTGAGACGGCACCATCCTCACAGGTAAGTCAAAGTCCAAAGAGTGCACAACGAAACATCACTCCTGATGCTTCTGTCACTGCAAGTCCTGAGTTCAAACCATCAGCAAGGGTGAAACTGAATCATCCAGCTCAACAGCTGATTGGAAGTGTAGCGGATCGAATGAAAACCCGAAGACAGATTCGGGATGAGGTATCACATATGTGCTATGTTTCATTAATTGAACCTAAGAATTTTAAAGAGGCCTTGCTAGATGATAGTTGGGTCAATGCTATGCATGAAGAATTAGGTCAATCTGAACGTAACAATGTTTGGACTCTAGTTCCCAGACCTAAAGACATGAATGTGATAAGTACCAAGTGGATCTTTAAAAATAAATCTGATGAGAATGGTACTGTGGTTAGGAATAAAGCTAGGTTAGTTGCTCAAGGATACACTCAAGTAGAAGGTGTTGACTATGATGAGACATTTGCCCCAGTTGCACGTCTCAAATCTATTCGTATTTTACTTAGTGTTGCTTGTTTTCTTGGCTTTAAATTGTTTCAAATGGATGTGAAAAGTGTCTTTCTAAATGGGTACTTGAAAGAAGAGGCATATGTTGAGCAACCAAAAGGGTTTGAAGACCCTAAATGTCCAAATCATGTCCACAAGTTAGACAAGGCTTTGTATGGGTTGAAACAAGCCCCTCGGGCTTGGTATGATAGACTTACTACCTTTCTTCTTGATAATGATTTTCAAAGGGGTAGTGTGGATAAGACTTTATTTGTGAAACATACTAAGTCTCATATTCTTGTTGCTCAGATTTATGTTGATGATATTGTGTTTGGATCCACTGCTGAACATCTTGTGAAATATTTTTCGGATTGTATGACACATGAGTTTGAGATGAGCATGATGGGAGAGTTGTCTTATTTCTTGGGTCTTCAAATTAAACAGTCTCCTTCGGGTATGTTTGTTTCTCAGACTAAGTATGCTAAAAATCTTTTGTCAAAGTTTGGTCTTGAGTCTGCCAAACATGCACGTACTCCCATGAGCACCAGTCTTCACCTTTCCAAAGATTCCTCTGGTATTGATGTAGATCCTACCCTTTATAGGAGTATGATAGGGAGTCTTTTGTATCTCACAGCCAGTCGTCCTGATATTTCCTTCAGTGTCGGTGTTTGTGCCCGTTACCAAGCCAGTCCTAAAGAGTCTCACCTACTAGCGGTCAAACGCATCATCAAATATGTTAATGGGACATTGGGGTATGGGGTTTGGTTTTCTACTGATACTACAGCTGAAATTACTGGTTTTTTTTATGCCGACTGGGCAGGGTGTGCTGATGATAGGAAGAGTACATCCGGGGGGTGTTTTTACTTTGGGAATAATTTGGTTTCCTGGCATAGTAAAAAGCAAAATGCCATCTCTCTTTCCACTGCTGAGGCTGAGTACATTGCTACAGGGAGTTGTTGTGCACAAATGCTGTGGATGAAGCAAATGCTTCATGACTATGGGATAGAACAGAACACTTTCACTCTTTTTTGTGATAACACAATTGCCATAAACATTTCAAAAAATCCTGTCCAACACTCTCTCACCAAACACATTGACATTCGTCATCATTTTATTCGAGAGTTAGGGGAAGTGGGCCTTATTGTTCTTGAGCATGTTCCCACTGAGCATCAAAAAGCTGATATTTTTACAAAACCCCTTGATCTTCTTCGGTTTGAGTTCCTTAGAAAGACCTTGGGTGTCATGCTCGATCACTAGAGTGTTACTTGTTCCTTGAGTGGGTGTGAGTGTTTGGCTTTGTGTGTGCTTGGATGCAATAATCTGATTGTCATTGATTTCTGTTTTACTTGCATACATCTTTATTTGCACACTACTCATGATGCTTACAAGATCTCATTGTTCTTTGTTTATAGCTCATTTTGAATGCCCATGCTCATTAACCTCATGATCTCATTTTGTACACATCCTTGAGATAAATTGTTGCAGGGGTTTCCGCACAAGTGATCAAAGTTCTCTATGGACCACTAACAGTGTTTCTTGTACTTTTACAGTGGAATTGATCGATACTAGTATATCATGGGTGATGTTGAGTCTCTTAACCATCTACCATCATTTTTCACTTCCACGGTTTCTCCCTCAGTTTCTTGAAGTCCGGGCATTAGGAAAAGGCTACCTCAGAGGCACCAACCAGGCCATCCTTTTTTATTTCATTCTTCTCTGGTTTGGTTTCCATACTCTTGAGCGTGAATGCCACCAGTGAGTGCCCTCAAGAAAGAAAAAGTCTGAAAAAAAAAAAACAAAAAGGGATTCATTGATTGAAGGGGAGCCTCCGCATTTACTCAACAAATACCCCGTGATTCCTAGTGGTTTGACTTTTCTCTGTGATGTTCAGTTACTCTTGCCGGAGGTCCAGCCATCCGATCACTACGAGGATTAACTCTAGCTCAGTGGACTCTCATGGATTGCACACACACACTTTACTTTGTGAGATCTCATGTTGGATTTTGAGTTGTACATTCTCATGTAGCTTATGATCACTGATTATATTTTATCTGATTTGTTCATGATTACCAGTGTCATTGTTTTTCAAAATTGCAAGTTTACAGGTTTCATGATGCTCGGATTATTTCATCTTAGTCTTAATTTGCCTAAATGTGATCATCTACTTGTGTTCCAGGTCTCACTTTAGGATATTGAGTATCTTGTTTTTGTTTTTGTTTTTTTTTTTTTTTAAAAAAAAAAAAAAAAAAAAAAAATTGGCTTTGGTTTTTTTCTTCTTCGCTCGAGCGAAGGAGTCCTCGCTCGAGCATGCGTCTGCTCCTGCATTAGACCTGAGAGCATGTGTTTTTGGCTCGAGCGACAAGTTATTGGCTCGAGCGACCTCTTGGGCATTATTGTCCTCGCTCGAGCGAGAAAGTCTTTGATCGAGCGACCTGTCGAGGTTCAAATTCTGAAACTGTGTCTCTTCATTTCATTTTTTCCCACCTCTTCGTGGTTCCTTTCTCTCTCCCCTAGGGTTTTCGTGGTCGTCTTTGCTGCAACCGTCAGTTGGTTCTCTCTTGGATTTTGGGCATTTTTTCCTTTCCTTCATTCGCATTCTCCGCAGTGGGTAAGTTTTTTCTTTTCTATTTGTTTTTTTTTTCTCATTTTGTTATGTGAATGTGAATATGCTCTGTTCTCATCTAGGGTTCATTCTTGTTATTTTTGGTCCATTTATCATGTTTCGAGTCTCTCTTGCATTTAGGGTTCATGGTTTCGTATATTGTTATCTGCATTTTGCTAGGGTTTTATTCGGGATTTTTATTTGGGTTTAACATTGGGGATTTTTTGTTTTTTCACATACTGTTTTGTGTTTCCTATGTTCTTCTATGTGGCCTATTTGATTTATATGAATGCTTGGTTCACCAGTCAATGTCCTTCATACATTGTTGCTTCTGTGCTTGTTAATAATTAAACTTTGTTTTGTGTTAACATATTATTTTGCTCAAGTTCTGTTTTTTTTATTATTCTTCACTATTGGGCTACTAAAATTGTTGCTGTGTTCTTTGGTTTGGATTTGGGGTTATCTATTTTTCTTGGTCTCTTGTGTTGTGGGTTCCTGTTTTTTTTTTTTTTTTTTTTTTTTTTTTTTTTTTTTTTGTGTTTGTCTGGGTTCGGTGGGTGTCTTGCTCTGTGTGGGTTGTTTACAGTCATGGCTGAGTCTTCCGTTCCTTCCAAGCATCGCAAGTCCACTGTTTCCCGTCCCCCTTTCAACACTGAAAAGTTCGAGTCAAAAGAAAAGGCCAAGTTGTTTAGGGAGTCGTTTGCATCTTGTAAAGTCCATTTAGAGCGCAATGTCCTCCCAAGTGCCTTTGAGGTTCTTCCCATTCAATCTTTATTTGATTCTTTAGGCGGAGATCAAGTGTTACATTTTTCGGGTCCACAAAATTTGAGTCTCATCCGAGAATTCTATTGCAATATTCATTCCATTCGGAAAAAGATACCGGCCTCCTTTAAGACTTGGGTTAGGAAGCAGTCACTTGTTATCACTGGGGATGTAGTTCGTCAGTTTCTTGATCTTCCTGAAGTTGATGATTTTCATTTTCCATTTCTTACTCGGTCGGGTGTTGATTTTGATCGTGTTGCTTCTGAGTTATGTGGTGTTGACCGGACTTGGCCCGCCGGGGCACTCATTTAGCAAAATGAGTTGCTTCCTCGATTTCATCTTCTCAATATCATTTTGTGTGCCAATATTCATGTCACTACCCATTCCTCGCATATTACTCAGGACCAAGGTTATGTTTTGTATTGTATTCATCATCGCCTTCCCATTGATCTATCAGAAATGACTGTTTCCAAAATGATCGGAGTCTTTGAGGGTCGCAAGTCTTTGGGCCTTCCCTATGGGTGTTTGGTCACTCGGTATCTTACTTCTCTAGGTATTTCTATTTCTGATGATGATGAGTTTGCCCACCCCATCAAACCCATTACTAAGCTCACAGTCTCCCAGAGTCAGGCTCATGTACGGGGGGTGTGTCAGGGGTTGGGAGTTCTGGTGCAGGTGATGATGATCCTATTGCCGAGGAGGAGGAGTTTGAGGCAGCCACTGTCGGTGCCCCTGATCTACTCGAGATGTGACCTCGCTCATTTCGTGGCCAGCTACAGATGTTTGAGCAGTCTGTCACTCGTCGCCTTGATCAGTTAAATAGCCGTCTCGATTCCCTTGACGGCCGCCTTGACCAGCAGGGTCTCATGCTTGCTCAGATACTCTCTATGCTTCAGATGCACATCCACCACCTCCTTCCTAGTTTTCGGTTTCTGGTAATTTTTGGACAGTTGTGAGTTGTATTTTCTTGGACAGGTTTGGTTTATTCTCTTGGACAGTTTTTGGTTTCTTCTCTTGGATAGTCTTTTTGCAGGTGTATATGACTGTTTTTTGTCACTCCCGGCCAAAAAGGGGGAGTATGATATATTTACATATGTTTTGATGTATATGGGATACTCACATGATCTATTTTGATACTCATGATATATTTACATCACTAGTTGTTAGATATTGACAGGTTATTGGGCTTCTGTGTGTTTTGTTGTCTTGATGGTTTCTTGGTTTGAATAACTATTTTCTATATGTTTTTTTTATGCAGATTTTTTTTCCATCAAGATTGGTTTCATGATTGGTTTAGCTAGTTCTTGTGTTTTAGCTCGTTCTTTGAGTTGTAATTGTTTTACCTAGTTCATGTGTTTAGGAAATTGTGTTAGAAAGTTTTGTCCGGGTATTGACAAAGGGGGAGATTGTTAGGTCCCTAAGTCTTGTCAATCCCACGAACAAACTTGTGTAATCGAGTTATAATTTTCTGTAGTGTTTTGTCTTGTTCGCTCGAGCGAAGAAGTCCTCGCTCGAGCGAAGGACTGCGTCTGGCTTAAAACCTGAAAAAGATGAATGTGCGCTCGAGCGAAGACTATGTGGCTCGAGCGAAGACTATGTGGCTCGAGCGAAGACTGCGTCTACATAAAAACCTGAAAGAGGTTATTTCTCGCTCGAGCGAACGTTTCGTGGCTCGAGCGAAAGCACTTATGGAAATCACGCGAGATAAGCTTCTCGCTCGAGCGAGAGAAGCTTAGCTCAAGCGAGCTTCCAAATCCAGGATTTCTATAAGTAGTTGGTTTTCTCCAAAACTAGGATTACTACTTCAGATCTACTTTGAGGTTTTCTAAGGTTTTCTTCTGGAGAGTTTTTGTGAGTTTTCCTTGATAAAATTGAATGAGTATTACACTCATGAATTGAGAAGCACATATCAAGGAGGTTGATCGAATACATACAAGAGTGTTATTCTTCGGTGGATTTCGAAGATTCAAACATAGAGTTTCAAAGGAGTTTGATTCTGTACATAGTCGTTAATTCGACAATTGAAGTTGTGGATTCTACTTCAGAGTGATCAGTTCTGAGACGAAGGCTTGGTGAAAGAGTTACAGAAGGTTTGAAGGCAAATTGACTAAGTTGGGTAATTTGTGTATTATCTTTGTAATCTTTCTTTCTTCAGTAGTGGATTGATTAGTGGCGGTTCGCCCATGGTTTTTTATTACAATTGAAGGTTCTTCAGTTGTGGTTTTTTCACGTAAAAAAATCGTTTGTGTCGATTTATTATTTATTCCAAAAACAACAACCTAAATCACTTTCATAAGTTCTTGATGATTTAGATTGAGTGTTTTGGATATTTGGGAATTGGAATATTTTAATCCTGATCTAATCACGAATCACTTAGGAATTTCATGTTTGATCAGTTGAAAGGGTCTTGTTGTAAGTGTATTGGTCATCTTTGTTCATCCTTCCTAGAAAGGTCATTAGAGATATTGAGGGCCTGCTTAGAGCCTTTCTTTGGTCTGGATCTGATTTAAAGAAGCATTGTGCTAAGATTGCGTGGAGCTCTATATGCAAACCCAAGAATGAGGGGGGTTTGGGGTTCAAAGATATGGGAATTTGGAATAGGGCTGCTGTTGCTAAACACATTTGGTTCCTTTTCTCTGATAGGGAGGGGTCAATGTGGTGTCAATGGGTCAAGTCCTATTTACTCAAAGGTAGGAGTTTCTGGTTTGTCAAAATCCCTAGTGACCCTTCTTGGGTCTGGAGGAAGATATTAAAGCTTAGGCATCTTCTTCTTCCCCTTATTAAGCTTAAAATTGGTAATGGGGAGCTAGCGTTTTTGTGGTTCGATAATTGGCATCCCCTAGGCTCTTTGTGGGATAGGTTTGGGCCCAGAATTGCTTACGATTCGGGTCTTGACAGTAACTCTAAAGTCAGTTCTATCATCTCTAATGGGGTTTGGAAGTGGCCTCTTCCTAATTCTTGGGAGATTCAGGAGTGGATTGCGTCTACTCCCTCCACCCTCAAACCCATTGTGAGTTCTCCTGATAGTCCTTGGTGGAGCCTAACTGGGGATGGCCTTTTCACTATTAAGTCTGCTTGGGACTGTTGGAGGGTTAAGGGCCCTAAGGTCTCTTGGAGCAATCTGCTTTGGGGACATCCGTATATCCCTAGGGTTAGCTTCATTGTCTGGTTGGCGATTCATGAAAGGTTGAACACTAGGGATAGACTTCAGATTTTTGGTCTGGTTACTCATCCTAGTTGTCCTCTGTGTAATGATCCCATTGAGAGCCATTCTCACCTTTTTTTCAGTTGTGCATACTCTTCTCAGATTTGGGCTGCTATCCAGGGTAAGTGTAATGTGAGTTGGCCTAACCTCAACTGGCCTGATACTGTTGAGCTTGCTGTGATTTCTACTAAAGGTAGATCTCTGAAAGCAGCTATTACTAAGTTGTCCTTCATATGCACTGTGTATCATATCTGGAGGGAACGAAATGATAGAGTCTTTAGTCAAAGCAGTGTTCCTGCTGAGGTTGTCACCAAAAATATCATTCAAATGGTGAGGGGTAGGATCATTTCTATGTGTAATGTGATATTGTCTACAGGTGATAGCTGGTACTTGTCACAATGGAATTTGCCAACAACTATCATGAAACTGCCTGCTAATGGAAGAGGCATGAGGGATGTGAGTTTACCTATATTGAGGGTTGAGTGACAGTAGCATATATTGAGTGTTTTCTAATGGTTACTCTTTTGCAGGTGCTGTTGACAGTTACAATCTTGATGTTGCTCAATCCAAGGAAATCTCACTGTGGGTTGAGTGATGTGAGCCAGTACATGATTCACTCCATATGTGGGTTGAGAGTAGTGAGCTGTCCTAAAAATAGCTTTCTAACGTATCTTTATATATGTTATATATTCTCTGTCTTGCAGGTCAGGAGCTCTATTATTACTCGGCTGCTGCCTTTCAGGAGGGTGGCTATTTTTGTGAGGTGTGTGCCGAGTGATGTGAGGGTCTATATGGTGAGGAGTGGCATTCCATACTGTGGGCCGAGTGTGGTGAGGTCCTATATAGTGTGCTTGTTATTTCTCCTTCTTTATGATTACTTTTTCAGGTTCGGCACTTCCAATCTATGGTCTCTTGATCATGTCTACTTGGTGGATTGGAGGTGCGGGGATGGCTTTCTGTCCAGTCACAGGAAGCTGCTAACAGAGTTGTGTTGGGATCGCTTCTTGGACAGTGCCAGAGATCAGGTTCAGTTGATCTCAGTCCGGTGGTGTGAAAGTGGCTGCTCACGTCTTCATCTCTGTAAGACCCTTTTGCGATGGGATTTTGCTGAGTTGATGGCTGTAAGGTGGCTGCTGGAAGAGGGTATCTGTAATGTGGCTAAGGCTGCTTCAAGCGCCGGGCTATACTACATGAGAGTGATAATCAGTTGTCTTTTGTTTTGCTTGTATATAATTTTATATTGTAATTTTGCCTACCTCTACGGGCTGTGTAGTAGGATTTGTGTGTGTTTGCTGAGTGGTAGTTTCGGTTCTTTACCTCAGGTTATATGCTGGACATGTTTTGTACTCCATTTAGGTCCCATCTTGGATGTTCCCTGGGTATATTCTTCTACCTCACTTGTCTTTCCTTTAAGGAATTTGTTGTGGGTTTGGTCGATTCCGCTAGTGAGGATCACGGCAATCTGTGATTTTTTGTATGCTATAGGTTCAGGCTCCCTCCCCTACGGGTTGTGTAGAATGGATCCTAGTAGTTTTTGCTCACTTATCTGTTTTAGTCCAGGCTGATGGATGCCAGCTTTAGTACTTGATCCCTATCCTTTTTTTTTGGGATATGGCTTTTGTACTTTCAGTTTGGCTCTTTCCTCCTCTTGGTTCGGTTTGTGTCTTTCATCTTTGTTTTGTGTTGCTTGTTGTTAGGGCCTGGGGTATGCCCCTTGTAATCGTGTAAATTCTTTGTCTTTAATTTATTTCTTATTCACCCAAAAAAAAAAGGGTCTTGTTGTTTCTCTAAGATAGACCTGAGATCGGGTTATCATCAGTTGAGAGTAAGGGAGGAGGATATCCCGAAGACGACATTCCATACACGGTATGGCCATTACGAGTTTCTTGTGATGCCTTTTGGGCTAACCAATGCACCTGCGGTGTTTATGGATCTAATGAATCGGATTTTTCATGAGTTCTTAGATCATTTTGTGGTTGTCTTTATGGACGACATTTTGATTTATTCACCTTCCAAGAAGGAACACGAGGAACATTTGCAAGTAGTACTTGAGTTACTTAAAGCCCACAAGCTGTATGCTAAATTGAGGAAATGTGAGTTCTGGCTGAGAGAGGTTAAGTTCTTAGGCCATGTAGTATCCAGGGAAGGGGTGATTATAGATTCATCCAAGATAGAGGCAGTGCAAGATTGGGCACAACCTAAGAATGCTTTTGAGATTCATAGTTTCTTGGGGTTGGCCGGGTATTACTGTAGGTTTATGAAGGATTTTTCTAGGTTAGCTTCACCTTTGACTACGTTGACGAGAAAAGAAATCAAATTCGTGTGGAGTGAGACTTGTGAGAAGTCGTTCCAAGAGCTTAAGATTAGACTCACCACTGTTCCAGTATTGATTATTTCGGAGAGGGGTTTGGGTTATTCAGTTTATTGTGATGCTTCACGGGAAGGTCTAGGTTGTGTATTGATGTAGGAAGGGAAAGTAATGGCCTATGGCTCGCGACAGTTGAAAATACATGAGAGGAATTACCCTACTCACGATTTAGAGTTAGCGGTGGTGATATTTGCCTTGAAAATTTGGAGGCACTATTTGTATGGAGAAAATTTTGAATTATTCTATGATCACAAGAGTCTGAAATATTTGTTTACACAAAAGAACTTGAATTTGAGACAAAGGAGGTGGATAGAATTCATAGAGGATTACGCCTTTGAATTGCAGTATAATCCGGGTAAGGCCAACGTTGTGGCCGATTCTTTGAGTAGGAAGCCTATTAGTAGTGTGGCTTCTATCGCCATTCGAGAATGGGAAATGTTGGATACTCACGGTGAATTTGACTTGCATCTGGGTGAGTCTGTTGAGTCTGTAGCTTTGTTTTCAGTAGTTGCACAACCTACACTTGCGAATTGAGTGTTGGAAGTGCAAAAGGGTAATCTTGAGGTGGAATCTTTCCAAGGAAAGATCTCCAATAGGAAAGTAGAAAGAGGTTTGACTGTGTATCCCGACCAGAGTGTGAGATACCATGACCGTTTGTTTATACCCGAGTCTTGCCGAGAGGAAGTACTCCGAGAGTTTCACCATTCGCGCCTTGCGGTGCATCCGGGAGGCACGAAGATGTATAATGATCTTAGTCGCTAGTTTTGGTGGAGAGGTATGAAAAAGGATGTAGCTGTGTTTGTAGCAAAGTGCCTTACTTGACAACAAGTGAAGGCTGAGCATCAGAGGCCAGCGGGTTTGTTGCAACCCTTACTTATAGCTGAGTGGAAGTAAGAACATATCATGATGGATTTTGTTGTGGGTCTTCCGAGGACTCAACGGGGTAATGATGCCATTTGGGTGGTAGTTGACCGTTTGACTAAGTCAGCACATTTTATTCCTATGCGTGTGAGTGACTCGGCAGATTATCTTGCCGATTTGTACATTAGGGACATAGTGAGGTTGCAGGGGGTCCCTGTGATGATTGTTTCAGATAGAGACCCGCGTTTCACTGCTCGGTTGTGGCAGAGTTTACAAAGTGCCTTGGGCACTAAATTGACCTTTAGCAATGCGTATCATCCTCAAACTGATGGGCAGTCCAAGCATACTATCTAGATTCTTGAGGATATGCTTTGAGGCTGTGTCCTTGACTTTAAGGGTTCGTGGGAGAGGCATTTACCATTAGTGGAGTTTACCTACAACAATAGTTTCCAATCGAGTATTGGCATGGCACCATTGGAGGCCTTGTATGGTCGACCGTGTAGATCCCCTATGTGTTGGGCCGAGGTGGGTGATGCACCTTTGTTAGGTCCAGAGTTGGTTCGAGAAACGACGGAGAAAGTAGTACTTATCCGTAAGAGGCTAGCTACGGCTCAGAGTCGCCAGAAAAGTCATGCCGACCATAGGAGGAGACCTTTGTCTTTTGAAGTAGGAGATCATGTCTTTTTGAAGATATCACCTAGAAAGGGTTTGTTGAGATTTGGGAAGACCGGGAAGTTATCCCCTCGGTTTATTGGCCCTTTTGAAATCCTTGAGCGGATTGGGGAGGTTGCTTATCGTTTGGCGTTACTACCACAGTTTTATAAGGTTCATGGCGTGTTTCATATTAGTATGCTTCAGAAATACGAGCTGGATCTATCACATGTGTTGGATTGGACCGACTTAGAAGTAGATGGGGATACCTCATATGAGGAGAGACCGGTGAGAGTCTTGGATAGACGGGATCAAGTCTTACGAGGCAAGACAATTCCCTTGGTAAAAGTATTATGGAAACATCACGGAGTCGAGGAAGCGACTTGGGAACGTGAGTTAGAAGTCTGAGAGAAATATCTGGATTTGTTTGTTGATGCATGAGCATGTATTAAGAAATTAATTATGTTAATGAAAAGTATAAACATTGTATATGTTATAATTGTTTGGAAAAAACATGGATTCAATATAAACATTGCATATGTTTTGAGAATATCGAATATTGTGGGTGTTGTATCACTCTTGGAAGCATGGTATATGCTATTAGTAATCATTTTGGAAATTGGCTAAAACATGGTTTAAACATGATTTGTAATTTCAGGGATGAAATTCTTTAAGAGAGGAAGGTTATAGCGACCCAGGTTTCATCTCGACTTTCGTTGTGTTCCGGACTCGGATTCCGTGATTGTATATTGTTGTCTATGTCTTGTTTCCTTCATTTAACTCTTTGTATTTAAGTTTTGGATTATGTTCGGCGTGTTTGGAATAGGTTGGTTGTTAATTGGTCAAGAACGTTGTTGCCCAGATTTTGGCTTCTTCGCTCGAGCGAGGCTTCTTGTGCTCGAGCGAGCCTTGTATAATCTGCTTCTTCGCTCGAGCGAGGCTTCTTGCACTCAAGCGAGCCTTGTATAATCTGCTTCTTCGCTCGAACGAGGCTTCTTGCGCTCGAGCGAGCCTTGTGAAATTGTTTCTACGCTCGAGCGAGACTTCTTGCGCTCAAGCGTGCGTCTGTGTTGGTGACAGACTTGAAGCTTTGCATTCTACGCTCGAGTGACGCTTCTTGCACTCGAGCGAGGCGACTTGTTGTGTCTGGTCGCTCGAGCGACAACTCCTTCGCTCGAGCGAGCCTATTTATATCAGATCGTGAATGAGATATTTCAGAACACTTTTGCAGCTCACTCTCTCTCTAAAACTCTCCAAAAATGCAGGTTTTCATACTCTCTCTAGAATACACCTTCTCTTTAAGATTTCATCTAGGTCTGTTGTGTTCTTGACCCTAGTGTCTTTGAGAATAAGGTAGAGGGCTTCAAGAGCTTCGTGTTGATCCAAGTAAGAGTTCGTTTCGTCATCTTTGGAGTTTCGACCTTGCTTTCCCGTCTTCTACTCTTAAGGTAGGGATTTCCTTTGAGTTATATATATGTTTTTCCAAGATCTAGATGATTTTCGAAATCGTCCTTTGATTAGCTTTGAGAAATTGATTGTTGATTTCAAGAAGATGACTGATTTTGAAAGCGGGTTTATTTTCTTTTCCTTTTAAAATAGAAATTGAGGGTTTTGAACCATATTGATTGAAGAAAGATGATTTTGGGGAGATCATTCTAAATATTTTGGAGATGAATGGTTTTGGTGAGAAAACCTAGAAATTGGGTCTTTTTGAAAGATGATGAAAATCATTGGAAGATGTTGTCATATTTATTTTGTGTACCAAAATAAATGGATGTTTTGAAAATTGTTTATTTATATATAAATGACGAATTTTGTGAACAAAATGAGAAATGTTGCTTATTTTGGAAATTGCTGTCAAAATGTTGATTTAGTCTTGAATTGACTAAATTGTTGAGATTGCTCGAAATGTGGGAATTACGTTATTCTCTTGAATGAATTGGATATAAAAGTATATATATATATTCATCTTGCGGAATTGCGTTGAAAAGAGGATTGAGAATTTTGATCACAATGCCATATTGTGTGAAACAATTGAATATGGAAGTAATGTTACATTGAATTATTAATCATACATTGGCATTTTAATTCATTAGACTATGTTAAGCTTTGAAAATTTGCATTGAGAAAATAATGTTGGGAAATGGTTTTTCATGAAATGGTTTTGGAGTAAATACAGTGGTAAGTCTTGATAGGTGGTGTAGATAAAATTGTTTAAGTTGGCCGGAGTGTCCCTGGTGAAAGACCAGAAAATCGCGCGGATAGGTGTCGAGCCTTCCAGTTAATACCGGTAAAAATGACAATTGGTAATACTCATATAGTCTACTTGTAGACACAAACCTAGGGATTACCAGAGTTGTATTTACCGCCCCTTGAACTAAATTGATAAATTTTGAATAGTTGAAGTTGCATGACATCATTGAGCATGTTGGTTTTCAAAAGATGAGGTGTGTTCTACTTTCAAAAAGGAATGGCATGGCATAAGCATTCCATCTCATGAGACTTGACTAAAATGTATATACTTTGTTAAGAATTTCCTACTGGGCTTTATGTTCACCCTACAGGATTCTTGTGCAGGAAAAGATGTGGTGATTCCGCCTAATTGAAGGCATGGAAGTGTGTGCAGAGAGCATAAGCTGCTCATTTGCTATGACTCTGATTGTAAGCCAAGGGCTTTGTATGTGTGGGTTTGAACAACCATTTTGTGTAACCAGGCTCAAGCCTTGGAAACTTGTAAACCCTTGGGGGTATTTGTTATTTAATTCATGGTTGTTGGACTAATTGTATTATCGCGTGAAGACTATTTACATCATGTAATGCAAGTATGAGGATTTATTATCAGTTTTACTTTAAAGGGCCATGGCTATTGTATTACCATTTGGGCATGAAAATTGGGGCGTTACAATAATATGTATTCATCTTTCACCCATGGTATACTTATTCCTAGAATCTTTAGGCACTTGTAGGATTGAGTAATATCCAGTTTAGACATTTTCTAGGTTACATGTGGAGGTTGCCAAAGTGCACATACAGCAACAATGGGTAGGTACTTTAGTTTTGCAGTGAAGTACAAATATTTCCCATTTTAAAATTTTCTTAAAAATCGATTTTCATTTATTTTGGTGAAGTGATCCATAGAATCTAGTTTCCAATAATTGGCTTGTGTACCTGGCAGCTGTTTCCTGTGCAGAGAGAGGACTGAGGTCACATTTGCTTCTCAGAGGAGAACAGCCTGAAAATCCTACTGGCTACAATCTGATTTCCATGCTATATGGAAGTGCCATTTATGTACCTAGATCTCTTTATGCCAAGAGTGAGGAAATGCTTGCAAAACATGTTGATTTGGTAGTAGGCGGGTAGCGATTCTGTTGTATGGCTAAGTGACAATTTAGAGGCTTCCTTGACAACTCTAATATCTGGGAAACCGAATTGTGAGCGACTGGATGTTCATAGATATGCTGAAAGTTTAGAAAGGGTTGTTATTGTCAATGAAGGTGTAAGAGATGCTATAGGGTTACTACATAAGTGTAAAAATGTGGTTTGATACTTATTTGTCATTAAATGTTTGCATATCTTCTTGTATTTGAGGAGGCATTGTGACAATCGTTATGTCTTGCATCTATGCCTGACTAATTGTAAGAAAAAAAGAAAATAAAGAACTATTTGAGCACGTATTTTGTAACTTGTATATATATCATTTTATTAGATGTATGTGGCATAGTCGTACACACATTGCAAAATATGTGGCTTGATATTACCTGTCAATTTTGTTTTTTGTTTGTTTAAGGGGGCCATTGGTTCAGTGGTTAAAACTCAACCTATCAATCAATCTTGAGGTTGTGAGTTCAAACTTGTGGGCAGCCATTTTGTGCAAATAATGCCAAATTTTAGGTCTGTACCCAATCTACCTGCCCCAGACCCTACTCTCATCCAATGGGTACTAAACTGGGCATACTTTTATTTGCCTTTTTTCTTTTTTCTTTTTTTGGGTTGAAGTTCTTAGTTATGTCTTTAAACTTCATTGACAAATGAGTTATTTGTGCAATAATGGTCTGAAGAAATAAGGACAAAGATTGATAAAATAAATGCATGATCAGATGGTCATGGTTACCCAAGTTGGTGGATGGTATGGTCTATGGAAAAGTAATTTCTTATTATGGCCCTGTTTGGTAGAGCTGTGGGAAACTGCTTATAGCTTATGCCCAAACAGCTTATAGCTTATAACTTTCAGCTTAAGCTGATTTCCAGCTTATTCTCAAAGCATATCCAGCCCAGCTCACAGAATAAGCTGATTTCTGACTTCCACAAAGCTATAAGCTATAAGCATAAGCTAAACCAAACATATCAAAACAGCTTAAATTAAGCTGAAAGCTGAAATTAAGCTCTAACAAACAGGGCTTATGTTTAGTTATGTATTTTTCTCTATTTGTTTGCATTTGCTTGTTTGATTAACTGTTCTCTATGTCCAATATCTTTAGAATTTCTCTATTATAGGTGTCATCCGTCTTGTGCAGTATTTATCCCAGAATCATGTTTTTGGAAAAGAGCAAGCCTTTAAAATTGTTGTAGACGCTAGTACAAGAACAACAGCCATTGGTTTAGGACTTGGAGCCATATTTTTTAGGGTGCGTCCCTATTTATACATGTAACATGTCTAGTTAAATCTCTTTAATTTTTGAATGGTTCTAGTGCTTTCTTATGAGATTTGAGTCTTGTAGAAGCAAAATAGTGCGACAACACATTTCATGTATTTTTTTTTTAAAGGCTTCCATGGAGGTGTATGCAGTGATGCTAGCTGAAAATATTGGTGGGTACAGAAGATAGGAGGAGCAGTTGGTTTCTGATTTCCAAAGGTGTTGCGGTTTTCCCATTGTTGACCAAGTCTTAAACAGAGAAAATGGTAGATTTGTGCACTGGTTAGAACGTAGCCGCCCAAGAAAGTAAGTGATATGCCTTCTGATTTGACAACATTATTTTTATTATTATTTTTTGGTTTTTTAGGCATGCCATGGTGGGGTGTGGCATGAGAGTTATATTTTTGGATTCGCCTTTATGAGATTTTTACAACTAGATCCATGTTGAATATGAAAATTTGAAGAAAAAAAAAAAGTAAGAAGGGAAACATATATATATATCACTTATAAAAAAAAAAAAAGTGTGCACTTTTAAATCAAATATGTATAGATATATGCACTTTTAAATCACAGAGATACAAGAATTACTTTGACACGCTCAAAGGAACTATTGTCTGAGAGCTTCAAATTAGACATCAAATGAATGAATTAAATGGAAATCCAAACATATTCAATTTATCCAGAGTTTTTTTAGCCTAATTGTTTGTTGCCTTTTGTTTTCCTTTATGCTCTTTTAAACCCATCCAATGGTTTGTTATTCAAGTCTTTCCTTCAAATTTTTAGCTCTGTAAAATTGGATTTGTGGGTAAAATGTTTTTAGGTACATACCATAGCAAACTCACTTATCTTTCAAAGTATAAGACAACAGATGATGATGAATCTTATGCCTATGCTTTTGTTTAATATAAGATTCTTATTTAAAAAAATTAATTTTTTAATAACATTTTTATTCGTATTTTTATGTGAGTGGGGGGATAAACTTGGAATAAAATGTACCATCATAGAGAGGAGAGGAAACCTTAGTTTCAAATTTATAAGGTTCACCATTCACATAGTAAGATTTAAAAATGAAAAAGAAGACAATATGCTTCAATGAGAAATCTGTCTTCATGTGGGAACTATTTCCCATCCATTTTGCTCAAAAAATACTAAAGTCTCACAAGAAAAACAAAACTTCTGGCACACACACCAAAATATAAGGCATTATGATCACAGTCAAGCTTTTCAACCTGTTCCCCCTCAAGGATATTATAACAAGAAGAAAACAAAGGAATCTTACAGCAACTAATCCAAGTAGTTTCGTTTCTAAACTAAGTTTTCTTGAGCAATATTTTACATACCTCTGGATGCACAGTACCAAAAGTGCCTATGCACTTCCTTTTGTAAATGATTCTTGAGGTAAGACTTACATCTGCAAGTTGGAAATAGTATCCTGCATTTATCCCCAGGTTTTAGAAATGGTGTCTCAATTACTTTCATAACTCTGTCGAAAACGCCTTAAACTTAGGTGAAAAAAGGCGTTCAGGAGGCAAAAATGCAAAAAGCCCCTGAACTGCTCTGTGGATGTTAAGGGCAGGTTCCTTGTGACAAATATGACCTGTGGGGACAGACGGGATGTAATTAGCACGCGTACATTAGGAATTAGAGTCGAAAATGCCTTAAACTTAGTCGGAAAAGGCTGTTCGGGGGGGCGAAAATGCAAAACACCCCCTGAACCACTCTATGGATGTCACGGGTAGCTTCCTCATGACAAATAGGAAATGTGGGGACAGACGACATGTAATTAGCAAACGTAGGTTAGGAGTTAGAGTACAAAATGTCGTAAACTTAGTTGAAAAAAAGGTGTTCTGGGGGTGAAAATGCAAAACAGCCCCTGAAACACTCTGTGGATGTTACGGGTAGGCTCCTCGTGACAAATACGCCCTGTGGGGACAGACGGGATGTAATTACCACACGTACATTGGGAGTTGGAGTCAAAAATGCATTAAACTTAGTCGAAAAAAGCATTTGGGAGGCGAAAATGCAAAACAGCCCTCGAACCACTCTGTGGATGTTACATGCAAGTTCTTTGTGACAAATACAACCTGTGGGGAAAGACAGGATGTAATTAGCACACGTAAATTGGGAGTTAGAGTCGAAAACGCCTTAAAGTTAGTTGAAAAAGACCATTTGGGGGCGAAAATGCAAAATAGCCCCCCGAACCACTCTGTGGATGTTACGGGCAGGTTCCTTGTGATAAATAGGATCTGTGGGGACAGACGGGATGTAATTAGCAACGTACGTTGGGAGTTAGAGTCGAAAACGCCTTAAAGTTAGTTGAAAAGGGCCATTCGGGGGGGCGAAAATGCAAAACAGCCCCTTAACCACTATGTGGATGTCACGAGCAGTTTCCTCATGACAAATAGGACATGGGGACAAACATCATGTAATCAGCACACGTAGGTTAGGAGTTGGAGTCAAAAATGCATTAAACTTAGTCGAAAAAAGACATTCGAGGGGCAAAAATGCAAAATAGCCCCCGACTACTCTGTGGATATTACGGGCAGGCTCCTCATGACAAATATGCCCTGTGGGGACAGACGGGATGTAATTAGCACACGTACATTGGGAGTTAGAGTCGAAAATGCCTTAACCTTAGTCAAAAAAAGGCGTTCGGGGGGCGAAAATGAAAAACAGCCCCCGAACCGCTCTATGGATGTCACAGGCAGCTTCCTCATGACAAATAAGACCTGTGGGGACAAACGGAATGTAATTAGCACACATACATTGAGAGTTAGAGTCGAAAATGCCTTAAACTTGATCGGAAAAAAAGTTGGGGAAGAGGTTTGTAAAAGCGAATCAAATCCATAGCTTCGTGATACATATATATATATTGTGCTGTAGACACCCCATTTTTGACCGTCCTCAAGACTTGGACGTCACCGTTGGAACACTTGGTGATTATCCATGTTTGTGTTCGTTTGGAGTTCCCGGAGTTCTCGGCTCGCGCGCCTTGCCTCAGGACTTCCGAACTCGACCGTTTTGTGTTTGGTTTTGCACCAAACACTTGTGTTTTGCCTTGGAAGGGCAGGGAATGCTTTGTGAGGCATCCCCACACACCACCGGCACTGGCTAGAGGCCACCGGCTGGCTGGTGTTTCCATCGGCACTATATTGTGCCGGTCGGCACTCTTTTGTGCCGGTCGGCACTCTTTTTGGCAAAATGACCATTTTGCCCTGCCGACTACTTTACAGCTGCTTTATGAGATATTTTCTTACAGCTGTATGCATTTTGTTTCCCCTCCATACACGTGTATGGAGGGATGAACTCTTGGTTTCCTTAGCTTGTAAGCTTTGGTGCCTATAAGAGAAGGAACCCTTCTCTTGGTCAAAAGGTTGGCAAGAGTTGGAAAGTTTGAGAGAGTTAGACATAGGAGAACCTCTGGTTTAGGGTTTGAGCTTTGTATCTATTGTATCTCTCTTCTTCCCTCTCATTTTGTACACTAGGTGTTTGTGACTTACTATTGCTCATCAACACCTAGTGTTTCACCTTCCTTTGGTAACTGAGGTTCTAAGGGCTGGTTCTTGGTGTTTTTGACTGGTTTGGAGCTCAAGGAAGCAACAACAACAACTCTTGTGAAGAGGTCTACAAGGGTGAGCCAACTAGTCCTTTTTTCCCCATTCTTGCACTCCATTTCTACTTGCTTTAGAATTGTTTTTGTGCTTAGTGATTAACACATAAAAGTTCTGATTTTTAGTCCTCTTGATTGTTTGTTAAGAGTGCTTGGTGGTTTGGGTAGGTTTGACCACCCTTAGGCCTTGAAAAGGCCACTTTTTGTGCTATTTTGTTGAGATCCGAGACTTTGGTGCTTGGGCCTCTTCACCACTGAAATCTTGAGGGATTTCAATGGTGAAGATGGTGCCTTGAAGTCCCAAGAAGGAGAGGGCCACCCCCTCTCCTTGATGTCCTTGAAAAGGGCAAGATTTGGCCTCTTGAGAGAGCATAGTATTTGATTGTTTGTTGAACATGTCTTGGCTGCATTTTATGTTTATTATGCCCTAATATGACATTGCTAAGTGTTGGTTTTAGTACTCCTTGCATGCTTTGCATGGTTGCTTTGTAATGCCTCTTTGGTCCCTTAATATGCCTAGGTTGTTAGCCCTAGTTTGAGCATGTTTTAGGCTTAGATTCATGAATGTTTTGTGCTTATTTTGCCATGCTTTAGCTCTGTCCATAGTCATTTGGGTCAATCTTAGCATGCTTAATATAGTCTCTTTGCATTTTAGGCTTGCTAGCCTTGAGCATGAATGTGTAGAATGCTTTGTTTGCATCATTTTGGTGGTTTGGAATCACCTTACATGTTATTTCAGTCCCTTTGGTGTGCTTGTATGCTTGCCTTAGTTGCCTCTTTGATGCTTTAAAAGCATGTGTTGAATGCCTTATGTTTTAGCATTTGTGCATGCCTTTGGTTTCATGCCATTTAGATGCCATCTAAGTGGTCCTTTAGGCTTAGTTTTATGCGTTAAAACTCTGTTTTTGGTTGCCTAATGCATGCCATAATTATATTACATAAGTATAGTTCAATGCCTCATTGACTTGCTTTAAGTCTTGGACCATTTGCATGCTTTGTTTGGTCTACTTTGACTTGGTTTGGCACCATGTTTAACATGATTTCAGAGCTTTACATTGAATGCTAATTGTCCATGTTAGCCTCTTTTAAGTGTGCTTAAGAGTTGCTTGTTTAATGCTTAAGTTGTGTGCCTTGGCATGTGCATGTGTATATGTGTTTGGCCCTCATATTTTAGCATTTTGGCTACTGATTTTAGGCCTATTTGGAGCTGCCTAAGTCATGTCTAAGACCATCATTTACTTGGTTTGCATGCTTGCCTTGCATGTTTGCTTGGATGCTTTGCATAAGTGTATTGCATAGTCCATGTTGCATGCTAGATAACATGCTTAGGGTTGCATTGCATTAGCATGCATGCTTGGCCTCTTGAGATTGAAAATGATAGAGGTTTGGCACCCTTTCATGTTTATTTGGTTTGCATGCATTTGAAAGTGAAGTTGCATCCTTGGTTCCTTGGGCCATCATGCATGGAAATGCGTGATTGGTGGTCCGGGAATCGAGACACATGCCCCTTTGAGTCACTAACATGATAAGGGATGTGTTTGGTGCATAAATGGCTTGAATTATATTGTCATGCATAGATTTCCTCTCTGCTGCTGTGAGTTGCAGGATCTGCAGGCATTCAGTGCCGGCCGGCACTATTTAGTGCCGACCGGCAGTCAACCAACAGCCGACGGCTTCTTTTTGTGCCGGTGGCCTCCTCCTTCAACCGGTGGTGTCCTACCCCAGCCGGTGGTGATCCCCAGTGCCCTGAGAGGTACTCCTGGGACTTTGGAAATTTTCTGAGGAGGAGAGCAGAGGAAATAGAGGCAACCCGTGCATGGCAGTGCGGTTCCGAGCCAGTCCCGAGCGCATGCTGCATTTGGCCCTCATCCCGAGGCGGTTTACTATTTAATTAGATTAATTAATTTATCTGATTAATTTAGTTAATTTGTAATAATTAATTAGCTTGCGTAGTTAATTAAATTGTATATTCTTTTGGTCCCTCCGGGCGAGGACGAACTTGTAATAAGTGTGTGTGAGTGGTGTGTATGTCTTCCAACCTCCACTTCTTTCTTCCCTTTTATTTACCTGCTTTGATGGTAGATTAGGGCACGTTTATTTTTAGCATACCTTATGCTATGCATGCGTGTATCCATGTATTTGTTTACATGCACCGGGCTCGGTACATCATACAAACTGCATTGTCTTTTCAATTCCAAATTGAATACGTGTTATTTGATTGCATCTCACATGTCATTTTAGGGTTAGCCGAGCCTATCCTAATTACATGCTGTATGTGTTGCATTAGTCACTTAACATGAACTAGGCCATGCATGTTTCCTAACTAGTTTATTGTTTTGGCACGGAGTACAATGTAAGTATTTATGCTTTAGCATCTCGCATGCATGTGAATGTTAACATGACAGTATGCTTACCATGCGACTAAGTGCTTACACGAGATAAACTGTTTGAATGCCTGTGGGTGGAGGTTGGATTGTCTGAGTTGGAAAAACTCGTTGAAATCCGTGTTTTAGCCTACTTGCGAGTAGCAAATTCCAAAGCGTTTTCCAAACCAACGGATATGCAATGTTTATTTCCAAATTAGACAATCTAGTCTATACTTGTTTGCTGTGCGCATAACATAGTAATTCTAGCTAAATAATTGGAATAAGAACGCATAAAGTTTTCAAAAATGGATATCATGGTTAGTAGAGGCCGGTCTTCGGACCGGGCGAAAGGGGGTGCTCATAGCTGACCTTCCCCGATCGTACCCAAGCTCCCGAGCCAAGTCACTTTGGTGATGACGGACACGTGGCCTTCGGCACCGAGTCAGGGTTTCCTAAATTCTCCCATTTAAAAAATATTTAGGTGGCGACTCTGTATCTGGCAAAGCAGTCCATGTTTGGCACTTCTTTTCAAAAATCTGTTTTTCTTCAAAACGATTTGCCAGAGTTGGACTCTTTGGTTCAGATTAAGAACCGTGACAATTTGAGTCCTTGAACTGTAGTAGACCCAATATCGAACCAGAACGGGGGGGGGACTCGCACTCCTCGCCCCGGGATGCGTTCGGGGACGTCTACAGTTTCTGGCGACTCTACTGGGGAGTTTAGAGAGCTTGACTCGAACTCGTGATATCCTGTTTTGATTACACATATGTGTTTCTTTGCATTGTATGTGCATTGGTGCGCCTAGGACACCGTGTTGGCCATCTGCTATTCCTGAGCGGTTTGCCGGAGGCTTGTCTTGTCAAGGCATGACCATAAGGCTGACCGGTTGCGGGCTCTGCCAGTATGGGAACACAAACCCCGGTTTTACCGGGGCACCTTTTTTGACCATTCGACCTAGTGCATATTCGGAATCCATAGTGACCATTCCAAACTAGGACAGGTTGCTTACCCGATATAGGTTGTTTGAAACCGCTGTGTGCGTAGTGAAACCCTAGCTCCTGACAAAATAGGACAGGGAAACCCTACCCCAACATAGGGGTGTTTTGGCTCCATTTATCTGCTATGTGCTTTTAGAATGTATCCCTGCAGGGAAAGTACGTATCAGTTTGCAAGAATGGGTATCTGGCCCGAGGGCACCAGTGTCAGTATTGTTGAGAATCAGTTATCCGTGGGTATCAGTCTGGTTCTGAGAACAGTGATTCTGAGGAACAGTGATCAGCAGTGGAGTATAGTTATTCAGTGCATCTGTGTTTGATCTGATTGGGGCTGAAATGCTGTTTGTTTTCCGTTTTCAGTTCAGAGATTCAGAGGGTTGATCCAGAACAGCTAGTGTCTTCTTCTTGCCGAGGCAGAATTTAGCATGACGCAGAATTCAGAAGAGATAGTGGTTATGGCAGCTGCATTAGATCAAGGGATCACCCCACAGAGTGAGACCGGCGTTGATATGCCGCATCCTCCCAAGTCACCCGCTGCACACCCGATCTGGACCCCCCAGTTCTATCAGGCTCGCGAGCCCACTACATTCGAGTTAATGGGGATGATAGGTGATCTCCAGAGGTCCGTGGCAGATCTCGCCTATGGGATGTCAGCTTCATCGCCAGCTGCACCGTATGCCGAGAGTTTCGTATCCCAGGAGCCCCCGCTGTTGGGACGGATCGTAATTGAACTCAGCCAACCGGAGATGGCCTCCAGCCATGGCCACGATGTACCAGTATCAACCCAAACCCTCAATCAGGCTGAGGCCAGAGGAAAAGACAAAGCAAAGGCAGATGCCGATCCTATGGAACAACTGCTGTGGGCAGTAGAGGCTTTGAGAGCCGGCGGGATGAACAAGCAACAGGTATCCGCGATTGTAACCAAAATTGTGGATGATGTCTTCCCCACTCCACCTGAGGGGAGTTCAAATCAGTCAGAAAATCGGGACAGGCCCCGTCATGCCAGAGTAGCTCCATCTACTCCCACTCCTGTACCTGGGAGAAATCAGAAATCCAAGGCCGCACCCGCTGATCCGTTCGCTAGTGCATCTAGCAAAAGTGCTCAGGTTCCAAAGTACTTGCCCCGAGGGCGCAGGGCTTTCCATCCTCTTCACATGCCTTTGTCTAGAGCACTTCTAATATTGGCCAAAAAGGGGCATCTTACACCCCTCGATCCTAGGCCGCTCCCCAAGCCCCTTCCAGCAGGCCATGATGCCACTCAGTACTGTGCATACCATCAGCAGACTGGCCACCCCACTGATAACTGCTTCCGCCTCCGTCATGAGGTACAGGATTTGATTGACAACAAGGTTATCCTCCCGCCTACCTCGGCCAAATCAGTCACTACAGAGTTCTTGGATTTTGAGGACACAGATACCGAGGGCACAGATACCGCGAGTATGTAATTAGAAGGTGAATCGCCTGCGGGCAGTGTTTGGAGCATTTTTGGGATGTAGCATTTGGCACGCATTTTGAGCATCGACCAATGTTAGTTTTGTAAATCCTGACTTGGGTGTCGAGTCAATCTTTTGTTTTGTTTTGAGTCTGTCTCTCTGTATTGAGTCAGTCTTTTTGCTTACAGGGTCTGTCTTGTTGTAATGAGTCAGTCCCTTTTGTATAGAATACCAGGTGATTCCGGGGTTATTGCCTCGAACACCGTTTTGTAATTCTCTTTTTGTTTCTCCCTTTGAGTCTGTCTCAGTTAAGGAGCCAGTTGCAATCAGGGTTTTGGAATGAAAACAGCTGTGGCTATCCCGTTTTCATGCTTTGAGCTAATTGTGCCGGAAGATGTGAATGGAACGACAGTACATTCTACCTGCTCTCTCGTGCCTTGAACTCGTTGTAGTGACCTAAGTTTTTCAAAACCTTCTTTGAACACTGCGGTGATAAAAACGAAGAGGAAGGAATTCCTCGGGTTTTTGCAAAACTTTGATCGAAACTGAGAGAAAGAGAAGCATGTTGAGCTTTTAATGAATGGAATCATGCCTGTCAGCGTGAGTACTGAGAAGGACCCTGGCTTGATCCAAACTGGTTCCACACTATCTTTAGCGCAGGCGATGTGTCGTTTTCTTAAAAACTTTCAAAAATAAAATATTTTGCGCGGTCCTGCGAAGACCTGTGTGGAATCGCTCTTGAGATTATGCAGCCTAGGATCGCTCTCAGTCTCAAGGTTCAGTCTATCTGTTTCGAACCTGGAATCCGTTCAGAATGTCCGAGCAGTCAAATACCCGTGTGGCCCAATTTGAAGCAGCCCTCGAACAAGAGGCACCAACGTCAGATCAAGAAGATCAGATCCCACCAAGCAAAGCTCGAGAAGCAACCGTGATGGACTTTTCCTGCAAATTAATACAACAGTCACTCTCTTGGATACGGAGAGGCTTCAATTTCAAAAACCATTTGGCATGGACTTGCTACACTTTTACCCTTTGAGAGGCTCGCTGGGCCGAAAACCCAGAAAGGGCGACCCAGGCAAAAGTTAGAGCAAGAAAAAGAAGAAAGAAAAAATACAAAAAAAAGAAAAAGAAAATAAAAACAAAAGGAAAGAAAAAATACAGAAAAAAAGAAGAACAAAGGAAAAAAAAAAAGAAAAAATGAAAAGAAATGAAAAGAAAAGAAAAGAAAAACATAGCTCGCAAGGTCGAAAACCTGCAACAGGCGCCTTGGCAAAAATTAGAGCCTAAACAGTGAAGGTTAAAATACCCGAGTGTACCTTACACCGGAACTACGTAAGGCTTGATTCCCATGTTTGGGATACGTAGGCAACTTCATCTTGAAGTCTAGCCCCCAACGCTTTCATAGCGTCTCGATCCATGCAATGGTTTTGATCACTTTTGCCTCCTCCGAATCTCATGTCTCGATTGTAGCAACCTGGAATTACGTGGCCAGCTTCACCTTGAAGTCCAACCACCAACACCTTCCAGGTGACTGTGTCCATATATTGATTCAGACCGTCCTCGTCTCCTCCATGTCCGAGGGTCCGATCGTCATCAACGAGGGCTGGCTTACAGCATGTTGCGGCATCATCCACACAAGGGGCAACGTTCCGTTGCCACATAGTGCCACAAGTTGCCTTAAGTTGCCGTCCAAACTAGGGGCAACTTTTCGTTGCCTTGCCCCTCCTTCAAGCAAGGGGCAATTTTCCATTGCCTCCGATCCGAGGTTGCACATCTTGAGGGTAAGTTCTATGCTCGTCGAGCATTGGCTGTTCGCAAAAATAGTTTTTGAAAATTTTTACTGAGGTTGACTATTTTCTTGAAAACTATTTCATTTTCCAAAACTGGACCCTTTTCTTGGACCCGAAAAGGAGAATTTTCAGTGCTCACAGCCTGACCTGCAGGTTTTCAAATCAAAAATCGAACAAGTGTGTTAATCCGACCCTCACTTTTGATCAAAACTGTTTTAGGAAGAAAACACAAAAAAAATGGTCAAAGTGACGAACTAGGGGCACAGTTGAGTCAGGTCTTCTGTCCTTCCCCTGCCAACACACTTGCCCGAGAGGCACCCTATCTACCAGAAGAAGTGGCTGCGAGCTAACTGTGTCGGGCGTAAACCCGCAATCTTTCACTTATCCATCAACCACTCTGGGGAGGGATGAAAAAAATGAGAGATTAAAGAATAGAGAGAAGTAAGTTGAGAGAAAAGTAAGAAGAGGGTTTTGAGAGAAAAACCGAGCCTGAGGGCCGAGTGATGTGAGCATCACAAATCAGAAAGGGTGGGAACAAAACCCGGAGGAACTGGCTCCTCGTCGTTTGAGGTCTCTCATTCTTGCGAACGCGTCCGTGAGTCGTGTTTTTCGTTTTGTTTTATTGCAACTCTTGTCTTGAGTCCCTTCCGAGCGTGTCTCGTTGCGTTTAGGTCGTGTGCCTTTGTTTTATTCAAATGAGTCTTTCCCGCTGTGTTCAGTTAGGGCTCGATACCGAGGTTGGAAACCCTTCTTTATTTCAAAAATTGCCTGTGCTCGGAATGCTGTGCCATTCTCCACATCTATGCGAAGTAAAAGAAGAGAAGGGAAAATTTGGGGCATCGGAATATGCTTCAATTTTTGATCGGTTTCAGCCTTTGTAGTCCGTCTTGTTAGATTGGGCTGTTTGTTCAGGATTTGCCGTGTGCAGAATGAATCAAATGTTGTGTTATGGGCTGTGTACAGCTCAATCCCCAGCAGATCAATCCCCAGCAGATTAGTCCCCAGTGGAGTATGGGCAGTGTGTCCAGTTTTAAGCAGTGATTTGTATGTGTTGTGTTGCTATTTAGTTGGTTGGTTATCTGATTATTACAGTGCAAGTGTTCAATTGTCAGACAACAGATCAAAAATCATTTACATTTGAGGTGTAATATGATGCAATGCAGTGCAAACTATGAGGTATACAAATGTAACACTTTTTCAGACAAAAAGTTTGTTTCATATAATCCCTTTCAAGTACATAAGTTTTGAGGAAAACAAAAACCTGCCCGCGGCAGTACAAAGTACTCTATCTACCAACAAAAGAGAAAAGTACAAGAAAAGAAATAAAAGAAACAGCAAAAGTCTGGGTCATCAGCATCATCAATGGCCTCGCGCCGGGGGATCTGTCCTCGCCCTCTTCCTGGGCAGAAGCCCAGGAGCATCATCAGGAGCATCGCTGTCTGAGTCTGAGCCCGAGCTGTCCCCGGTCTCCTCCCTCGACGACTCCGCCTCCGCCTCCTCCTCAGACTCGTCGTCTGCAACCGGAGCCTGTGAGCTGCTCCCGGCATAAGTACGCCCTCCCCTGGTGCGGGGGAATCTCCTGCCATCCCGAGTAGAAATGGGAGGTCCCGATGGAGCGCCACCACCCACTGGAGGAATCGGGAAGGGAGGCTGAAAAGTACAAAAGGCAAATGCATCAGTATACATGAAGCAGTTTATCAAATGCAGAAAGTACAGAGTATGAGTGCCGTGAGCAGTTAATCAGTGCAGAATGCAGTGAATGAGTACAAAGTATGAATGCCGTGAGTAGTTTATCAGTACAGAATGCAGTGTGAATACAGTGTGTCAAGTGCTATGAGGGCTGGGTATTCAGTGTTGTGTTATACATCAGATTGTGCGAATCAGTTTGTGTATGGTTTGAAGCTATGACAGAGAGAACATACCGGAAGGCCATAAAAGGCTAGGAACTCGAAGGTCCACTGCAGCATCCCCGTCATGGAGGCATTCATCTCCAGTAACTGCCGGGTGTACTCAGAAGACGCCTGCAAGGGAATCAGATGCACCAATATTCTGTGGAATATCAAATAAACTAAAATGAAACGACTGTATAGAAATGCAGTAATACATACCGGAGGCAAGTCGGGGACACCGACGAACTCATGATCAGCCGGTGGAGGGGCGAAAGGGATCTGATAGGTCGCCCCACCCTGCCCTCGGAAAGTCAATGAAGTAGGTAGAGCAGGCCAGTCCGTCCCTCGTCCCCTCTGCACCCCCCTCCTGCCGCGAGCTCGAGCCCTCTGTGACGATCCTGCTCCTGCTCCCACCTCTGCCCTGGCCGCCGGCGCCGCAGGTCTCTCTCTCTCAACTCGACGGCCACCACTCAGAGGCCGCATGATGAAGGTCCGGACGTACTCTGAATAATCGCCCTCGCCTCTGTAGTCGTATGCCTCCCAGCCAATGGTGTAGTCCGCCATCTGCTCGGCGGTGAAACGCTCGGTATCCCGCATGTGCTCAGGAGGATGCACCGGGACTATCTGCTCAGGTAAGCCCAGGGTCTGACGCAAGAAGCGCTCGCCCAGGTACCAAGCCCGACAAACCGGGCCCTCCAGCAAAATCCGGTAACGCGAGGTCTCAACGGCACCGGCAAACCGATCCCTCATCATCGCTGGCAGAGCAGCCCACGGCTGCCAGGTGATCTGAAATTGAAATACAGTTTGTTATCTACTGGTATTGAGATATACAGCGGAAAAGCGAAGCTTAAATGAACTGCAAGTAAAAACATACCTCGGCAGGGGTGATGGTATCAAAGTAGCGCCGGAAGAAGCTGAATGTGTCCCGCGGCCGCCGTGTGCATCGCCCGTCAAAGCGGCGCGAAAAAGGAACGACCAACGGGGTCTCTGCCTCCGGCACCGGCTCGAGTCTAGGGAAGTAGGCATAAACCCATAACTGCAAGACAGATACCAGTACATTTATCAGATAAAGCAGAATATGCAGAAAAGCAGAAATAGCAGAGCAGTATACAGTCAGTGAATTGTGCAGAGTGTACAGTGTGAGCAGTGTACAGTCAGTGTATTGTGCAGTGTGTGCCGTGTGTACAGTATACAGCGAGTGTAAAGCAGACTACAGTGTGCGCAGTGTGCAGAGTACAGAAAGTACAGAACAGAAATGTAAAGCAGAGGAGAAGACGTACCTCCCAAGCTCGCCAGTAGCCTCCGAGCAACTGCCCGCTGCCACGGGAGACCGAGCTCATGTACCCGTAAAGAGTGGCCAGAGCCGCGCCACCCCAATCATAACGCACAATGTCTCGGACGTCCACCAGTGCGCTGAGAAGACAAAGAGGCACGGTGTTCGCCCGGTCGGCGAAAAGGGTAGTCCCCAGCAAAAACATCAAAAAGTCGCGTGCGTACTGCTCTATGGCCACCTCGGTCATCGGAGCCGCCGCCTCCAACGCAGGCTGCACCTTGAACTGCACCTCGAACCAGGAGTAACGAACAAATCCCAGACGAGCAAGGGGTGGCGCCTTGCCAAGCAAATAGATCTGAGCGGCGATCCACTCATCCATGTCGATGTCGAAGGGGATCGGATCACCCCCTACCCCGATGCCTGTGAGCACCGAGAAATCATAAGGGGTCATCGTCATGTCCCCAGTCGCCGATAAATGAAATGAATCGGTGGTGTCCCACCACCTCTCTGCTAGGGCAGCAAGGAGAGGCCTATAAGCCGTGAGTCGAGTCAGCCCCCTGCAGAAAGTGCCGAAGCCGGCCTAGTCTACGATGCAGCGAACCGCCTCGGGAAGCTCCGCGTACCAATCTCGAGCAACAATGTTCCCATACCCGCGGACGGTATGGGAGTCTCTCTGTAATCAAAGACAGCAATTGCGAAGCAATATTCAAAATGCAGTTTCAAGAAGCATACAGATATGGTGCATGTGTGCACATTTTTCAGATTCAAGCAAATATCGGGTTACAGTGTGCTGGTAGGTGAACTACGGCCTGTGATATGTCAGTGTGCCTGTGAGGCTCAGCATACAGATATGGTGCATGTGTGCACATTTTTCAGATTCAAGCAGATATCGGGTTATAGTGTGCTAGCAAATGAACTACAACGTATGATGCGTCAGCGTGTTTTGTGTGGTTCAGTGTAAATACAGCGTACAACATGCTTTCAGATTCGAGCAGATACCGGGTGTCGGTGAGTTTGCAGTGAAATACGGTGTGCCGTGTGTTTGGGTGATTAAGGCTAGTGCAACGTGGGTGCATGTGTCGGTCCTAAAATAGATATCAGTTGTGAGTTTGTCTACGATCAACTACAGCATACAATATGCCAGAGCTAAGCAATTAAAGGGTTGTAATCAGCTATGGCAGTTGACAGTTTACAGTTCTACATTGCAGAAAGTAAAGCAGAGCAGAAGGGTTACCTCGGAAGCGCCGAATGATAGGTGAGAGGTCGGCTCGCGTAGCAGAAGCTCCGGGTCCAGTGCCCTGTCGAAGCTGCGGAAGTGGCGAAGACCATCTGGTGGTAGTACGTGAATCACCGGGCGATAGGTCGCCGGATCAAACGGGCGCTCACTCAGCGGGAGGAGCTCGACCCCGGGATCCATCTTGTGGTCTGGGGGAGTCCCGACATGTGGAATGTCGTCAGCCATGGCAATGGGGATGAGAAAATAGCCGGAAAAGGAAAACCGAGCAAGAATACGAAAGGTCAACCGAAAAGGTCAACCCCGAGCGGGCCGAAAATGGTTGGAAAGGCCGGGAGATGAAAATACACGGAAGTGTAGAGGAAATCGAGGGGAACAAGTCCCGAAAAGGCGGAAATAGCAAAGGAGATCCCGAAATGAAGTTTCGATCGGGTGGAAATGTCCGAAACGCGAAGAATATCGCGAATCCAACGGTAAAACGAGCGTGAAACGCAAGAAAATCGACGAAAAATCGAGAGAACAAAGCTCTAGAGAGAGAGTGAAGGATTTCAGCGGAAGAGGAAGTGGAAAATAGGGTTTAGAAACCTTATTTTATAAAACCCGAGGCGAAATGGCAGAACTGCCCCCGATCAGGCATTTTATGCCGGTCGGCACTATTTTGTGCCGGTCGGCACATTTTTGTGCCGGTGGAGAAGTTTAGGCAGCCGGCGGCAGCCGGTGACCACCTAGCCCAGCCGGTGGTGTTCCCAAGGCCTTGTTTAGGCTAGATGAGGGGTTTTGGGTCTTCATAGCTCAAGAAAGTGCATCTCCGACGCTCAACCGGCCTCCGTTTTGACCTCAGACAGTGTCTTCTGTGTGTGGCACTCAAATTCATGCGATGACTGTATCCTTTTGTATCCTTTTGTCTTTCATAAGATTTAAAAGTTGCCCCGTGTGCGTTGCATGCATCCATCACACTGCCCGGTGCGTCGCGTCGCGCCGTTTTGCATGTCCCTTGTGACTTGCACCTTTTTGCATTTCTGTGCGGCGTGCGTGTCACACTTGCATTGTTTTACATTCCGTGTGGCATGCGTGTCATACTTGCATTTCATTTTTCATCAAATGAGGTACGCGTGCCTCGTTTAGCATTTCATCTTGAACCACGTGAGGTGTACTACCTCACGTGCTTCATTTGCATTTCATCTTGAACCACGTGAGGTGTACTAACTCACGTGCTTCATTTGCATTTCATCTTGAATCACGTGAAGTGTACTACCTCACGTGCTTCATTTGCATTTCATCTTGAACCACGTGAGGTGTACTACCTCACGTGCTTCATTTGCATTTCATCTTGAACCACGTGAGGTGTACTACCTCACGTGCTTCATTTGCATTTCATCTTGAACCACGTGAAGTGTACTACCTCACGTGCTTCATTTGCATTTCATCATGAACCACGCGAGGTGTGCTACCTCACGTGCATCATTTTGCATCTTTTGTACATTCCAGTGGGGTATGTGTGCCTCACTTGCATCATTTCGCATTCCGGTCTAGGAGACCTTAAATCCTCGGGGGGGTGCAAGACCTTCAGTGCATTCCGGTCTAGGAGACCTTAAATCCTCGGGGGGGTGCAAGACCTTCGGTGCATTCCGGTCTAGGAGACCTTAAATCCTCGGGGGGTGCAAGACCTTCGGTGCATTCCGGTCTAGGAGACCTTAAATCCTCGGGGGGTGCAAGACCTTCGGTGCATTCCGGTCTAGGAGACCTTAAATCCTCGGGGGGTGCAAGACCCTCGGTGCATTGAAGTGCACCGTTCATCGCATTCCGGTCTAGGAGACCTTAAATCCTCTGAAGGTGCAATTCCTTTGGCATTTGTCGTGCCTGAACGACTTTCGATGGTCTGGTAAAGCCACCTGCCTGTTTTTGCGGTGAGTTCCTAGAAGACCAACTGGGACGGTGAAAACTAGAGTTTGAACGGCTTATGCCTAGAACGCAAAGGTTCGGAATTTCCGAGACTAGAGTCTGGTTTAAATACCCAGGGGGTGTACCCTCGGCTTGAAATCTATATGGAAGCCCCATAGGTTGAGGCGGCATGTCTACGCCTCAATCCTGGATACTGAACCAACCTAGTATACCATCCTGTTGGTAAGATAGGGAAAGCTGCAATCATAGTCGTTGCATCATAGTGCATTGTCATGCATCATTTGTATATACTGCATATGTCATGCATTTCAAAAAATCCAAAAAAACACACATGCATATGTCATGCATCATTCTAAATAATACTGCATTTGTCGTGCATTTCAAAAAAAAACGCAAAAAAAAAAAAAAAAACATACTGCATATGTCATGCATTCATTTTTGTGAGTATTCATTTAGGTTGCATTTTAGTTGCATGCATCCATTGCATCATCTTCCATCCATGGCTTGCGCCTTTCCTTGTTGAGCTTGGTCTGGTATGTGCCCATATTTTTCGTGTTGAAACACAGTTGTCGATTGCTTTTGTGTACGCGCTTTGAGGGTGGCGGCACCGTTTCTGTGTTAGATATGGCTTGTATGTGTACATGCCTTTCCTAGGCGAGATTTGGTTTGGCCCACGTGCCATATCCATTGTATCATTTATCCATCATATTACATTGTAGTGTAATTGTTGCATCCGGCATTAGGATCATTATTCTTTCCCCAGCGGGTCGTCACCCCACTTATGTTAGTCCACCCAATACTTGTTCTTGTGTCTGTCTACATTACTCATAGTTCTGCGTGCGCTCGCGCCTTGAGGGCTTCGACACCTTTTCTATGGTAGACAGACTTGTTACCTCCATCAATCTATTTGACATTTGTGTGGTTTCGAATCGCTCATGAATGAATCATGATTCAATTGCCTTGCATGTAGTTTGCATATAGTTTCAATTGTATTGCATATCTTTTGCATCATTTATACATAGTTTTGTATATATTGTATCTCATTTTGCATTCATTTTGCATGACATGCATGTTGCTAACAATATTGTACCTGTTAAGTTTGCTTTCTTTGCAGGCACGATATTGTATGTACGGTTCATTCGAGGCCGGTGCAACCGGACGAGCCGTGCAGGTATTGTATCCTCCGAGTGAGACGTATCGAGAATTGCATAATTCTCATACATCCTTTCTGCATTGTAGTGTAGTTTGGAGTTTTCTAGCTTAAAACTATCGCATGCGTGCTTCGTTACAGCTTTCTTTGCATGATCATAAGTTATGCCCGGCTTCTTGCATTTTCAGTTGCATTTTGCCCCTGCCTTCGGGCGCATACCTTGTTTGTCTTGCATGATTGTCCAAGTCTTCGGCCTTGTCAAAAATGGGTCGTCTCTGGGCTTTGACATTCACTCCCGTCATTGTTATGACTTCCGAGTTCTGTCAAAGAGGGGCAACTGTAGACACCCCATTTTTGACCGTCCTCAAGACTTGGACGTCACCGTTGGAACACTCGGTGATTATCCATGTTTGTGTTCGTTTGGAGTTCCCGGAGTTCTCGGCTCGCGCACCTTGCCTCAGGAGTTCCGAACTCGACCGTTTTTGTGTTTGGTTTTGCACCAAACACTTGTGTTTTGCCTTGGAAGGGCAGGGAATGCTTTGTGAGGCATCCTCACACACCACCGGCACTGGCTAGAGGCCACCGGCTGGCTGGTGTTTCCATCGGCACTATATTGTGCCGGTCGGCACTCTTTTGTGCCAGTCGGCACTCTTTTTGGCAAAATGACCATTTTGCCCTGCCGACTACTTTACAGCTGCTTTATGAGATATTTTCTTACAGCTGTATGCATTTTGTTTCCCCTCCATACACGTGTATGGAGGGATGAACTCTTGGTTTCCTTAGCTTGTAAGCTTTGGTGCCTATAAGAGAAGGAACCCTTCTCTTGGTCAAAAGGTTGGCAAGAGTTGGAAAGTTTGAGAGAGTTAGACATAGGAGAACCTCTGGTTTAGGGTTTGAGCTTTGTATCTATTGTATCTCTCTTCTTCCCTCTCATTTTGTACACTAGGTGTTTGTGACTTACTATTGCTCATCAACACCTAGTGTTTCACCTTCCTTTGGTAACTGAGGTTCTAAGGGCTGGTTCTTGGTGTTTTTGACTGGTTTGGAGCTCAAGGAAGCAACAACAACAACTCTTGTGAAGAGGTCTACAAGGGTGAGCCAACTAGTCCTTTTTTCCCCATTCTTGCACTCCATTTCTACTTGCTTTAGAATTGTTTTTGTGCTTAGTGATTAACACATAAAAGTTCTGATTTTTAGTCCTCTTGATTGTTTGTTAAGAGTGCTTGGTGGTTTGGGTAGGTTTGACCACCCTTAGGCCTTGAAAAGGCCACTTTTTGTGCTATTTTGTTGAGATCCGAGACTTTGGTGCTTGGGCCTCTTCACCACTGAAATCTTGAGGGATTTCAATGGTGAAGATGGTGCCTTGAAGTCCCAAGAAGGAGAGGGCCACCCCCTCTCCTTGATGTCCTTGAAAAGGGCAAGATTTGGCCTCTTGAGAGAGCATAGTATTTGATTGTTTGTTGAACATGTCTTGGCTGCATTTTATGTTTATTATGCCCTAATATGACATTGCTAAGTGTTGGTTTTAGTACTCCTTGCATGCTTTGCATGGTTGCTTTGTAATGCCTCTTTGGTCCCTTAATATGCCTAGGTTGTTAGCCCTAGTTTGAGCATGTTTTAGGCTTAGATTCATGAATGTTTTGTGCTTATTTTGCCATGCTTTAGCTCTGTCCATAGTCATTTGGGTCAATCTTAGCATGCTTAATATAGTCTCTTTGCATTTTAGGCTTGCTAGCCTTGAGCATGAATGTGTAGAATGCTTTGTTTGCATCATTTTGGTGGTTTGGAATCACCTTACATGTTATTTCAGTCCCTTTGGTGTGCTTGTATGCTTGCCTTAGTTGCCTCTTTGATGCTTTAAAAGCATGTGTTGAATGCCTTATGTTTTAGCATTTGTGCATGCCTTTGGTTTCATGCCATTTAGATGCCATCTAAGTGGTCCTTTAGGCTTAGTTTTATGCGTTAAAACTCTGTTTTTGGTTGCCTAATGCATGCCATAATTATATTACATAAGTATAGTTCAATGCCTCATTGACTTGCTTTAAGTCTTGGACCATTTGCATGCTTTGTTTGGTCTACTTTGACTTGGTTTGGCACCATGTTTAACATGATTTCAGAGCTTTACATTGAATGCTAATTGTCCATGTTAGCCTCTTTTAAGTGTGCTTAAGAGTTGCTTGTTTAATGCTTAAGTTGTGTGCCTTGGCATGTGCATGTGTATATGTGTTTGGCCCTCATATTTTAGCATTTTGGCTACTGATTTTAGGCCTATTTGGAGCTGCCTAAGTCATGTCTAAGACCATCATTTACTTGGTTTGCATGCTTGCCTTGCATGTTTGCTTGGATGCTTTGCATAAGTGTATTGCATAGTCCATGTTGCATGCTAGATAACATGCTTAGGGTTGCATTGCATTAGCATGCATGCTTGGCCTCTTGAGATTGAAAATGATAGAGGTTTGGCACCCTTTCATGTTTATTTGGTTTGCATGCATTTGAAAGTGAAGTTGCATCCTTGGTTCCTTGGGCCATCATGCATGGAAATGCGTGATTGGTGGTCCGGGAATCGAGACACATGCCCCTTTGAGTCACTAACATGATAAGGGATGTGTTTGGTGCATAAATGGCTTGAATTATATTGTCATGCATAGATTTCCTCTCTGCTGCTGTGAGTTGCAGGATCTGCAGGCATTCAGTGCCGGCCGGCACTATTTAGTGCCGACCGGCAGTCAACCAACAGCCGACGGCTTCTTTTTGTGCCGGTGGCCTCCTCCTTCAGCCGGTGGTGTCCTACCCCAGCCGGTGGTGATCCCCAGTGCCCTGAGAGGTACTCCTGGGACTTTGGAAATTTTCTGAGGAGGAGAGCAGAGGAAACAGAGGCAACCCGTGCATGGCAGTGCGGTTCCGAGCCAGTCCCGAGCGCATGCTGCATTTGGCCCTCATCCCGAGGCGGTTTACTGTTTAATTAGATTAATTAATTTATCTGATTAATTTAGTTAATTTGTAATAATTAATTAGCTTGCGTAGTTAATTAAATTGTATATTCTTTCGGTCCCTCCGGGCGAGGACGAACTTGTAATAAGTGTGTGTGAGTGGTGTGTATGTCTTCCAACCTCCACTTCTTTCTTCCCTTTTATTTACCTGCTTTGATGGTAGATTAGGGCACGTTTATTTTTAGCATACCTTATGCTATGCATGCGTGCATCCATGCATTTGTTTACATGCACCGGGCTCGGTACATCATACAAACTGCATTGTCTTTTCAATTCCAAATTGAATACGTGTTATTTGATTGCATCTCACATGTCATTTTAGGGTTAGCCGAGCCTATCCTAATTACATGCTGTATGTGTTGCATTAGTCACTTAACATGAACTAGGCCATGCCTGTTTGCTAACTAGTTTATTGTTTTGGCACGGAGTACAATGTAAGTATTTATGCTTTAGCATCTCGCATGCGTGTGAATGTTAACATGACAGTATGCTTACCATGCGGCTAAGTGCTTACACGAGATAAACTGTTTGAATGCCTGTGGGTGGAGGTTGGATTGTCTGAGTTGGAAAAACTCGTTGAAATCCGTGTTTTAGCCTACTTGCGAGTAGCAAATTCCAAAGCGTTTTCCAAACCAACGGATATGCAATGTTTATTTCCAAATTAGGCAATCTAGTCTATACTTGTTTGCTGTGCGCATAACATAGTAATTCTAGCTAAATAATTGGAATAAGAACGCATAAAGTTTTCAAAAATGGATATCATGGTTAGTAGAGGCCGGTCTTCGGACCGGGCGAAAGGGGGTGCTCATAGCTGACCTTCCCCGATCGTACCCAAGCTCCCGAGCCAAGTCACTTTGGTGATGACGGACACGTGGCCTTCGGCACCGAGGCAGGGTTTCCTAAATTCTCCCATTTAAAAAATATTTAGGTGGCGACTCTGTATCTGGCAAAGCAGTCCATGTTTGGCACTTCTTTTCAAAAATCTGTTTTTCTTCAAAACGATTTGCCAGAGTTGGACTCTTTGGTTCAGATTAAGAACCGTGACAATTTGAGTCCTTGAACTGTGGTAGACCCAATATCGAACCAGAACGGGGGGGGACTCACACTCCTCGCCCCGGGATGCGTTCGGGGACGTCTACATGTGCCATGTGGTAGGTTGTATTATCCAAATAGGTAGAAATATGATGAAACAGAAATTCACAATGATGGCAACCGTAGGTGCTCTGTATGGTTCTTGAGATTAGAAAGAAAGTGAAATTAAGTTGTTCTATAATCTTTTCAACTAAATCTAACCAATTTTGGTTTTTCTTGCTTGCAAACTAATAATGACTACCCATGAATCAACCATGTCTGTCTCTATAAACATGTGCAAATATATATATATATATCCGTGAATGAAATGAAATAATTATGAAGTTTTTGAAAGAAGACCCTAAACACTATTGTTACAATTAAGCTTATGTGTTGGGGCTATGTTATTGGAGTTAGTCAATCAATCAATATGCAAACATCTACCACACTGATTGAACTTGGAAGATTGCAAATTGATGAAAAAATGATGAAACAAAAAAGCTCAAAAGATGCAACCCTAGGTGCTCTGTTTGGTTATCGAGATAAAAATAAAGAAAGTGAAATTCAATTGGTATATAAATTTTGCCAACATTTTTCAGTTTTTCTTGTTTGCAACCTAAAGGCCCATGAATGAATGAATTCTTACATGTATGGATCTCTATAAATATATATACGAGTTATGTTATTCTTCCATGAATGCAACTCTGATTCTCTGTAGACAGTGTTACATTATCCTCAAATGTCATGTGGAACTAATGGGTGTATTTTTTTTTTTTTTTTTTTGTAGATGGCTTTTCGTATGGACTTGTGGATATTCCATTTTTGTGTGCGGAGGACAATTTTCACTTTTGTATAATCCCACTTATTTGTTGTCCTCTGCTTTTTGTGTAGATTTGTATTACTTGTACATAATACTTTTGGCGGGGTACATAATACTTTTGGCATGGGACAGACAATTAATGCCATGATATATTGATTACCTTTTTACCATGGTAATTTGTACCATGCCAAATGGACATTTGGTATAGTAGTAAATATATTTTTGTGTACGGTGGACATGATTTTCGTATTATTTTAAATTGGAATATACTTGATTTGTATGAAATTTGACATTTAAAGTTATTCATTTTTAGCTGGTTGAAGTGAAATGGATGCAGATTGTGGCATGGGTGATAATATATGTATTGTTTTCTTTGTATACCTTGTACATATTGCATGGAATACATACAGGTTGTGGGTGTGGACAAATTAATTTATAAAAAAAAAAAACATAAAATGATGTTTTTGGCGAGTAAACAATTGGTAGCCAAAAATTGAGTATATATTTTTAGCAACTAAATAGTTAATAGCTAAAAAAGGAATTAAATGAAAACAAATCTTTTGGCGATTAAATATTTCGTAGTTATAAAAAATAAGACTTAGGCGACTAATGATTTAGTAGCCCAAAAAAAAAACACTTTTTGTGACTAAATATTTAGTAACCAAAACTAAAAATATTATACCTTAGGCGACTAAAATTTTAATAGCTAAGCAATAAAACCTTTTGGCAACACAAAATTCTAGTCGCTGAAAATGTCATGTTAAATTTAATTGAAAGCTTTTGTCAACTAAAAAATTAGTCGCCAATTGTGGACTTTCAGTGACTAAACGCCAATTATCTTTCCCGACAATCATTCAATGACAAAGCGGCGACCAAAACATTTAGTCAGCAAAAGGTTTGGGTGACTAAAATGTGACTTTTGGCTACTTTTGGCAAAAATTTCTTCAATACTATGTGTTTGCACGCACAATTGTAACTAGTTTATTATCCTAATTAATTTCAATAGACTTGATTAACTAATAGTGATTTTAAAATTGAGTGGGAAAAAAATTTCATAATTCAGTAACTACCCGATACGGGTATATGTTTGTCAACATACCCATGTTTCATAGTCTCAACATAATTCTAAATGAGAATTTTTATAGTGTTCTTTTTTTTTTTTTTTTGCAAAGTATATATTATTTAAAAGTCATTTTCATAATTTGGTGGTGTTGGTGTAAGAGGCGGTATCATTTGTCCAATCCATTTGAATCCAATTATAATTGAGTTTGTAGGATAAAAGTCATTCAAATTATGACGAATTTCTCACATAAAATTACATAATTATTTAATGCTAATTGAATTTATAAATATTTATATACAAGCATTAACATACACCATTATAACCTCACAATTGCTACAATCATCACCAATATTGTTGCAACCATCATCACCATCACCATCATTGTCACTGTCACCACCACTACCATTATGAAGCCACCATTGCTATTACCACTGCCTTCATTATCATTGTCATTGTTGTCATAAAACATGCCATCATTTCAACTAGTGAAATTTTATTCTTTAAATAGTGAAATTTAACCTTAATATTTACGTAAAATTATTAAAAAAGTGAAATTCCTACTAAAGAAGTAAAAATTATAAAACTCAAGGCGAAGACAAACTAGCGAGTTAAAGAAAGATGTCACCAATGGTTCCATTGGAGCAACAAGTGATTGTCATTATATTTTTAATTAGCTAACAATAATTTAATTTTCTTAATTAATTTGTTGTCTAATTAATTCTATAATGTGTGTAATTACAAAAATTTTAATATTGTTTAATTAAAACTTGATGGTAATAATTATTTTATTATCTTCAACTAGTAAAATTTCATTCTCTTCAAATAGTGACATTAAGCCTTAATGTTTAGGTGTAATTTAACTACTAGCAAATTTCCAGTAAATGAGAGAACTTATAAAATTAAATGCCAAAGACGGAATAACAAGTAAATTAGTATATTTGTTGAAGGGTTTAATCGTATCATTTTAAAGTTTAGGTAGTAAAGTAATACTTTGTGAGAGTTTCAAAGGGGGAGAGGTAAAGTGAGACTTTATACTAGTTTCAGTGGAGAGGAGTAAATTGATGCCTCATGATAGCTTTAGGAAGGTCAAATACTACAGGGGGTATAAGGCATTTTCGTATAGCGGAAGAGAGGCCTACAATGACATAGAATTACAGAAGAATCACAAGTTCAATGAGAGAAAACTATATTTTGAACCCTTTGACAATTGGCTCTATTGCATGGTGTTGAATTGTCATGAGACAAAGTTTGTATGGTGATGGACAATTGTTATAGATATTCAATAATTTATCTATGGCAATAAAAAACAATATATCTTCTTCTTTTTTTTAAATTTGAAAAACTAATACTATGTTTGATTTAGAATTGCAAAAGCTATTTTTGAATTTTCAATACATTTTTTTTATTGTTTTAAGTGAATTTTATTAATATTTTAATTAAAAATTTTAATTTTTAAATTCAATTAATCTAGATATAATTAAAAAGTAAAATATTTATAAAAAAAAATCTATAAATTCAAAAGGTAAAAAAATAAAATATTTTTTTATTTTTACATTTGGTGTAATTTTAAATTTTTTTTTAATAAAACTTATACTTTTAAATGTATTTACATTTTGTACTTTTTTTGCTTGTCAAACTGAGTCATAAAATTGCAATAAAATAAAAATTATAAATAATAAATAATAATTAAAAAATATTAATTTAACAAGCCTAACATAATTTTCACATCTAAAAAATAAAATTTAAGAACAAATTTTTTCACGAAATTTAGGAGCCTCAAAATTTGCCCCTAATCCCTCCTATGTTTCTCATTTCTCTTTCTTGCCCACTCCCTCACACGACTACTTCCTCTCATTCACGAACGATTATGTTGGTCCCATTCCACCGTTGTACAGCCTGAAATCCAAAGTGCACACCGCCGATTCACAAACTTGGACTATTTCATTCTCACCAGGTAAGTTGATTTCTCTTTCTCTATCTAGATCTTATTCTCTGCCCTAATTTCTCACAAATCGACTCCCTTTCTTAGCAATCTCTACCTCACACACTTTCACTGCCCTGTAATCACTACCGCCAGCCAATCCCACCGATAAGCCCGCTTTCCATTGCTTTTGTTGTCCCTCTACATCCTCTCTTGCTTCCTGCCATCGTGCCTTAATCTCTCTCTCTCTCTCTCTCTCTCTCTCTCTCTCTCTCTCTCTTAGCCACCATGTTTCGTTCTGGGTATATATTAATTTCAAGATTTGGTAATTCGAGTATTTTGTGTTGGTACTTCGCATTTATGTTTCTTTGATCAATTGCAAATTCAGTTAAACACACAATATATTTATGTTGGATGTACACATGAATTATTGGAAGAAAAAACCTACTGTGAACTAAGAATTTGGGTCTCGTGTTGTAGTCTATTTAATCAATTTATTGACTTGCACTGCTCTAATGTGTGTAATTTCTTATGTATGATTGGTTTTGTATATTATTTGAACAAGAGGAAAAGGACTACCAAGGCACCTTGTAACGCCCTCAAAATAAACCCATAATATATATAACATTAACATGCATTGATAAAAGAAAACCAATCATTGTCTCATTCATCAGAGTATCATTATTGAAAGACATCACATGTAACATCAAATAAAATGCCCTACGGGCTTACATCTTTCCAAGTTAACACTTGGATACAAAAATGTGAGTACTAACTCTACTACAAATTTAGCCATTGGCTTGAGTTTACATGTAATATCAAATAAACTGAAATAACAACTAATCTAAACAGAGTCTTCAACTCTAAATACTTCTAAGCTAATTCCTTGGAGGTAGCACATCACCTGGACCTGAAAATGATGTTCCCGTATAGGGTGAGCCACAGCCTAGTAGAAATATACTAAACCAAATATAAGCATTGAATAAAGCAATAGCATTCAATAGATGGTTAACACAAATTACCGATTTCATTATCATACAGTTTCATAACAATAATGTCCATGACACGTTTTACTTCTCATTATTTGTTCAACTTTCCATTTATACCAATATGGCTCAGAACCTGGCCAAACTATAACAGTGAGACTACATCTCACATTAACATTACTTCCAACATCAACAAATTAAATGAGACTAAGTCTCATACCAAAACACTTCCATACTTCCAGTTTGATACACATTTTAGTGATGTATCGATAACGTGTAAAAACACTTCCATAAATCAATAAGCACACATATTAGTGGTGCTAATGGAGTTCATCCCCTATCTCCTCCCAAACAATATCCGGTTTAGGAGTTCATCCCCTATCTCCTCCCAAACCGTGGAGTACATCCCCTATCTCCTCCCAAACAATATGCATATACAATACTCAATCAATACACGTATTTTCTGTATTAATTCAACAGTCAAAATCAATGACTTAACCAATGTGATTAGTTTCAGTTTACCCTAATCCACATGCAATGTCTACAACAAACACGACTATCCTCCACCAATAGCCCAAAACAGTTATTTCTAAACATGAAATAAATGTATCAACAATTATAATCTCAACATTTCAATAGACGAGTGATTAAATTATTCAACTACATCATTTAAGCTTATAATTCCCCAATTCCATGAATTCAACTAAATTCCCCAATTTTTCCTTAAATTAATTATACAGATTAATTTATTAAAACAACTAGGGTTTTTCCCAAAATTACCAAATAACCCTCAACATATCAAACTACCAAAACTTAGAACAAAACTTATAATATGGAGTAGGAAATCCCTACCTCGAAGTAAATAACCCGAATGGAGAAGACGGAGATGATGACCCAAAATCCAAAGTGCTCCAAACCGCCAAACGCTCAGATTAAAACGAAGCTCTCGACTCACTCTATCTTTTTAATAAAGAGCCTAGGGTAGAAACACCCTAAAACTAGATGAAACCTAAGAGAGAAGGTGAGTGGAGAGAGAGAGAGAAGACGGACCTAGGGTTTTGGAATCAAAAAGAGGATGAAAAAGTGTTTCAAAACCTGCTGCTGCCTATTTAAACCTGACAAGCTCGCTCGAGCGAAGGATTGGTCGCTCGAGCGACTAGACACAAGAAAGCCTCGCTCGAGCGAAGAAAGCCTCGCTCGAGCCAAGAACTCGAAGCTTCAGGTCTGCAACCCAGAAGCATGCTCGAGCGAAGGGCTGCTCGCTCGAGCAAAGAACTCGAAAACATACACCTCGCTCGCTCGAGCGAAGAAACACAACTATCAGGTCTAAACCAGACGCAATCGCTCGCTCGAGCGAAAAAACCCTGGCTCGAGCCACCAGACACAAAACTCTACTCTCGCTCGAGCGACCAAACCCTCGCTCGAGCGAAGAACCAAAAACAAAAGCTCGCTCGAGCGACAAACAGCTCGCTCGAGCGAAGAGCCTAAATTCTGGGCAACAACCCTTTGCTCCCGAACACTCCCAACCTGAAACTAACCTGTCCAAGACATCCTATAACTCAAGAATAAGGAATTAAAGGACGACAACAACAATTATATAACAACAGGATCCATGGAACCTAAGTCCGGATACAACAACCAAATGAGAAAAGACCAGGGTCGCTATAACCTACCCCCCTTAAAGAATTTCGTCCCCGAAATTAAGCACAAGTTTTCAAAAACAGGTTTTTCTCAATTTCTAATGATATTACATTACAATAATAAACAACTTGACCCAATACTGGTCATTTCATCTCTTATCAAGAGGCATCTCACAAGAAGTAAAACAATATATATTTTAACTTGCATTATCAACATGCATTTCTTTCAATTTCAACAGTTTTCAATATACATGATTCTCATTTCCATATCATATTCAATTTCATGACATAACTCCAATTCTACAGTATATTCAACTATGCAATGTTCCAATAAACTTCCATAATGAGGCAAGTTTCAAACTACTCCCATTAAACCAAAACATTTTCAATGTTTTACAACTTAAGACATATATAAAGCTCTTAAGTCCAACAATATTACGAAATCTAAATACAAGATTACATATCAACAAACATGTCCGGATATTTCTCGCGGACTTCCAACTCACGTTCCCAAGTGGCTTCCTCCACCCCGTGATGTTTCCACAAAACCTTTACCAAAGGGATGGTCTTGCCTCGCAAAACTTGATCCCGCCTATCCAAAACCCAAACCGGTCTCTCCTCATACGAGACATCTTCGTCAACAACTAAGTCGGTCCAATCCAACACATGTGATGGATCCGGCTCATACTTCCGAAGCATACTCACATGAAACACGTCATGAACTCCGGATAACTGCGGTGGCAAGGCTAAACGATAGGCAGCCTCGCCAATCCTCTCAAGGATCTCAAAAGGACCAATAAATCGAGGGGACAACTTCCCGCTCTTCCCAAACCTCATCAATCCCCGCCTAGGTGATATCTTCAGAAAGACATGATCACTCACCTCAAACACCAAAGGTCTCCTCCTATGGTCAGCATAAGATTTCTGACAACTCTGGGCTGTAACAAGCCTCCTACGGATAAGCTCAACTTTCTCCGTCGTTTCCCTCACCAACTCCGGACCCAACAAAGGTGCATCACCCACCTCGGCCCAACAAACTGGAGACCTACACGGTCGGCCATACAAGGCCTCAAACGGTGCCATACCGATACTAGACTGGAAACTGTTGTTGTAGGCAAACTCCACCAAAGGCAAGTGCCTCTCCCACGACCCACTGAAATCAAGAACACATCCCCGAAGCATATCCTCAAGGATCTGAATAGTACGCTCGGACTGCCCGTCAGTCTGAGGATGATAAGCCGTGCTAAAGGTCAACTTGGTGCCCAAGGCACTCTGCAAACTCTGCCACAACCTAGCAGTAAAACGAGGGTCTCTATCTGAGACGATCGTCACTGGGACCCCGTGCAACCTCACTATGTCCCAAACATACAAGTCGGCAAGATGGTCTACTGAATCTCTCACGCTCATAGGAATGAAATGTGCCGACTTAGTCAACCGGTCCACAACCACCCAAATAGCGTCACTACCCCACTGAGTCCTCAAAAGACCTACAACGAAGTCCATAGTGACATGCTCTCACTTCCACTCGGCAATAGGCAAGGGTTGTAACAAACCCGCTGGCCTCTGATGCTCGGCCTTTACTTGCTGACACGTAAGGCACTTGGACATGAAAGCTGCCACATCTCTCTTCATACCCCGCCACCAAAACTGGCGACCCAAATCCCGATACATCTTAGTGCCTCCCGGATGCACCGCAAGGCGTGAATGATGAAACTCTCGGAGTACCTCCTCTCGGCAAGACTCCGGAACAAACAAACGGTCTCGGTATCTCATACTCAGGTCAGGATACACCGTCAAACCCTTCTCAACCTTCCTATTGGAGATCTTCTCTCGAAGAGATTCCACCTCAAGGTCACCTCTCTGTGCCTTTAACACTCGAGTCACAAGTGTAGGCTGTGCAACAATAGAAAAACAAGGCCGCAGCCTCAACGGATTCGCCCAGAAGCAAATCAAACTCCCCAAGTGCACCCAACATCTCCCATTCCCGGATGGCTATACTAGCTACGTCACCAACAAATTTCTTGCTAAGGGCATCGGCCACCACATTGGCCTTCCCCGGATGATAATGCAATTCGAAGTCATAATCCTCAATGAACTCCATCCACCTCCTCTGCCTCAAGTTCAAGTCTTTCAGTGTAAACAGATATTTCAGACTCTTATGATCCGAGAATACCTCAAATCTTCCACCATAAAGGTAATGCCTCCAAATCTTCAAGGCAAAGATCACAGCTGCTAACTCTAGGTCATGGGTAGGGTAATTCTTCTCGTGTATTTTTAACTGACGTGAGCCATAAGCAACTACCTTCCCTTCTTGCATCAACACACAACCTAAACCCTCTCGTGAGGCATCACAATAAACAGCATAACCCAACCCTCTCTCCGAAATAATCAAAACCGGAGCGGTGGTCAATCTAACCTTCTACTCCTGAAACGACTTTTCATAAGTCTCGCTCCATACAAATTTGACTCCCTTCCTAGTCAATCTAGTCAACGGTGAAGCTAACCTGGAGAAATCCTTCACAAACCGATGATAGTACCCAGCTAATCCCAGAAAACTGCAGATCTCAAACACACTCTGAGGCTGTACCCAATCTTGCACTGCCTCTATCTTGGATGTATCAACAGACACCCCTTCCCCGGAAACTACATGGCCTAAAAACTTCACCTCTTCTAGCCAGAACTCACATTTCCCAAACTTAGCATAAAGCTTATGGGTTCTAAGTAACTCAAGCACCACTCTCAAGTGTTCCTCATGCTCCTCCTCCGAAGGTGAATAAATCAGAATGTCGTCTACGAAAACGACAACAAAACGGTCTAAGAATTCCCGGAAGATCCAGTTCATCAAATCCATAAACACTGTCGGTGCATTGGTGAGCCCAAATGGCATCACCAGAAACTCATAGTGGCCATACCGCGTACGGAATGCCGTCTTCGGAATATCCTCCTCCCTGACTCTCAACTGGTGGTAACCCGATCTCAAGTCTATCTTAGAGAAACAACGGGAACCCTTCAACTGATCGAACAGATCGTCTGTACGAGGCATAGGGTACTTATTCTTAACCGTAGCCCGATTCAACTTTCGGTAATCAATACAGAGTCTCAAAGCACCACATTTCTTTTTAGCAAAGAGGGCCGGTGCTCCCCACGGCGAAACACTAGGACGAATATAGCCCTTATCTAACAACTCCTGAGCTGAATCTTCAACTCAACTAACTCGGCTGGGGCAAAACGATAAGGTGCCATAGAAATTGGCGCCGTGCCGGGCACTAAATCAATGGAGAACTCAATCTCTCGATGAGGTGGCAAACTAACAAGATCCTCGGAAAAAACTTCCGAATACTCGCAAACCACCCTCGGCAACAGAATATGGGTCTCATCACACTCACTATTCTCAAAGCTAGCAAGTAGACCATTAAGCTCACTCCGCCCTCGCGGATCATACCCCGGTGGCAAAACACTACCAACCCGGTCCCCAAGAAATGGAAACATTCCCCGCTCACGGTACAACAAGTGACCCTCTGGCGGTAGCAATCAATAACTGCCCGGTATGACGATAACCAATCCATACCTAAAATAACATCAAAGCCCTTCATGGGCATAACTACAAAAGGAAACAGAAGCCTATGATCGGCGACCTCTATATCACAACCCCTAACACCTTGTTTCAAGATCAATTCACCCCCAAGGGGTGACACTACACAAATAGGAGATGCTAACTGTGCTAACTCTAACTCCAAAATAGATGCAAATGCAGCAGACACAAAGGAATGAGATGCACCCGTATCAATCAATACACTAGCAACCGAATTGCAAAACAAGAAGGTACCTCTCACAACTGATGGAGCCGGTACAAGATCCTGTGCGGTAATAGCATACACGCGCCCAGACGATCTCTGATCAACCTGCTCACCCCTAGGAGCATAAGACTGCTGCACAGACTGGGACGATGAAGCTCCCTGATTGGCCCTCGAGGCCTGAACTGACTGAGCTGGCTGATGACTCTGAGTCTGCCTCAAACCAGATGCACCAGATGTGCCACCCAACTGCAGGCAAAACCTCTTCATGTGCCCTACCTGACCACACTGAAAACAAGAGAGCGGTTGGCCTCTACCCTAACTCTGGCTCTGAGATCAAGCCGAAGATGACGCTGCTCTCTGTTCTCCTCCCTTCTGCGGGCAAGCTGGAGACTTGTGGCCCAACTGACCACACTTAAAACAGGTAATGTCTCCCTGGCTGCCTTTCCCAGAACTAGCACTCGGTACTGGAAAAGTCGATCTAGAAAAGCTACCCTGAGACTGTTGAGGGTTAAAACCCTTCTGTCTCCTACCATCACTCTGGCCATCCTGACTCCTCTTGGAGCCTTTCTGCCCTTCCTCTTCCTCCTGCATCATGATCTCAGTATGGGCTGCAGCATCAACCAGACGCCCATAATCTCGAATCATAGACCCTACAACTCTCAACTTGAGGCCGTGCCTCAACTTCTTCTCGAACTCAATACAACGGCGTTCCTCAGACGCCACCAACTCAGGTGCAAACCTAGACAAGCTAGTAAATGTGGCCTCAAACTCGGCCACTAAAGAACTGTTCTGCTTAAGCTGGCAGAACTGATCTCTCAACTTCTCCTTAACAGCTGGAGACAGGAACTTCTCTTGGAAAGCGTCAACAAAAGCCTTCCAAGTCCCTCCTATACGACTCTTAGTGAACTTCCACCACTGACCCGCATCCCCCTTCAGCTGGAAAGATGCCAAGGTCACCTTCAGTACCTCATCTTCGATGCCTAGCATCTCAAACATCTTCGTTGTCTGTTCGAGCCATTCATCTGCCTTAAGTGGCTCTTTAGGATCACCCAAAAATTCGTCCGGGTTAGACCGGAAGAACTCCCTCTTCAGAAAAGAAGGCCCTGCATCTGCAACATGAACCTGAGCCTGATTCTCAGCTCTGAGAATGCCTACTGACTCCCTGAATGCCCCTGTTATCTCTCGGGCCAAAGGGCCCATAGCCTGTTGACCTACCGGCTCGGCCACATTGGCCTGGCCAACTCCTTCCTGCACTGCCGGAATCTCATCCGGTATAGGCACTTCCTGCCTACCATGCCTACCACGCCTACCACGTCCTCGTCCTCGTCCTGACATCCTAATAAAGGTAACAAAAACGTTAGCACATTAATAAATGTGCCGAAGCTATAACACTTGCATCCTAATGCATTGGACAACAATAATTCATTCCACGTAAGCACATAATCACATAAGCACCTACGAATTTCATTCCTGGATAATGACAGTCTCGAGGCGTCACTAAAGTTCTAGTTGGAAACAACATTGATCAAGTGCCTTTCCAACAAGACTTTCAGAAACTCAAGGGTCCAATCAACATCCTAGAAACTACATTCCATACCCACATAGTCACATAAACATGTTATCATATAAGCATATAACCGTACATCTAAGTCTCTATCAAACGAGACGAACCCATTGTGATACTAATCACTTCCCACGTACCCTAAGTATTCGAACCCGGTACGCTCTGATACCAAGTTGTAACGCCCTCAAAATAAACCCATAATATATATAACATTAACATGCATTGATAAAAGAAAACCAATCATTGTCTCATTCATCAGAGTATCATTATTGAAAGACATCACATGTAACATCAAATAAAATGCCCTACGGGCTTACATCTTTCCAAGTTAATACTTGGACACAAAAATGTGAGTACTAACTCTACTACAAATTCAACCCTTGGCTTGAGTTTACATGTAATATCAAATAAACTGAAATAACAACTAATCTAAACAGAGTCTTCAACTCTAAATCCTTCCAAGCTAATTCCTTGGAGGTAGCACATCACCTGGACTTGAAAATGATGTTCCCGTATAGGGTGAGCCACAGCCCAGTAGAAATATACTAAACCAAATATAAGCATTGAATAAAGCAATAGCATTCAATAGATGGTTAACACAAATTACCGATTTCATTATCATACAGTTTCATAACAATAATGTCCATGACACATTTTACTTCTCATTATTTGTTCAACTTTCCATTTATACCAATATGGCTCAGAACCTGGCCAAACTATAACGGTGAGACTACATCTCACATTAACATTACTTCCAACATCAACAAATTAAATGAGACTAAGTCTCATACCAAAACACTTCCATACTTCCAGTTTGATACACATTTTAGTGATGTATCGATAACGTGTAAAAACACTTCCATAAATCAATAAGCACACATATTAGTGGTGCTAATGGAGTTCATCCCCTATCTCCTCCCAAACAATATCCGGTTTAGGAGTCCATCCCCTATCTCCTCCCAAACCGTGGAGTACATCCCCTATCTCCTCCCAAACAATATGCATATACAATACTCAATCAATACACGTATTTTCTATATTAATTCAACAGTCAAAATCAATGACTTAACCAATGTGATTAGTTTTAGTTTTCCCTAATCCACATGCAATGTCTACAACAAACACGACTATCCTCCACCGATAGCCCAAAACAGTTATTTCTAAACATGAAATAAATGTATCAACAATTATAATCTCAACATTTCAATAGGCGAGTGATTAAATTATTCAACTACACCATTTAAGCTTATAATTCCCCAATTCCATGAATTCAACTAAATTCTCCATTTTTTCCTTAAATTAATTATACAGATTAATTTATTAAAACAACTAGGGTTTTTCCAAAATTACCAAATAACCCCCAACATATCAAACTACCAAAACTTAGAACAAAACTTATAATATGGAGTAGGAAATCCCTACCTCGAAGTAAATAACCCGAATGGAGAAGACGGAGATGATGACCCAAAATCCAAAGTGCTCCAAACCGCCAAACGCTCAGATTAAAACGAAGCTCTCGACTCACTCTATCTTTTTAATAAAGAGCCTAGGGTAGAAACACCCTAAAACTAGATGAAACCTAAGAGAGGTGAGTGGAGAGAGAGAGAGAAGACGGACCTAGGGTTTTGGAATCAAAAAGAGGATGAAAAAGTGTTTTAAAACCCGCTGCTGCCTATTTAAACCTGACAAGCTCGCTCGAGCGAAGGATTAGTCGCTCGAGCGACCAGACACAAGAAAGCCTCGCTCGAGCGAAGAAAGCCTCGCTTGAGCCAAGAACTCGAAGCTTCAGGTCTGCAACCCAGAAGCACACTCGAGCGAAGGACTGCTCGCTCGAGCGAAGAACTCAAAAACATACACCTCGCTCGCTCAAGCGAAGAAACACAACTATCAGGTCTAAACTAGACGCAATCGCTCGCTCGAGTGAAGAAACCCTGGCTCGAGCCACCAGACACAAAACTCTACTCTCGCTCTAGTGACCAAACCCTCGCTCGAGCGAAGAACCAAAAACAAAAGCTCGCTCGAGCGACAAACAGCTCGCTCAAGCGAAGAGCCTAAATTCTGGGCAGCAACCCTTTGCTCCCGAACACTCCCAACCTAAAACCAACCTGTCCAAGACATCCTATAACTCAAGAATAAGGAATTAAAGGACGACAACAACAATTATATAACAACAGGATCCATGGAACCTAAGTCTGGATACAACAACCAAATGGGAAAAGACCGGGGTCGCTATACACCTCACAACAGAAAAAAATCTATGCAATTATTCCACCAAAACAAACTTTAATCATGTCAAAAACCTCTTGAGGTTAAGGGTAAAGGGGTAGTAGTTCAAATATGGTCTCAGGTTTTTAGTTTTATTTATTATTATTATTTTATTTTTATTTTTTTTGTTTTTGGTTTGGTATGATGCTTTGGATTGAATCCTCAAAATATCATTACAAGAAGTGGGTTTACAATTCATTGATTTAAAAGTTCATAGTTTGGGGAAGGTTTATAGTGATTTAAGTTCCTTAAAGTAGTGATTTAAGTTTTATTTAAATGTTGAAACAAAGTGATTAATATCTTAAACTTATTTATGAAATGGTAGTAGAATTGATAAAAGTTGTTGGCTATCTCTTGCAATGAATTTGGTCCGAAGCATTTATAATTTATTCTTGATTTTTATATATATATATTATATAACAAAATAAGGGGGCTAATATGATGGTTATCCTATATGGACATTTGATTCAATTGTTGAGATAACTTTGTCTTTCTTTCCTTCAGCTTTCCACCATTACATTACAAATGTAAAATGTATGTGAAAGGATCTGTCTTTCACGGCTCAAATTCATTATTTGCTTCAATCGTAGGGCTTAAGTTGAGATGAGTTCAAAATTCAAAACTCAAATCTTGTCTGAAGTTGACACTCTCATCAGTACTCATTCTCTGCTCTCTCTCTCTCTCTCTCTCTCTCTCTCTCTCTCTCATCAAATGACACTCTTATCGGTCCTCTCTCTTTGTCTCTCAGCTCATGACTCCCCCTCATTCATTCACTCATTCTTTGGTGTCTTCCAATACCCACCATCACAATGAATCCTCCTTTCCATCAATTCCTAACTCTAGCTCAGGCCATAACCAAGTTTGATTATGTTTGGGTAACCCATTTTGATTTTATTTTGCAGGTCTAATATTTTGAAGATCATAAGAGCCTCAATGGAGTTGTTTCATGGTGGTTCTCTTCCTCTACTGAGAAAGTACCCCAAGTTAGTTTTGGTTTAGTTTTTTTTTTTTATTTTTTTCATTACTCTGTTTTGGGTTATTTTGGATTTGTTTGTGAATAATTTATTTGAATTGAAATTTTTTTTTTTTTTGGGGGGTTGTTTTCCATTGCTCTACAGATTTGTGTGTTCTGTTTTGGGTTATTTTGGGTTTGTTTGGGAATCATTTATCTAAATTGAAATGTTTTTTTAGGTTATTTTTCATTGCTCTACAGATTTGTGTTTACTGAAATTTCTTCCTTGAGTTGGCATATCTAAGATTATACGTTAAAGAAATTTACCGATGTGTTTTCTCTGTTTTCATTCTCTTTCGATTTTTATTTATTTATTTATTTTTATTTTTTTTTGTGGGGTCAATGCAATAACACTAGCAAGTGTGCTTGGTTTGTTTTTCTAGAACTTCTTGCAAATTTAAAAATCTTTTGTTTTCTAATGGATGGATGATGGATAGAATTATATTTTGCATATAGCTGCACTTTCACTATGAGTGATTTATACCTGGAAACCAAGCTAAGTAACCAACCCAAAGCTTAAATCCTTCGGCTCCTTCCTCATGCTCTCTACCAATCACCATTGTATTCGGTATCTCTCTCTCTCTCTCTTAACTCCGGCGATTTCTTCATACTGTTCTATCTACACCCACACACACCAATGTATTGCTTCGTTTCGAAATTTCCCCAGAATCCATAGTTGCTTCCGCCAATTTCTACACCAACCCCTATCTCGATCTCTACCCAGCACCGGTTAATTCAATTTCTCTCTCTAACTCCCTCTCATTTTCCCTATTTCTAAACCCTAGCTATGTTTATGTTTTCTGCAATAGTTACCATCGGATCTTTTTTTTGCAGTAAAAAAATTTGTATTTTGGTGCTATTGTTTCCAACTCTATAAATTCAAACCTATACCCTAATCTCTAGTTCTCTATAGATATTTGTAGATCTATTTATATGATTGTCCATTTTTGAAGTTCTAATTTTTACATTTTTGTTATTGTTTGTAGCCCTAAGTTATTTAATGCAGTGGATCATGGTATTCTTCCTAATGGCAATGGCCTAAAGGTTAGTTATTTCTATAGTCTTATCACGGAAATTTGATTATTGTATGCTTGTGTAATGGAATAATATTGCAATTATGTTTTTGTTATGTTGATTTTATCGTATATTATTTGTGGGATTTTGTAGTGCCATTTTCATATTTTGTCTTGTATTGGTTTTAGTAACATCATGTGTCTATAAGATGTTTATTAGGTGATTTGTTTTAGTAATTTTCGGTTCTCTTTGAAGTTTAGATTTTATAATTTTGTAAACTCGTGTTAAATAATATTTGAATTTGTTCTAAAAAGAATTTGCTAGAAGTAGAAAAGGATATCAATGCATTCCTTGTGGAGGAACTATGATGATTTAAATGACAGCTTTTGGTATTACTCTTTTTTTGGAGATCATTTTGTCCTTGATTTTATATCAAGTTAGCTTTGCCCTTATAAAATTACAAGTGACTAATGTACTGGCAATCAATGTCATTGCTAAGTCTGTAATGGTGTTAGGCTGGTTTTCTTTTGTTTGTGATGACCAAATATATCTCCTCAAGACTCGACTTTTTGTTGAGAAATAATTATCAATTAATTCCATTTCTATTCATGTTTTTTGAGAAATTCTTCACTTAATGCTCTTCTTTAGTTTACAATAAAATTGAATTCTTCCATTGACTTAAAATGCATGTATGGCTTGACACGGTGGATTCAATAAAACTGAATTCTTCTTGGTTTATTTTTGTCTCACTGAATGTAAATTTTATTTTTATTTTTTTGATTTTATGACTTTTTACTTGTTGGTTTTGTTATTCTCTTTCAAGGTTTGAGTGGACTAGTGTGAAACTTTTGCTTCGTGCTTTATATATATTTGCTACAAAACTTGGTTTTACAATGGAAATGCAGCTCCTAGGGACTAGTTTTCAATAGGAATTTGTTAGGAAAAAACAAAGCATTTTATTTCAAAGGAAGGAATAGTTGAATGTGTTATGGTCCCACTTTTTGTTTTGTATTATGAATCCAATTAATGAAATATAATTTTCAAGAAATGTTCATTTTTTCTGAATTTTATTATTATTATTTTTATCCATAATTTGTGTTATCAATTCCAATTGCAGGTTACAATGTTTAAAAGAAAGCATGTTGCTCGCATTATGTAAATAATGAGCACTAACAAGATGAGTGTCTACATTAAGACACGTAGCAGAGGTGATCTAAATTAATATCTTATATTTTTTCTATGTATTTTATATTTAATAAAAACTGATATCGATTTGTGTAGATACTTCATGCTTCTAGTGGACATCAACGAGTTAGGGAATCTGTCGATGATGACACCGATGAAAATGAGTTGTTGGTTTCTCCATCTGGCCAATGAGCAAGTATCTTTGTTATATAATGCAATATATTAAATCAATTGGATTAATTTTTTTGTATTTGCCTTGATATATTCAAGCTTATAAATGTGATATATTCAAGCTTATTGTTATCGATCTTTTCCTAATGACACTACTTTGTTGGAATGCTAAATTTCCCTAATGACACTACCTTGTGTGCATTTCATGTGCTTCATACAAAAGTTTCATTGGAAAAACTGTGAAAAAGAGTTGTGCAAGTACTCTTGTCAATACATTCCATCACTAGAACTATCAACAACACTCCACCCTCCCTCAATTAAAATAACCATGTTTGTCAAACTTATCACAAAGCAACACCATGGCTAGCTCAATTAAAAACAAGTATATAATCTTGATTGCTTTATAGATTTTATGTACATATAGCTTGAAAATGTATGTCTATTAACTTTTTTAATACATATGTATGTATTGTGGCGGACGAAGGGGTGGTGAAGGGAGGGCAGGGCCCCTCCCAAGCTTCAAATTTTGTTTATAGTTCTATTACACATGACACTTAAATTTGGGTGCTATTAGGAATTAGGCCCCCAAAGAAGCAAAGAGTAGTCAATTGTCCTAGTTTAGATTCTAATATCTTTTTATATAGTTGGTTATATGCATCCTTGATTTGGATATGGCTTTCTGGAGGTGGATGGTTAAACATTGTTTTTGGACGAAGAGACTTGTCAATGTATATATTTAGGCGTTTGTGAAATACTTTTGATGTTGATAGAGGCTGTATTTGTAGCAGGGAACTTTATATTTAGCTTGAAGAATTATGAATATTTAACTATAGAGATTTAAACAATATGGACTTCATTGGTTTTGTGTCTTTGTTCACTTCACTTGGCCCTTGAGAAATTACATGCTTTTGAATTATTTTTCTGATATAACTTTTTTATTTGGTTATGTAAGGTGCTTCAATGGTAGTTCCTCTCACTTACAGTTTTCATGTTTTGAAAGACTCTTGTGGTGCTTCTGTTCTTTTCCATATGTTCTTTCATATCGGCCGACTATTTTCACATGGTAAGAATCTCTTTATTCTTGCATTTAGTTTTAAATTTCAATCATTGCTACTTTAATAGTTAATGGAAACTGATATTTTATATTGTTGCTTCTTTTTTTAAACTTGCAGATTTGGATGCTTGCCATTTCAACTTCACACTAAAAAAATTGAATCGATGTTCCTTTTCGTTATGAATACTTTGGTGTGGTTAGTTAGCATGTTGATGAGAAGCACTGAATGTCGTATAAAGATCTAGTTTTTAACAAGAACAAAAAAAATGTGTCTAGTTTCTAATGAGAGCATGTATCTTATGTCAAAAATCTTAGATATTTGGTATGCGACATGATAACAATATCCTTACCTTCCTAATTTTGACCTTCATAATGAAGCATATACTTTTGATGATTTATATGTGGATGGGGCCATTTCATGTTCCTATAGTGAGGAGAAATTTGATGGAGGTGAAGGTTCCAATTATGATTTAAAGGCCAACAAATGGACATGGATGATTAACCCCTTCACCAAAAGAGACCAATATTTTTTGTACAGATGTGATGTAATTTGGATGGCTTCTTTATGGATGATGTAATGTGGATGTAAATTTGATTTTGGTAATTCATGTATGAGTAGATTATTGATGTGTAAGGTTGTAAATTTGATTATGGATGCCGATCTATTCGGCACAAAATGCATCCATATTGCAAGAGTACAGGGCAATTGATTGCACAACTGATTGTGTACCATTGCCAGCCAAGTTTAAACAATGCACATTTGCTCCAATTGATCGTGAGATTGTAACATGCCTAGTGCCTAATAGATTCACTGTGAATCGATTGTAAACAATATTCAAGCAAATTATACAAGGAAGCCAAACTTTGGCATTTTTTTTTTTTTCTTCTTGTCATGGCCATGGGCTCAAAAATGGATTGGCCAATAGATTGGTGTTTCCACTTTCTTGCAAGAATTGATTGACTAATGGGTCCCCAATCCATTTTCAAATCAATTGGAAAATGCATTACCTTGATAGAAATCAATTGGCCAATCCATCGGCCATAATCCAAATAAAAACTAAAAGCCAAAATCTTGAGTGTTTAGTTAGTCCGTAGGCTTCCAAATTAGAAATTAATATAATAACAAGGTCTGAAGTTAACAAACTGTATCCTTCACAATCTCCTCATAAATTTCTATTCAATACATTAAACACCAAGCACAATACATCATATTTCAAACATCAAGCAACTTATCTTCATCGACAATTTTCAAAAATTTAGAAGGAAAAAAAGGCAATTTGCTACCATATTTCAAACAATAAACAACCTGGTGGGGTCAAATGTACCAAAACACCAACCATAAAAATTTTTGTATACACAAAACATATCATACTAAACTCCCAAAAGCAAGCAAAAAGTGCTCATAAACAAATTGGGACAACTACAAAACCCATAACATATTCAACTATCAGTTTAGTCGAAGCATAGAAAAACAATGAAGAGGCCAAGGTCAAGGCTCCTTAGAAAATTCATCTCTGTCTTCAACATCTTCTGTTCCCAACTCTTCTTCATCTCCTTCATCATCCTCATCTTCATGTTCCTCGTCCTCACCTTGTCCTCCATCCTCGTGAGAGGTATCTACATTTTTTTTGTCAATTCATTCAATGTCACTTACACAGATTTGAGTTCCTTATGCATCTAGACTTGCCTTTTGTCCATACAAGCTTGGGTGTTTTCCAACCGCTTCACCACATCAAGGACCTTACCAATCCGAATGGCTATACCTGCTAAAGAGGACAAAATAAAAGTCTAGGTTAGTGCAAATTCAAAATTGAATGCATGTTGATTTTTTTTTTTTTTAAACTATGATGGTGGGTTTTGTGCAATTGGTATTTGTAATCTTCGCTACTGTAGGTTCAGTGTAGATTCATAGTGTAACGCCCCACTACTTGCTGGCCCAAGTAACCTATGGGTCAACCAACAATACCCAAAAGCTTAAGTCCAAGTTACTTAGTAGCAAGGTAGTGGTGCTTTATATGCTCAAGATCACCCATGCAAACTTTCGATGTGAGACAGGCTGTTACACATAGTCATCCAGAGATGGTGCAAATTTGAACAGTGGTAAACACAACCACCCCACACCCTACTACATCAAAGAATAAAACAACCAGGCCCTCAGAAATCTTAGTGGTGCCCAAACCTTTGCCACTCTCACAGTACCTAATCTGACTCGGCTCAGAGACCAAGTCCTGCACAGAATAATTGTGTATACTAACTGAGTAAGACATGCTTTGAGGCTAAAAAGAAGTCCTATTCTATCTCACCTATGCCTCAAGTAAATGAATAAGCTAATACCAAGCGTGCGTAGCAGCTTTTGATTGAAAGCTAGTTTTTTCTTGCTTCAAAGCCAAAGAGGAAGTTTTGACTAATCAATCTATAATTTTTTAAAAAAAAATATATGGGAAAGAAAGAAATTTAAACATAAATAATTAATAAGACAATGATACACGTCCTTCAAAATAAAAGAAGACTTCACCTAATCCAAATCAATGCTAACTGATTGTAAGCGATGGGCATTTTCAAAAATTGTATTTTTTTTTATTTTATATAGAAGTGAATGTCTCTATTTAATTAGATAGACCCAAAATAGCAATGGAATAAAAAATTTGTCTCAATATCTTACCATATTTTGACCAGATGTACTGGAAGAAATTTTTGCTTCATTTGGTTCAATGTTTAGCTTCAGATTAGACCACAACAACATTTTAAGATCAAAAACCTATACAAAAAATTAAATATATATATATGACAAATTTTATCCTAAGATGCTTTATGTATCATCAAATCAAATATTGAAACAAAATTCTGACTTCAAGGATACAAAATTTGCATAATGGTGCAACCAAAAGATGTAAATTAGTCTAAACCCTCCTAAAGCACGTGAAATAAACAAAATGGGTTGAAGAACTGATTCTTTAGGGTAGTTAACAGTCAATGGCTAAGAACTTGAAATGTCCAAGAATATCAATTCAAATTTAGATAGGGATTTAAAAAGGAAAAAGAAAAGATGAGGGAAATATAAAGTTATAATGATTCAAACACAACCTTACATACCTGAGCATAATTATTTTTGTTGATGGAATGGTACCAATACATGTTTTACAGAGGGGCCAATTTGAGAGAGAATAGACAAATGCATGCTCATTACAACTATCAATTAGTAACCAAACACATGTGGCATTTCAATCCACAAATGTAAGTGCCAAAAAGCATGAAAAATCATTTCTATGAACATATAAAGAAACAAACCAACCTGAAGTTAGTAAATAACAATTAAGCACAATCATTGTTTCAACCTTCCATACTAAGTGACAATTTTTGAACATGAAAGATCCATTCATAGAAAAAGACTTATCTCATCTCAGAGCAGAAAAACAAATAGAAGTCACCCATTCATAGAAACTCATTTCATTGAAAAAGACTTATCTCATCTCATAGTAACCTATTTCATATTCATATAAATGAAATCAAAATCATAAAGAAACACAAACAATTATGCCCAACTTCTCTGCACTTCTCTTTTAGTTATCCATAAAGAAATTGAAGGGAAAAAAAATTCCATCAACACTACATAAACAAACTTGCTAAATGGTAGCTAAAATGACTTATGACAAATTCAGTTAACTACCAGTTTCATTATCTTTGATTTCACTTTATTCCCCGTCATGGACAGAGTATTTTGACTGTTGGAAGACTGTTGATACAAAGAATGGCTGCTGGGAATTTTATTTTTGGGTGGACAGGGTATTTTCTGAAATTGTTAAGCTCATACCAAGTTTTTTTGAGCCTACCCTTGTAGGCTGTGCAAGGGAATATACCCTAACTGTGTTTATGGTCCACATAACCCAATTACGTGGCCCCTAAACAGGTTGTGATACATATGGTTTCATGGTTTCATGGTTTGTGATATAACAGGTTGTGATATAACAGCAGGCTACAAACTTTGTTTGTGATACATTGATAATTTTTTGTGTAAGTTTTTGTTGTCAAACTTTGTTTGTGATACATTGATACATTGATAGCCTGCTATATTTGTGTTTAAGACAAATGTTTATAACTTATTCACCCAAAAAAAAAAGATAAAATATTTTCAAACCCTTAGAAACACAAACACAAAATGTTGGTCTGATTGGCCAAAATCTGTCTAACCCAAATATTTGTTTGATTTATTGATTAATCCTCAAAATATTTGATTTCTTGATTAATCCAGTCTAGAAACTAAGATGAGAGAAAACAACAACAAACTAAGATGAACAAAGGAAGTAAGAAGAACAAAAAATATGATGAACAAACTAAGATGAACAAAAAATATGACAACAAACTAAGGGTTTAAACATAAATAAAAAAAAAAACTATTTAGATCAAACACAGCCCTTTGTTGGCAAACACTGCCCTTTAGATCAATGATTTTGACAAATATAAGTTTAGAACATCAAACAAAACAAATTTAAGTTGAGGGGGAAAAATCAATTTAACACAACAGAAAATTAATCCCCAAAAACTGTCCGATTTCTGACCCAAAAATGTCCGATTTGTTGAAACAACAAAGAAAATTTATAAATGAAACAACCACCGAGAGTGGGGAGTTTGAGGTGGGGTTGGGAAGAGAGGGGGACTGAGACCTTGAGGGGAAGAGAGATTACCGATGACAACCACCGAAGCAACGAAGAGCCAGTGAAGCAACGAAGAACCATCGAAGCAATGATGATGAATGGGCTTGAATACAACCACTGTAGCAAAGAGCGAGAAACAGTGTTGATGAAATGGGTATTGGGCGGTGAAGGGAGAGTGAAATGGGTTTGAAATGTTTTGAAAATCTGAAGACAGAAAATAAGAAGATAGATTTGAAAATCTATATCCAACGGGGAAGGGAGACTGAAATGGGTTTCAAGTTTCAAGCTATATCCAACGGTGAAGATAAGAAGACAGAAAATTTGAAATTAATCTCAACCTTTAAATTCATTGCCACTTAGGATAGATGTCCTATCAGCAGAGCTATTTTGTTATATAGATTTTACAAGTATATAATATACATATATAAAGGAAATGCTACTATGCACATCCCTTATTATAAGAACGTTACTTGAAAAACAAAGTACAGTTCATTAGGTCAAAATTAATCAAGTGTAAAAAGCTACATGTTTAAATAGAAAATCAAAAGTGACAAAATAGTGAAAAAAAAACATTCTTTGCTTTTTGCAAGAAATATTCATGTATATTTTGCAAGAAATTGAAAAGCAACTTACCATGTTACTATGGATTGTACACAAAATTTAACAATCTTACATTTTCCAACATTATCATGGTAAATTTATCATGCAAACAAACAAGGGAAGAAAAATTCAAAATTTTCCCTTTCTCATACTACCCACTACTTCAATTCTAAAGTTTTGCACTAATCTTTCATGGTTGCTAGGAAAGCCACCACGCTTAAAAGGAAGATAATAATTCATGGATTCTCTTAGCATCAATATACTTAGGAAAAAGGATGCGGAAATTCATTTTATTAAGCATAAGCTTCACGTCGACTACTTTTTGCCTAAAATTTAAAATCATATACTTAAATTCTTTTTAGCTTTTCAAAGTTGTTTTGTTGGTTAGAGTCACTTTCTTGTTATCTTGTCAACTACTCATGCTTAAAGAAGGATACAAGTGAAGTTCAAGCACTATTTGATTAACATTTTTGGAAGTATTTCTATTGTATGTAAACTATGCTCGCTTTTCAATATATATACATATAAACCAATCAAATAAAAGATTTAATTCAGATGGTTATTTAATTCAACTAGAACAATAAGTACTACACATTACCAAAAACACTTGGAATAACTATTTGCCCTAACTTAAAAATTGGGATGTCCCAACCACAAGTTATAGCCTTCATGTGAATATCACTAAATATATTTTGGGATGAATCTTCGGAGAACATGTTAAATCAATCACAAGTTTTCAACAACATCTAAATGCAATGAAAATATAGTTACACAATACTTTTGTTTAAATTGCTAACAAACTAGTCATTTTTACAAACATTTTAAATGCAATCAAAATTAAATAACATAATTAGCCCTATAATTTTAATGCCAAAATAAGATCAAATATTTTGCAACAAATCAAGAACAAGTCATGAAAGCAACAAAATGGTTACAAAATACTATATTAATTAATGTAAAAATAGATTATTTCATTAAAAATGTCAACTGAGATATATAAATAGAAAAATGGAATAAAATCCTTAAAAAGCCTTGCTTCATTCATACAAATTTCAAATCAGTGTGAGCCAGGAGAGATTGGAATACAAATTCAGAGAGAGAAAACAGAGTAAAAAATGGGGAAGAATAGAGTTTTGGAAGAGGGGGTTTTAGAAATAATTATAGGGAGGCATACCTTGTTGATTTCTCTTTAAAAAAAAAATCCTTTGTTTTCTTACAAACCAAACAAAGGCTTACTGGGTTAGATTAGGGTTTTAAACAGAACAATCACTTCGGCCTGCATTCAGTCAAGCCAGAGAAAGAGTAAGGAGTGAGCACAGTAGAGAGAGAAGAGAGCGAGATGAGAAGGGGAAGAGATGGAAGAAAAGGGTAGCGAGAGAGAGAGAGAGAGAGAGAGAGAGAGAGACAAAAGTCAAAGTAGAGAGAGAATACACTATGAAGAAGATAGAATAGAGATGGGTCAACCGGTTGCTTCGGTGTCCAATTTTTCAAAATTAAAGAATTTAATGGTCAGGATCAATTTGTGTAATCCAATGGCCAATAATGAAGGTGCATATGGTGTGCAACAGGACCCAATGAATAATCTAGTGTGAACCCTATGAATAATAATACAGTGTAGAGATAGGAAAGTGGTAATACCAGGAAGGAAGGAGGTGAAGACAGCAAAGAAGGCCCCAAATCCAAGAATAATAGAGTACCCAACACCTTGATTTAAAACTGCTTTCCCTCCAAAGAAACTGCTCTGTCTCACACAACTGTCCCCTGTGCCGGAGTAGTACTTAGCAGCAAACTCAAACGGCGCACAATTTGGTAGAGAAAAAGCCATGAAGTCGCTGCTCTTCTCCAACTTCAACTGTCAGAGTCTGGCACTCTATTTGTGTGGAAATTTATATACACACATAGCGGACCTGAACTGCTTTATTGTGATGGTATACACAATATGGTTCAAGTCAAACTATAAAAGTTTTTGTCTCATTGCTTGCTATGAGAGGCAAGTCTTGGATGGCACTGATGCTTTCAGTGGCCACTCTCTTGGCTTTGAATTATATATATATATATGTATGTGGCATGTCAATTATATATGTTTTGTCACACTTGAAAAATAGAATTTTTTATTGTCCAACTTAGGCTCTTTTACTTCTTAATTCAGTTAGTTTTGTATTTTTTCAAGTAGTTTTACTTCCTTGTTAATATCACAAAATCAAATTACTATAATGCTTGTCATTGAGTTAATTATTACAGAAAAATGTCACTAACATGAGACAAATACATGGGTCAGTAGAAACTTAAAGTTCTAGTATTTCAAAATCTTTATGAAATTGAATTGCATTGAATACCTATAAATTTATTAGCATTAATTTGGAATTGATGGTGTGATTTCTTTCATTTCCTATCTCATCAGATAAGCAATCTATGGAATTACCCCAACCAACCATTGATGCGAGGAAGAATAGTCAGTAAATCAGTTGGCATATTCTTTTGACTTTTATTGATCTTCCAAGTCAATGCATGCCTTGTCCCTATTAATGCAAAGTTCAATTATTAAGAGTTGTGATATATGTGAGACCAGGAAAATCTTTCACATGGATTGTAGAGATCCAATGAAGAGATGAGCTTTGCCCCTGTATATCTGCAAAGATGAACATAGTCGGTGCCACCCAACCAGCGTTGCCGCCCGGAGACACTCCTATGATAAAGTTAGTCACTGATCCGATGAAAGAAGATGAAGGAAATGAAAAGTGTTTGTCTGTTCTTTGTTAGATGTGTTAGAGAGATCAGACCTCTATACATTCATGTGGTGCCCCCCTTTTATAGATGGAGGGGTGTGATATTTGTCCCATGGGTTTCCTTGTTTGGGTTGGGCCCAATAAGCTAGTATCTATTTTTTTTGGCTCCCACAATTGTCCCAAAACTTTCATTGTTTGCGATAGAAGGAATGAGAGTTTTTATTGCCGAGTTATACTGTTCAAATAGTTGTTAGGTTTCTTGATAAAGAACACTGCGGATAAATGAATAAAATTGAGTGAATGAATGATTGTATGAATGCATGTATGCTTGAATGTATGTGCAAATACATGTATATAAGGGAGAGGGATGTAATAATAGGCTAAAGAGTTTAAATGAATGATATCTATCATAATATTATATCACGTGAGTTTCAAACAAATCATGTCATTAGCGATTACTTGTCATATCAAAGTTCACAAAGCATATACATATGTGGTACATCCCATAGTACACGATGGGACCATATAGGTCTAATCATAGGGACTCCTTGGGTCTACATCAGAGATCTCTATAACGATAGGCGACGGTATTATAACCCCCGAGCGAGGGTGTAGGCCACGCGGTATTATAACCCCCAGGCAAAGGTGTAGGCCGCGATATTATAACCCCCAGGCGAGGGTGTAGTGTATTATAGAGTGCGAAGATTGCAAGGATAATAAACCGTGTCAATCATTGCCTATACCAAAATAATATAGATATATCAGCCATAAAAAAATGAAAAGCTATAAAAATGACGGCACGCAAAAATATGCGAAGAACTACTAAATGTGTAGCATGAGTGTATTGCCCCAAAACGATTGCTTGCTTGGAGTTGTGTGAAAAGGAGCGGGAGTTTGTAACTCAAGTAATTGTCTTTGTAATGTGTGTACCAAGTTGGCTGAGTATGCATGCATAGCAAAGGTGCCGAGATGATAAACGGCTAATATGCCCCAAGTGGAAAGTGAAAAATTGACTAAGATGTCCTAGTTGGCAATAAATGGCCAAGGTAACGAAATAAATGATCGAGAAGGGTGAAGGATTTTTTCCTAGCCCCACGATCCTGCTGCTGAAATTGCATGCCAATCAGATATGATGTGACCGTTGAGCAATCTTGTAACACCCGAACGTTCCAGGGCGTTGATCCCAATATTAGGCGCGAAATTTGTAGAATTGGACTCCAATGTGATTCCAGAATTGTTGTTAATACTTGGCTGATTAGATTATTGGGGGAAGCGAGAAATATGTTGAGTACTCGGGAGTTGATTTGTGAATACGGACGCTGCCAAGTTCGTGAATCGACAAAATTGAGTTGGGTTACTTGGGAATGGAAGGCATAAAGTTCAATCGAGACAATGGGTTTCCGAGAACAGTAGTGACCCAATTGCAGGTGTATGAATGACACATAGGTTTTGCATAGTAGGTTTTGACGCGGCTAAATGGAGATTGAACTGACAAGTTGCCGAATTGAAAGCACCGAGTGAGTGTAAGAGTTGTTCAATGAGTTCGGTGATGAGCGTTAAGCCAGTTAAATTGTACCATCATCACATTGAACTATCATGGAACTAGTTGTAAAATTGCTTCCATTGTCGTGAACATGTAACATTGGATCGCTATTGCCCCATTGCTATCGAATGACAATTGCTATTCGGAAGGAATTAATCCTTTGGTGAGGAATGAGTCGGGCTAGGAGATAGGCAGCAAGTTGCCAAATAAGTTGTAGTCGTTGAATTCGGCATTGTGCGAACTCCAGGTACGGCGGCAAAAATGTTGTTTTAGCTACGATATGTGGCATTGCATAAAAAATCTACAAATTTTGGGTATGGAATTTGCAAAATCAGACCCTACGAATGAGTTCAAAAGGCTCTAAATAGTTGGAAACGACTATTGGATCATTGGAATCGGACTCCTGATGGCATAATTTTAGCCAAAATAGATCTAAGGGCTCAAATCAGTAAAGAAGTAGGCTCTGCAAAGCACTGCATATTTTCTCTAACATATGCTGCGTTGGATGGCTCGGCTTGATGGGTTGGCAAAAAATATAAGTAAAGTTGATGGCTTGGCAAAAAATATAAGTAAAGTTGTTGCCTATAGGATTTGAACTCATGCCCTTGTGAAAAAAGTTTAATACTCACTTTGCCACCTCAAATCTTTGTGAATATATTTTGCACATTATATATTTTAACTTGATTGTTTAGCTATGACAAGAGGTAACTTAGCCACAATGCACACATTAATTTCTTAAGTTGGCCAACTCCAAATCCAGTCGTCTTCTCCGGCAGAATAATGACATTGCTCGGCAAACTTCGACGAGCTCATACGGCTTCGTTTTATCTCTGATTTCGACGCGATTTGTTGTGTTGGACTCAGCTTAATGAGTACTTCACACTGGTATGACCAAAACTTGATTTCAACAACTTTAAAAATTTTAGTTTTATGACAATTTGGTCTGTTTTGCAACTACCCGGTAACTTTTGTTACTTCTTGGCTCCTCGGCTTGTTGGGTTTGGACTTCTTGAGTTGACACGAATCCTCTGTTATTTTCAGATGTGGATTTCGGCAAGCCGAGATGCTAGTTCTATGCAGAGATAATAGTGTCGAGCAATATTACTGCTAGAATTAAATCATGAGTTGCGCTGAAGAGGTAGATGAATTAATATGTGTGGCTGAGTAGGCTTGCCGAGTAAGCAATGTTGCAGAATAAAGTTGATGCATGGCCGAATAATGTTCATAAATAATGAATTAATAATGGTGCAGAATAATGTTGCCGAATAAAGTTGATGCACTGCTAATAACTATATATATTTGTTTGTTGGTGTTTAAAAAGATGACAAATGGTGCGAAGCTGAATGTAAAAGAAATTCAAGTCGTGGGTCTTGTCCCAGATGGCAGTAGATGGCATGAATGATCGGTGAAGATGGATAATTGTGGCCTAGCTCCAAGAGTATGCTGTCAAAATTGCATGTTGATAGAACATGATCTGACTGTTGATTTATCATTTAATGTCCCTGATTTTCCAATTTTTTAATCCCAATTTGAGACTCAAAATTCGCAAAATTGGACTCCAAAAATGGATTTTACATAGCAAAAACCTTGAGGGCAGTCATGCAAAGTTATCGGACCACTCGATTAACCCGAACGCGCTAAGATGCAATGGAGCACCTTGTGCCAAGAAGCGCACAATAAATCCTAATGTCATCTCCCTCATGCAGCAAGTCGTGAAATGTTGAATTTTTAGATTCAAACTCCTGACTTTGAGCCCTTGTATCTCCCTCGCGTTAAGTCCGATTGGCCTCATTTTTGCAGCGTTGGATTCAGCTCATGGCCTAGTGGTCATTCCATCATTCATACGCCTCATTCCGTCACTTTTCGGATGCCGGTGGACCTCCCAAAGTTGACCAATAAGATGGGTTTACGCCTTTTTGTTTTTGTTGGTTTTGTGCTCAGCAAAAATTTAGTCGGTGGAAGAATGTGCTAGATAGAGAAATGTATTTGGCAAAAGAGCTTAGTGCACGTTGTTGGCTATGCATTCGGCGGCGAAAAATTGAAGCTATTCTCATTGCTAAAGAATAGAGCTTGGGGTTAGAGAGCTACCGAGTAGTTTTGTAGCTTTGCCAAGCAACTGGTTGAGTCGCAGCAGTGCTGAAATGCAGATGCATGGTCTCGAATACTAACGCTGCCGAGTAGCCTCGTTGAATTGCCGAATGGCTCCATTGTTCTTAAACTCATGATCGGCAAGTTTGTAATGGCATTTGTGCAAATTCATGTTGGTAGCTATTCGGCATGATCGTGGCATTGCCGAATAACCAATGTGCTACCGAGGGCGATGGATGAGCTTCAATGAACTGGCAAGCCGATGGGCCAAAGGCGACGCCGACTAAGGGATGTTGCCTAGTAATGTTGCTTAGTAATGATGTCGCCAAATTGCAGAGTCATCGTTTGGCTTGATGGATGTAATTTGGTTCTTTGGTGTTGTCATGGTGCAGCATATACAATGAACTGGCAACTCTTGGATTTCTTGCCTTGCCGAAGCCTCTTAGTTGGACTATCTTCTTTGACTTGCCTAAACCTCTCAGTTGGCAAGTTGGCAACTTCTTTTGCTTGCTAAAACACGTCTCTGGCAATTCCTTTCAATCTTTAGCATTACTTTGGTGGAGCCTCACTTTGGCAAAGTTAGCGAGATTCATGTTGGTTCGTATTATTTTCTCGACAGAAATTGTGCACACCCATCAGCAGTTCGTGAGTCTTTTCATCTTGAGATGAGTTGAAGTATCCTGTAGAAAGAGAGCATTGAAACCGATTTGTTGTTATCATTTGAACTCTACTCCTCAAGATATGCAACTGTCACAAGTTTCTAGCAACAATACATGCAATGTATAATATATAAATAAACTCCAAAAAATGCCGATTTCCGAGTTTTACTACTACAACCCGTTGAATCTCAATTTTTTTGAGAGAAAATAATTAATTATGGAGCAATATTTCTTCAAAAACAAGTCCAAATATTAAGGTAATTACGGCCGAAAGTCTTGCCGAGTAAGCAATGTTGGCCGAATATTGATACCGAGCCAATTCGATGTAGGGAATGGAGAAATTTGATGGTATAGCAGAGGCAAATTTGATGCTTCCATGCATGGGTGTGCTGAACAACTTGGTGTTCTCATGACTGTTGTATTGTATTTTATTTATTTATTTTTATGTTGATTTATATTCATTGTTTTTTAATAAATGTAAGCAACAACATATATGCACATATATCTATAAACTTGGTCAGAACTCTGTATTCAATAAAGGTTGGACACCACTTGTGAGTCTAAATGTATATAGATAGCATAAATAAATTGAGTTTGGCCGAGCAACCTTATTTAAATTGCCGAAAAGATGCTCTCTTCAAGAAAAGTGACCAATTTGTAGAGAGAGAAAATGGAGATGAAAAAGTAGATCCATGAATTCTATGTTGTTTTAAAACCTTTTCATCAAGATTCATAGTGAACAAACAACTCTGTCTTGTAAGTGCAAACGTATGTATATCTAATTTAGGAAATTTTAAGAAAGCTTCAGAGAGCGAATAAAGCAAAAGTGTTGTTGAATTTTTTCTTACAATAACATGTTTGCTATTCTCTTCGTTGAACTCTTATAGACGATTCCCATAGACGGCGCCAATTGTGAGACTAGGAAAATCTCTCACATGGATTGTAGAGATCCAATGAAGAGATGAGCTTTGTCCCTGTATATCTGTAGAGATGAACATAGTCTGCGCCACCCAACCGGGGTTCCCTGCCAGAGACCCTCCGATGATAAAGTTAGTCACTGATCCAACGAAAGAGGATGAAGGAAATGAAGAGTGTTTGTGTGTTCTGTGTTAGATGTGTTAGAGAGATCAGACCTCTATATATTCATGTGGTGCCCCCCTTTTATAAATGGAGGGGTGTGATATTTGTCCCATGGGTTTCCTTGTTTGGCCTGGGCCCAATAAGCTGGTATCTATTTTTTTCTGGCTCCCACAATATATTCAATCAAATTTAACTTTTCAATGCCTTAAAAGGACGAAACTGGTATAGGTGGTGGTGCAATGGTGGTGGTTGTGAAGTGGCGGTGCCGGCGATATCCAATGCTAACTTTGTTAAGATGGGCCATTCTATGGTATCCAAGAGCCAAAGACATCCTGGTCAAACCAAGTGAGTCCCAAAACTAACAGGAGCAAGAAAATTGATGGTTATGAATTTGTAAAAGTAGTTATGGCAATTGAGTAGGATCAAGTGATTTTAGACATGTCATAATTTTATTTTTTTTCAGATTCAGGGGGATTGGAGCTTAATATTTTTTGGCCACTATGTCTTACGACTATGGTTAATAAAAAGGGTAGTGCCATAATCAATGGGGTCAACCTGTTGACCATTTTATTAGGATGTCAAGAGTCAATTTTCTCCAAGTGCATGCGAGATTTTGGTTTTATTTGGAGCCTTGGAGTTTAAGTAACTTGTATTGTTCAATTTGTGGGGTTTGAAGAGGGTGTGGTGTGGGGATTTTCTTGAATAATCCAACTTTTCAAGTTTTTGCATCATGGCCATGTCTGAGAAATTGTTAAAACACCTTGGTAATGTTCCAAACAATTTGTTGTCTACAATGTCTAAGATTTGAAGAGGGCTAAGGTGACAAAGTTCAGTGGCAATTTCGCCATTAAACTTATTGAACCAAGGCTCGGAATCTAATCTGGCAATAATTGGATCAATTGGGTTTTGGATTCAAATTAAATTCAATCTATTGATAAACCTAGCTTCAGACACAACCCCTTCCAACACACAGCACCACCCAGAACGTTCAAGCACCGGCAAAGCCCAAGATTTCCTAAAATTGCTAAGCACATCATGACGCTGTGGATACTCTTTGCAAGAGTAATACTACACATTTGGGCTAGACTCGGGCCTTTGATGTCAAAAAACACGACCAGGGAGGCCAAGGTCCACCTCACTCTTCCCATCCACATAAAATTTATAATCAAGTGATATTAATCTATAAGAACAAAGTCCTTTATGGGTTGTGGAAAGACCAAAGGTTGGTCTTGAGTTGTTGTAAGTAAATGCTTGCCCCTAATTTCGATGACTTTCCAAAACTGAACTAGAAATTGTCCAGGGCAGAATACCATCCATTTCATAATTGACTTTATCTTCTGTATAAGCTCTCGATTAGCAATAATTAGGGTTACTGAATCCAAATCGACTATCTCTGTATGATTTTGCAAAAAACAAAAAAAACAAAAAGGAAATGTGTTACCCAAAAGACAACCTAAGAGGGGGGTGAATTAGGTTTTTACAATTAAAAATTAATAATACCCTAATAAAAATTATGACTAGCACAATAGATAAATATAGTTAATGAAATAAAAATAATTAAAACAAGTTTTCTAACAACTATGTCAGTTAATAATTTTAGCACAGTGAAAATGTGAAATATAGCTACAACAATTTAAATAAAATAAAGAGATAAGGGAGAGAGAGGCAAACAAATTTATAGTGGTTCAGCTTCAACTCGGCCTACGTCCACTCCTCAAGCTTCACTTGAGATTTTTCACTATGCTCTAGCTTCACGGGGGTGCCAGCAACCTCTTTACATATGGAGTAATCCTCCACGGATTTTACACAGACTTTCTAAGTCAAGAACACTGAGTGTACTACACTCTTACAAGGTTGAAAAGAAGGTGTTTTTGTTTTCACAGAAAGCTACAAGAATTATCTCTCAAAGATAAATATAAAAACGAAGCTTTGGTTTTTCTGTAAACCTCACACAAGAAAGATGGGCTTAAAGCTATAAGGCTCAGTGTATAATTTCTGAGAGAGGATGTAAACAAAAATTGAAGAATACTTCTCAGAGAATTTTTCAGAGAATAGATGTGAGTAATTATAGATCAAAGAATATTTTCAGGTTTTTTGTAACTTGTTTTACATTAGAGGCTTTGGTATATATAATGAAAATTATAGCCGTTTATAGCCGTTGTAGTCATCATTACTAATTTGAATATCTTCCACTTAAACCTTTTGAACCTTTTGACCTATTCATTTGAATTTATAGCCGTTGTACTCCATCATTACTAATTTGAATATCTTCCACTTGAACCTTTTGAACTATTCATTTGAATTTATAGCCGTTGTAACTCCATCATTACAAATTTGAATATCTTTCCCTCCATCATTACAAATTTGAATATCTTCCACTTGAATCTTTTGAACCTCTTGTTTTGTGCTGTTTGAACTCCTGATTTAATCAAATATTAAATACATTCTAACAACATTTAGGATAAAGTTTTAGGTGAAAAATAATGGGACAAAATAAATTTTGATTCTATTTTTCTCTTTCAAATAAATTAAAACATAATTAAATAAATCATCAAAATAAATTTTGGATTTAAAATATAATTAAATAAATCATCAGAATAAATTTTGGATTCTATTTTTCTCTTTCAAATAAATTAAAACATAATTAAATAAATCATCAAAATAAATAAGTCTAACAAAATGAATTAGTGTTTTAAAAAAATTGAAGAAGTAAAAATAGGGAGTCATGAGAGAGAAACTCACTGGAGAAAGGAGGAGGTTCGCAAGGATTGTCTTCTTCTAGAGTCGAGAAAACACAGCCTCTGTTGAAGATTCCGAGTTCACAGAGCAATCGGTTGTTCTTCACATATGATTTGAAATTGTAGGTGTGTACCATGTTCACATATTCACCTTATAAGCACAGAAAAAATAACATAATTTCATCATTTTTAAGTCCTAATTAAAAAAATATTATAATTAAATACAAAAAGGTTATAACTAAATATCTCAAAATAATGTTATAGGTAAAGAAAAAAATTGATTCACCATTTCCTTCGTGTCTGTGAAAGTTGACTCTCAGGTGGGAATCACCAAAATGTTATTCTGTTTCATTGTGAGAGAGGGGGTTGGCCGCTCTTGGCATTTCTTTTAGCTAGTTTGTTAATTTTCAAAAAGTTGGATAGTGGATAAAAAAAGACTCTTGAAATTGTTCATCGAGAGGCTACTAAAGTTGCATTGAAAATTTCTGGCCCTATTGTTAAATTATATGACCGTAGAAATAATTCCCCAGGGAGAACATCTTCAAAGAGAAAATAAGAAAAATATAGAACAGAGAAAAATGAATCACTCACTTGCAAAACCTAAAAGGAAAATGAATATTTATCGGAAGCAATATTGTTTGAATTTGATGAATGACTTGCTAATGCTAACATTTCATACCATAATATATAGTTGTGCACTTGGAGTGCTCTTTATTATCATTTTATGTTTATCATGAAGTTCACTTAATTTGATCATGCCTGAGAATGTAGCTAAAATTGCTAGTGCGGCAGAGTCCATGTCTTTTGCACTGTCTGATTTAAGGGCATTTAATGTCAACTTTAATAAGCATGTAATGTCTCTGTCCATATCCTAACCGTAAAAGTGGACTACCAACAAGCTGGTCCTCTTCTCTCTTTAATATGAGCTGCCTATCAGCCACCATGTGATTGAGTTTGATTTTTCAAGATCCTTCCATTGTGGACTTCCATGCTACAAAGTCCTTGAGTTTCATTGAAATTTATACACTTGGTTGGTACTTGGAACATTAAGGAAAAAGTGTTTTGTGGTTGTGTGTGTATGGAAAGCACGGTAGTTTCATCTACATCAAATTTCTTTTAGATTTTTTTTGGAGGGGGGGTCTAATGCTTTATTTCCAGAATGCTGTTCTGGCTTTGGATTCTTCAGCCCTGGACATTGATCAAGTAGAAAATCTCATTAAATTATATCATACAAGAGAAGAAATGACAATGCTGAAGGCACACTCCCATACCCTCCCCCCCCCCCCAATTTGTTGGTTTTCAGTTGTAATTATGTGATATTTTGATGTCATAGTATGTATCTGACTTAGGCATATATTGAAAAATGAAAAGGTTTTGTATTAACTTCAAAATTACTCATTTGTTGGTTTCTTGAGCTGTGGTACACTTTTGTCTAGTGTACTCCTTTCTTCTTCTCTCTTAAGATGATTTCAAAATTATGTCTAATTATTTTATTAGTTTCTTGCTGATTTTTCTTTCTTTCAGAACTACAATGGGACCAACGATATGCTTGGAAAGTGTGAACAGGTTTTGTCTTGATGATGGAGGGAAGGGAAGTGCAAAAATCATGTATATGTATTGCTAACAAATTTTGTGCTTGATGAACATTTCAGTTTTTCCTGGAGTTTATGAATGTCCCGTGAGTGGAGTCCAAATTGCGAGTATTTGCGTTCAAAATTACTTTTTCCAATCAGGTATATTGATCTGGGACTCTTTTCTTTTTCTTTTTTTTGTGTATTATCTGAGAATAAATGCTATTATTATTTCTAGCTGTTTGTGCTTATAGCTTCGAACTTGTTCAAGTGAGTGACTTAAGATGTAACCTGAACACAATTAATGCTGCTGCCAGAGAGGTACTTCCTTTTATTTAGGGTTTGTGAAGTTAGTACTAGCAAGAAATCATTTTCAGTACCTTAATATCATACCCGTTATTGTAGGTAAAAGAATCTGCAAAATTGCATCAAGTAATGCAGACGATTCTCACTTTAGGAAATGCATTGAACCAAGGCACTGCTCGAGGTATTATTCTGTGAGATTGAAGTTTGTCATGATCTATATGAGATATTTTGTTTAGTGGAAAACTTTTGGCACTAATGTCCTCCTTTGTATTTTAGAATCTGCGATAGGATTCAAATTGGACAGCCTACTTAAGCTGTCTGATACTCGTGCAAGGAACAATAAAATGACATTGATGCATTATTTGTGCAAGGTCGGAATGTCAAAATTTTCACTTAAAAAATGCCTCATTGAATTTTTATTTGCATATGTATGAATTATTTTATAGTTAATGATGACTTATCTTGCTGAGCTCACCATCATTTAAGTCATTAATCACTCAATCATAATGACCTCAAGAGCTTGATTTATGCCCAGGAGTAGGCATACAATGTTTTTTGTAAAAGAGAACAATTTAGAAATATGCTTGAATAGAAAAAGGCTCGCTCTACTTTTGGTAAAGGAATTTTTGGTTACTACTTGCTAGATATTTGTCTGATAACACGTCACACCGAAGTTTTCTTTATGAAACAAAATTTGTTTATCTGACATTCTTGAGTTTTTAGAGAGTAATTTTGTATGTACAAATTTATAATGGTTCTTTAAATTGCTTTGCATGTATTAACTATTTTCTCTTCTTGAATAGTTCACCATATAACAGCTTCCATTTTGTTATGCATGTTCAACATCTTTTTTGTATTTTATTCTTCCAATGTTTCTTTGAATTCTTGTGTGATGCTATGTCAATTGCTTTGCTCCCTTCATTAGCTCATTGCCGAGAAGATGCCAGAGTTGCTAGATTTTGATAAGGATCTCATTCATTTGGAAGCAGCCTCTAAGGTTTGCATTTTTCTTAATGTAATATGTGAAAGGTGTGTCTCTAGTTGAGTTGTACAATTTATTGCTTGTTCCATCTGCATATCAAATGGCCAGATCCAATTGAAGTCTTTAGCTGAAGAAATGCAAGCTGTGAGTAAAGGTCTTGAAAAGGTTGAGTAGGAACTCACTGCTTCAGAGAATGATGGTGCCATCTCTGCAGGCTTCCAAAAGGTAGGGGACATACTTGGGACACTAGGTTACTTTTTTCTTCTTTTTTTTTTCCAGATTTATGTTGGATCTTCATAGATGTACATAATTCTAGTTTCATGACAAAACTGATATATGTTTGTTGACGGTGATGCTGATATAAAATAAAGGGGATTTGCCAATACTGAAATTTTAATCTTAGTGGAAAATTCAGCAGTAAATTTAGTTTGATTTTGCTGAGGAATATTAGCCATGTTGACATTAAGTTGATGATGGTGTGGTAATCAATTAGAATAAATGAAAAGTGGACTTGGCAGAAATTTTCTAGTGGAAGTCTTAGTTGAGGTTTAGAGAGTGTTGCAAGCAATGTAAATTCTATCATCATCATCTTTGTGGTACAGAGGCTCGGTCACAGTTATCAAAGTTAAAATCACTTTTAAACAATTATTGAACATGAAAGGGATACTTGCGTGTAGGTCCTAATAAGTGGACTTATTGTCTAATAGGTCCTATGGGAAAAATTTGTCATAAAAAAAAGTCACTAATTGTAAGTTTTAGCAACAATTTATAAAAATCATGACAAAAAAAAAGTTACTAATTGTTAATTTTTAGCGACATATATAAAAAATTGTCACAAAAAAATTATTTTTAGCAACAATTTTACTGACACATTTATCTTGCTGGGAAGAAGTACAGATTTGTTGTCTCAGTATTTTGGGGAGGATCCAGCTAGTTGCCCTTTTGAACAAGGTTTGGTTTTATTTTCCACATCTATGTACTTAATTTTCTGTTGCTGTCAAGTAGGGAAGTTCACTACATTTCTTTTGATCTGCCACAAAGATTATGTTAGAGATGTATCTGTATGTAGGTTAGATTAGATGATGGAAGTGAAAGTGCTAACATATTTCATTGCATGAGTCTAGCTAACTTGGTTAAGAGCCACTACAACAATTTACACTTTTGGTGACCAAATTTGGCGACTAAAAAAAATTTAGTCGCCAAAAATGTCGCCTTTTGCGACTAAAATTTTTTTAGTCGGCGTTGGTTTAGGGTATAGCTACTAAAATTTATTAGTCGATATATATTACTTATTGGCGACAAAAAGTTTATTAGTCACCGTTAAGTGTACACTTTAGGCTACTAAATCTGTTTTTGGTCGTCTATAACACTTTTTGCCGACAAAATATATATACATAGTTGCCAAAAACAGGCATATTATTATGATTTCTCTTTGGTGACCAGACAAATTAGTCGGCAAATATTAAGTTTTGATGACAAAATAAAATTAATCATGCTTATATTACTTCTTCCGACCAAAATATTTATTAGTCACCAAATTAAAACTTTTGGCGACAAATATTTTAGTTGCAGTTGATTTAGATTTGGCTACAAAACTTAATAGTCATCATAGATATACAGTTTCCGACAAAAACTAAATTTTGTCGCTAAAGGTAAAAAAAAAAAAGAAGAGGGAATTCATTTATTGGCTCCCTCCTCTTTCTCTGTTAGACAAGAAGGAAGTTCAAAATTCTCACAGATACTGTCCTTCACCACCAAACCTCACAGAAAAGGAGTCCGGATCCTCGGCCGCCATTCCCTGCCACCTTTCCCTGCAGCGCCCCAAAACGACGTCGTTTTGGGAAAAATTTTCCAAAAAAATAAAAAAAATAAAAAACCAAAACCAGAACAGAACCGAACCCAGAAAGGGTGAAGAAGAAGGAAACCAGTGGTGGGGTGGGTTTGATCTCGCGAGCCCCCTTCTCTCTCTCTCTCTCTCTCTCTCTCTCTCTTTCGCGATCTTGATCTCGCCACCAACGACGAGCCATCTCTCTCTCGCGATCTTGATCGAGCCACCAATGACGAGCCACCATCTCGATCAAACCCATCTCCCACAAACTCCCCCAATACCAACAGCAATGGAGTCCTCCACTCTCAAACCCCTCCTCTCACCCCAAAACCCCCTTTCTCCAGATCTGAATCCAACCCCTACCCAACAACCTTCGTCCAAGCCGACACCACCACATTCAAACAAGTCGTCCAAATGCTCACCGGATCTTCGGAAACTGCCAAGCAAGCCTCCAAACCATCGTCCTCCGCCGTAGATCTGCCGCCCTCCAAATCCTACATCCCACCAATCAAAAGCACAGGTTAAAAAAAACAAGGATTCAAGCTTTATGAGAGAAGGAACAGCCTCAAAAATGGCCTCATGATTAGCCCTCTGATCCCTAATTTGGGTCAGAATTTTGGGTTTTCGTTGAGGAAGACGACGACGATGAAGAGCTTGTCACCGAGTATACTCAATTTTCCGGCGCTGGTTCGCCGGTTATGGGGTCACGGTCGTGTGTGGGTTACCCATCGCTGCTACCTTCGTCTAAGCCGACCAAGCTGTTCTGGTTTTGGTTTTGGCTTTTTATTTTATTTTTTATTTTTTTTGGAAAATTTGCCCCAAAACAATGTCGTTTTGGGGCGCTGCAGGGAAGGGTGGCAGGGAATGGCGGCTGAGGATCCGAACTCCATAGAAAAGCACCTGTCTGCAGCTCACTGTACGGAGCACATCATCACGACCACCGTCGCAAATCACCACCTCCACAGCCGCAGATCACAGGTTTTCTCTCTCTCTCTCTCTCTCTATGTGTGTGTCACTCTCTCACTCGTAGTTTGTCTATCTGTGTCTCTCTCTCTCTAAGTCTCTCTCTCTCTCTCTCTCTCTCTCTCCCCCTCTCTCCCTCTCTCCCTTCCTCTATTTCCCCCTTTCTGATTGTTGCTTTAGGGTTTTATATGCTTGATTTACTAAATTGGTTTGGTTGTTGTAGTTTGATTTCAAAACTTCTAGGGTTTGATTTCTAGACATAAATCCCAAATTCAAGCTCAAAACAAGCCATCCAAATGGGTAGCTTGGAGGATCATCTTTTTGGTAATACTTGACTATGAAATGCAATCCTTAAATTTAATGTATATTACTTCTTTTACTTAAATCAATTTGTCCTTGTTTATTTGAACATTCTCATCAAATTTATTGAAATATTGGTTGTTAGCACAAGAATTGAATCATGAATTGCAATATTCACTTTATTTATCATAATATATAATTTTATATAGGGATATACATATAAAATACACATGTAGTATTTAAATAATTGCAGTGAATCATAGATTCGTAGTGAATCGCAATTGAATCATAAGATTCACTCAACTTAAGATTCAACAATACAAATCAAATTGTATTGGTTGAAACTCGTATCGAATCAATGTGAATCATAAGATTCTAACAACCATGCTCTAAGTTATCTTCTGTTATAGAAACATAACGGTGGAATTTGTAAGTGATTATGTCCAGAAAATCTAAGTAACTTGCTGTTCAGGATTCTGCTCAATTTCTATCATCTACAAGAACTGGATGAATGATCAACCAATTGTATCATTAGTTGCTTTGGAGTTCTTTCTGTGGGATTTTTTAAATGAACTTATGCATTGATTGTGTTTGGTTGCATACTGTTCTGTTCTATTGTTGATGTGCATATTGATTTCTTTTCTGGTTTTTATGTAAGCGTAAAGCGACAAGCGAGGAAAGAATGATGATGGAACACAAAAGGAGCCCCCTTTCTATTGATCAAAGCAGTCTCACTACTTTTTCACCAAAACGACACAAGGCTAATTTGTCCATGTCCTCCAAGGCTTCTTATCATCTTCTACATTTGTGCAATTCTCTCCTTGCATTATTGTTTTCCTTTTAGCTGTATTGTTCTTGTTTTCTTTTATGTAATTGAATACTAAAATTACATTTTGGAAAGAGAACGGTTTCTAATAGTACATTTCAAACTAAAAATAAACTCAGCGAGGAACAAAACAAAAAAATGTAAATACTGCCTTATATTCTACCGGATTCTTCTAAGTTATAAAAGCCAGGTAATTGGGGAGGTCTACCCATTTGATTGGCACATCTATTCTTTTATCATATGATGAAACCTTTTCCATATTTAAATGTTCTTTTGGATGATAGGAGAGGAAAGAGAAGCTTAGCGAAAGAATTGGGGCTAAGCAACAGCTTGTTTCACCATATGGGAAGGTATGACAACTTGCTCTTTCTAAGCAAAGCGTGCGAAATGTTTATTGCACTAGGTCGGAATCTACTTGAAACCTACACATTGCTTATACTCAAAGTGGAGCTAACAGAATCTATGCATCCATAGAAGAAAAAGAAAAATGATTTTGTCAATGATGATGTCTATTTAGGTTGTGATTTAACATGTTGATGCGGTTTATGTTATGGCTTTTTCATAAAAGTTTTTTATGATTGCAATGGGTTTCTATAAAATGATTGAAGGAACATGTAATTTCTTGTTTTTCTTTTTTTGGGTTGTGAAAGCCTGAAATTTCATTACCAATGATTGACCTGGTTCTCTCTCGGTTCAAGTTGAAATGGTAACATTGGATTCTATCTAGGGTTTCGAGCATGGTGTTGCAGTCTCCAATCAGGTACACTGGTAAGGCATTGTGGATTGTTAGTACCACAAATTCCTTAATAATCGAGATGAAGAGCAAGGCCAATTTTTCAGTTGATTTTTATTCTACACATGTCCGTTCATTTTTTTATCCTGATTTTGTTTTGATTTTGATGTTGTTTTCTATTTGTTGATATTGTTCCTTTTCTCTTTGTTTTCAATTTCTAAGTAGCTAATTTTGAATTAGATTTAGATTTCTTTCAATTTTGTTTTCAATTCTCTTATTTTGTTTTCATTAACAACTTCCATTCATTTTAATGGAATCTTCGTCTTCGAATATAACCCTATCTCCATCTGTTTGATTAATGATCCAGGAATCATGGTTGTTGTTTTGCTACAGTTTTGGCTCTTGAGGCTATGAGTTTCCAGTTATGGAGTGGACGTGTTTGTGGCAAGGTCTCTGAAAAGGATTTTGGGGTATCTTTTTGTTTTGTTTGTGCTTACCTTTGGAAGTGTTGAATACCTGAAGACACAATTTTCAGCTATTCTTCACTATCTGATTTCCTTGATGGGTTTCTCAATGGAAGTCTTCTTCCATATCAACAATCTGAATCTGTATATATGGATGAACTTGTGCACGACGCTGAATTGTACAGGACTATTTGACACTTGTTACATTTTTTGAAGGATTATATATTTTTGAATAGATGTGTATGGAAAATATTTGGGTAGAACTAGTTATATTTTTGGATGGATGCATACTGATAAAAATTTAAAACATAATACCTACTTGTTATATTTTAAATTTTTATACTAGATGGATGTGAATTTGATGATTATATATATTTCATGACCTTTTTAATTGGACAATTATGTAGTTTGGAATTACTTGTGGATGAAAACTTATAATAGTTGATGATTTTAATTAAACAGGTTAATATTGGCTAATTGATGTATTTTGTTGGATGCTTATTATTCAATTGATTTTGTTAGTTTGAATGATTCTTGCAAATTATATGTTATATTAAATGGTTTGGATGGATTATTATATATCATACAGGTCAAATGGAATTGTTTTTATATTTTATTTCTATTTTGGTAAACAAAAAGAATTGAATTGGCGACCAAAATTTGATTTGGTTTTTCCTCTTCTGGCGACCAAGTGATTAGTCGGTGTTTCACCATTCACATTTGGTGACCAAAATGTTGGTAAGTGAAAGGGTACATTTGGGGACTAAATAATTAGTCGATAAAATTATTAATTTTGGCAACCAAAGTGTTTGGTTGCGAATAGGTCTATTGCCGACTAAAGTTTTCGTCACACAAACATTACTTTTGGCTACTCACATTTTTGGTCAGGAAATTTGACAATTGGAAACTAACATATTTAGTCGGGAAAATATCACTTTTGGCGACTAAAAAAAATTTTAGTCACTAGTTACTTTTCTCGACCCTCATTTGGCAACCAAAGTGGAGACCAAAAAAATTAGTCGCGGAAAACTTTTGCAGACTAAAAACAAACTTTTACAGACTAAATTTTTAGTCGGCAAAAGTATAATTTCCTGTAGTGAGCCAAAGTATAATTTTGTCCTTCTCAACCATAGTTATCTACTTAGTAGTATCCCAATCATAGTTTTGAGGCCACAAAAAACTGCACATAGCATGAATTACTCCAGCAGTAAGAATAGATACAAGGTTTCTAGCAAGCATCGGTGCATTCCTTCTAGCTGTGTCAGGATTGACCCTACCATACTCAACACTTGCAACTGATAACCAAGTGATGATCCCAAGAATGCAACCAATAGTCGTCCCAAGGATGGCACCGATTGCATTTGCTTTTCACATAGAAGCATGAAAGCTATGGGAAGATCGACTGAGCCAATGAAGACTCCCATGGCAAGGTACATCCATCCTAATGAAACTCTGGCCTTGTTTAGTATTACTGCTAAAAGTCCCATGAAACATCCGAAGCCTAGGACGACTCCCCTTGACACTCTGAGGATTTGCTTTCCAATTGCATCTGGGTTTATTTAAGTGCGGTGGATGTCATAAGTGCATAAGGAGGAGACTGCTATTAGTTCTGATGAACCGACAGATGTCACAGCAATGTTTTTCATGTGCCATAAAATTCAGAGTTCATAACAGAATACCGAAAAAAAAAATTTCGCCAATTCCACAACTTTTGGCAACTAAATTTTTTTAGTCGCCAATTTTGGTCGCCGAAAGTGCATTTTGTTGTAGTGCTAGAATGTGGGGTCCTGGAAATTAAATTGTTGAAACTTCACTAAACAAAACTTCAAATGATATTTGAAAAGTAAAAGTTTAGTATTGCACACTTTAGAAGCCCCAAAAGTCTGAAAATTTGAAATTATGGGACTATTATATTTGAGTAGTGAAATTGTCCGAAGTAGTAAATGTAAATGTCCAAAATTCTGAAACAGCTGAGAATGAAAAAAGGGAAAAAAAATGGAATGCTGGAACTCAAATGGTTAGCTCATTTAATTTTGAGGGCTTTCAACTGATATTGGGGATGACACTTCGACATATGACCCACAAAGTTTTGAAACTTACAAAAGCTCTACCAAGCTTCATAAGAGTATTGGTGTTCTTTTTCAACTAAAAATGTAGTCTTACTATATTGATATTAGCAAGATCGTGATCTACATAATGCTCAATTCATGTCATCTATAGATTTGAAATTGTTATCTAGCATTGCTTGAAACTTACATAAAAAGCATAGTAAGTAGAAGAATAGATCCTCCTTTTCCCATCAAAGCAATAGTTGTGGCAGAAGGAATAAGTACATGACTGGCCTCACTTGCTGTTATAGGTAGATCAAGGGCTAGTGCTCCTAGTCCAAATGGCGTGGCTAGAGAAAACAGTACAGCAAACCAGACCAACCCGCCTAACAAATAGCCCTTATGAGTTGATGAAGGCCTTGCAGCAATAGCACTTACCCAATATCCCTACACATCTAAATTAATTATTCGTTACTTAACCATTGGATAAGGTAGATATAGGGCCAGTGCTCACTTACATTGTCAACAAACATGGTACAAAGTTGCCAACAATGTTAATTATCCCAAAGATAAGCCCTCCAGAACTCAACATCGTAAGGTAAGAGCCCTTGTAATTCCCGCTCACTGGCCCACAAGACTGCCCATTATGGGGAGCGGCTCTTGGCAGACTCTTGATTTGCTTGAACCTCAAGCAGGCGATAGTAAATGATACTTGGGCTACCACGCTTACTGCTTGATTTGTAAACTAAGTACACAAACACAACTAAAACAACGTGCATTGAAACCAAAGGCAAAAATAATAGAGCTCATATAAGCACCAAATGTAACTGGAAAACAAGATTACAATATAAAGAGCGAAAATACCTATTACCGAATGTATGTAGCTTGCCAAGAAGGTGGCTTTTAGCCCCCCTGCAAGTGTGTAGACAATTACGCCAAGTGGGATTAAAAAACTTGTAGCATAGATGTTCACTCCAGTGAGTGCATTCATGACAGCAGAGCCACCAAAAAGAAGCATGGCCATGACAATGATGTTTGTCAAGAAGCAAAAAGCGAGAAACACAAAATGAGTAGCGGTTCCCCATCTAAAGTAACAGAAAGATAGCCATCAGATTCAAGGAAATGAAGCTTTTCAATGAGTAAAATGTTTAAAGTAGCTATGGCACTATTTGCACCTATTTTTGCTAGGCCCTGTCGACAGGTGAACCAATCAACGGAGGACACGTGGCCAAGTCCAGAGCAAGTTGTAGGGCTAACATGGAAGGTGGAGCAATTACTGGCAATGCGGTCATAAACTTAGTGGGCTGCCTTCAAAATAAAACATGAGCACGGTGGGGATCTTTTTCTGTCGAAGGAAGGTTGAAAGGACCTAGGGACACGTGTCAACTCAAAGGAAGTGAAGATCGACAAGTGGAAGTGAAGGCTTGATGTGGTTTGAGGATTTGGAAGTGAGGGAGCAGTTGTAGCAGTTACACAGCAGCAGTTGCAAATTGAGGAGATCATGGGGTCGTGGGAAAGAAGAAGTATAAAGGCCAGAAATTTGTAGAGAGAAGAGACATCAACAACAACATTACAATTTAGCTTTTAGACCTTGGAGTTGTTGAGATTGTAATTTAAGAGTAGTTTCTGTTAATATAATGTGTACTTGTTAAATGAACATAGGTGATTTCAGCATGAAGTTGCTTTTGTTGTTTAATCTACCTTGTTACCATCCGTTGATACAACAATTTGAAGTTGTTTTCTTTTTATTCAATCTACCTTGTTACCATCTGTTGATACAGAAAGTTTGTTTTCCTTCTTGTTACTTTATTATAATTATTTGATCCAAAGAAGTCATTATTCTTTTAAGGTATTCGAACCAGAACCACAATTGCTTGATTGTTCCTATTTAAGTTGTGTAGTTTGAATTATTGATTGGTTGCTGTCGATCTAACTCTAGCATAATTTTTACTAACAATTTTTGGCATTCCAGTGGGACTGTCTTGCATAATGTGGACAAAAAAATTGTGAAGGCAAAGAAACAGGTTGATAAGCATGCTGAAAAGAAGCTTGCTGAGTTTGAAAAAGAAGAGGTGGACCAAGACTTGGTCTTTGCTGATGATGGTGGTGCTCAACATGTAGGCCAGAAAATGGCTCATAAAGGCCAGATGGGTAGCCAAGCAGTGGGTACAGAAGACCAGACAAGTGGCCATGCCAAAATTCTAACAGGGGTCTTGGTGGCTCAAATAAGGAATGCACTAGCAAACTAGTCACTGGAGGAGAACCAGATCCTTCTAGGAGAAGTGAGGAGTGTGTTGAAAGCTCCATCGATGGAGTATGCAAGCCAGAGTGAAGTAAAGGCACATAAGGTGTCTTCGAGAACACACATGTTGCCACCAATTGGTGTGCCACACCAGTCTATTGGTGAGCCGATGTCCTTTTACAGGGATCCAACTGCAGAGCAAAGAATGCATGAGGTATTTCAAACCCCAAATGTTAAAATTCAAGGAAATTGGCTTGGGGGGCAACTTGGGTCAAATGTTTTTTCTAACCCATTATATGGTCAAAAGGGTGTAGGAGACAAAGATTTGTTTAACACATAATTTAATGGTTATCCTAACATGAGGCCAAGAAATAATATGGGTTTTGAAAACTATAATCAAGGGTTTGGAAATCAAAATGTAGGGTATAATATGGGTTATGGACACCAAGGGGTAAATAATTGTGGTAATATAGGTATGTAGTTGGTTTCTCGTGCTCCTCGGAGGGGTACAGTCTCCTCGGATACGATAGCCCTATAGTTTGGACTCCCCGTGGTTCTGAATCTGGTTTCACAAGTTCAATGTGAAATAGAGAAACACAAATGAGAGTCCAAATCTGGCAACTCTTAGAAAATCTATTTATCATCAAAGATGCCAAAAATAGACTGCATTGTCAGATTTCAAAGTCACAACCTAAATACTTTTAGGAAATTTAGAAAACCCATAACTCGTGCCAAAGGCCACTTGTCCGTCATAACCAAAGTGTCTCGGCTCGGGAACTTAGGTATGAGAGGGGAAGGTCATGAATTAAGCACCCCACTCACCCGATCAAAGATCGGCCTCTACTAATCATGATGTGATTTTTATGTATATTATATGCTCTTGTTCCGATTATTATGCTAACTTACTATATGAGGCACACAAGTATAGACTACGTCACTCACTTTGGAATGCTTTGATTTCATGTTTGTTTGAAAAGAATTTTGGATATGTGCTAATTGAAAAAGTAAGCTCATATATACATTTATCAAAATCATCCCAACTTAAGCGAAATAACCTTCATCCACAGGCCTTCAAAGAGGTATTTCAAATAAGAACTTAGCCTCATGGTAATATGCTTGATATGGCAGCATAAATACACATGCAACATGCTAAAGCGAAAAATGCTCACCAAGTACTCAACCGAGGCAAGCCAAAGAGAAGAAAATAATTAGAAAAATGCATGCTCTAATATGCAAGTGACTAATGCAACACATACAAAATGCGATTACTAGGTTCGGTTTATTTTAACATGTCATATAGATCAACTCAAAGCATACGGCAACGCACATATTCAAGTAAGTAGGAGATGACAACAATGTTAGAATGATGAACCAAACCCAATGTGTGCAAAAATGGATACAACACATGGCAATGATATGAAATGAAAAATATGATGCTACCACGATAAGCATATAAATAAAAGGGAGAAAGAAATGGGAGTTGAAAGACATACACAATATTACAAGTGTTACAAATTTGCCCTCGCACACAAGGGTCCAAACGAATGTCTTAATTAACTAATTATTACAAACACCAAATAAATTAAGGAGGCAACATAACATTCTCTGGCGATAGTCTGCTCACCGCACACTGTGCCGACTCCATGGTTAGTCGAGAATTTCATCGCCAAATGATATGTGGACATCACAGCTTGGAAGGCATTGAGAGCTGTGCACCCAAGTATGATGTTGTAAATGGAGGGGCAATCAACAACCAAGAAGGTAAGGATCTTAGTGTCCTGCTTTGGGTACTCCCCAATAGTGATCGGGAGATAAATTGACCCTATGGAGGTCACTCGATCACCTGTGAAACCAACTAACGGGGTTTATAGTGGCGACAACTTTTCTTCTCTAATCTTAAGTTGCTTGAATGCATTGAGGAAGATGATATCTGATGAGCTGCCATTATCGACGAGTACTCGCTTGACTTCGTAGTTGGAGACAAGAGAGAAAATGAGTAGGGGGTTGTCATAGGGGTATCAGATTCCTGTTCAGTCTGCATCCGTGAAAATGATGGTGTCACGACCCAAACCCACCCCTATAGGTTTAGCGTCGTAACCGGCCAGTAATCCATGATTACCAAAGGCCTACTTAATACTAATACAGTAACGGGGCTGGTGGAAACCAATAAATAAGGAAATATAACGTCCAATAAGCTGTGAAGACTTAAATGAAACAAAATAAACTTTTATATAGACATATATGTACATCAGACCATATAAAGTTGTATCTCAAAACATAAACAAAATGAGGGATTTCAACCCCATCATCAAAAGATACATAAAAGTCAAGGAAAACATTCACATCATTAGAACCAATCTCAAAATGGTGGATCCCAAACCGCCCAAAAGCCTTGACATTTGACCGGTAGGAACCTCACGGTGAGCCACCAAAGTTGGCTTGACAAAACAAAGGCTAGGGCAACGCCACTATGTCCCTTCATGCACTTGATCACCTACATACATAGATAAAGGTATGAGCCAGAGCCCAGTGAATAACAACAGTGTAAAGAGGTTAAGAATGATGTCCTTACTGTAATTCAATCGGTTAATTATAACAGTAAACAGAAAATCAAAATCATTTGCATGGCATATCCATATTTCATACAGAAAACATAGCAGTTATACGTGGTACAGCCAATAGCAGAATAGTACAGACGGTCATAAAGACCAACTAGTCAGAATTGATAAATATGCCATCAATACAATAAACAGAAGTTCCAAGAATTCGAATTAACAGAGATCTTCGTAACAGTAACAATAAACAGATGCTAAGGATGCCATGAATACAATTCAGAAAAACAGGCACTTATTTACTTAAGTAGAAAATGTCATCTCAGAAATGGAGTATAGTTTAAGTCAGAAAATACTTATAAATGAACAAGGTTTTTACTCACAGTTGGTTTCTTGGAACCCGTGGATAGGATGCGGCGTTTGACACGAGCACATTTACGCACAATGGTTCAACATACAATCCTCTCATACAATCACTTCATACCCTAGTTGTTACTTAGTCACTAATCTTTTCTTTCCATTAATTTCCGTTGTATTCATGAGATGCAAATGCACATGAAAAACATTTGAAAACCATGCAATCAAAGACCCGGAAGTCAGAGAAAACAAAAAGGAAACAAAACTGGGCTGGCCCTGCTGATCGCACGTGCGGTGGCTTGGTCGTATGTAGTGGCCTTGGCCGCTCTAGCGAGCAGAATGCAAAGTTGAGCAGAGGAGGGCCAGCCGCTCGTGCAGTGGCCCTGGCCGCTCGTCCGATGGCCATGGCTGCTCGTGCGGTGCTCCAACAGAATGCAAATTGAGCATAAAAGGTTTGGTCGCTCATGCGGTGGCCCAGGCCGCTCAAATGGTCTAGGTGGAAAACTAGTTCAAAAATCTACTGAAAATGGACCTTTACCTTTTGTAAACACCACCTCAAATTTTATGAAAAACAAGGCCACAAACCCTCAAAAACACCATCAATTCCATAGTTCTAACTTCAAACAAAATCATAACTTAAAACAAAGTTCAAATTCCCATTTAAAGATAAAAAAATTTAGAATTAAAGGGCAAAATCAACAACTATGCAAATGTTCACTTCCAAACTCAAAATCCATGGAGTTTCCTCTTCCATCCTCAAGAATCATGCAAGAAACAAGTGATTGATCATGCAAAATGCCATGTATGACAAGATTTTAAACTATTTTCTACAATTTCCCTCTTTAGGGTTTATAACTTCAACATACTCCTCCTAACTCCCTAATCCAACTTAAATTCTACAATTTCATGCGTAAATTAACTCAACTTCAAGAAGTTAGGGGTGGATTCTTACCTTGGGAGGTTAATTTGTGAAGATTAGCTTAATCCCCTTCTTTCTTTCTTTCATCTTCTTCTTCTTAAGTTCACCTCCTAAGTTTCTCTCTCTCTCTCTCTCTCTCTCTCTCTCTCTCTCTCTCTCTCTCTCTCTCTCTCAGATTTGGTCTCTCTCTTTCCCTTACTTATTGTTGAGTTCCAAACATAACAAAATATCTAACTCTAATTTTCCTTAATCAATTTTAAGCTTAATTTAATTTAAATCAAACTCACTTAAATCAAGCCAATCCTCATTATAACCTAATTTAACTTAACCCAAACTTCATCTTATTATGGTGAATTAAGCTCTCCCCACCTAGTCCAACATTTAATTTTAACCTTATAATTTAACGATTCAAACAGGTTCAATTCTTCTATCTATCATATCTGTTGACTATAATACAAGTCAAATAGCACATGGCACATAAAACACAGCAATTACTGAACAGATAAACACATAATTAAGGCAATCCACATAATTAGCAGTTAATTAAGATAGTAGTTGTTACAGTCTCTCCCCCTTAGGATGTTTGGTCTTCCAAATTTAATTACCTTCTTTCGAGAAAAGTGTAGGGTCTAATGGAAAAAGCTCGGGGTATCTTTTCTGCATATCTTCTTCTCTTTCCTAAGTCGCATAAATTCAAGTCCCAACAAAGGTCTATCTCCAACCTCAGCCCAACAAATCGGTGGCTAACATTTCCTGCCATATAAAGAGTCATATGGTGCCATACCAATGCTTAAACAGAAGCTGTTGTTGTATGCAAATTCGGCTAAAGGCAAATGAGTCTTCCAATTTCCTTGAAAGTCCAGTACACATATACGTAACATATCTTCCAGCATCTGTATTGTCCTTTTTGATTAGCCATCTGTCTGTGGATGATATGCACTGCTCAATCTCAAATCGATTCCCAATGCCTTTTGCAAACTTTGCCAAAACCTTGAAGTGAACTTCGAATCCCAATAAAAAACAATTGAAACAGGCACTCCATGCAATCTTATAATTTCATTGATATACAGTGTAGCTAACTTATCCACATTATGTATTCTTTTGATAGGTAAGAAATGAGCAGATTTTGTCAAACGGTCAACAATTACCCAAATTGAATCCATACCTCTATTGGAGCAGGGCAGTCCAACGACGAAATCCATTGTAATATGTTCCCATTTCTACTTCGATATCAGTAATGGTTGAAGTAATCCCGCGGGTCATTGATGTTCCACTTTGACTTGTTGGCATTGTAAATACTTAGACATAAATTCAGCAATCTCTCTTTTCATTCTTGGCCACCAGAAATTTTGCTTCAGGTCTTGGTACATTTTGGTGTTCCCCAGATGGATGGGAAATTTCAAACTATGTGCTTCATGCATAATTTGTTTCTTCAACTCAGAATTATTTGACACACATAATCTGCCTTGGAATTTCAACACATCCTCGTCAAAAGAAAAGTCTGGTCTCAGTTTGGATTCTCGTTCATCAATCATTCTCTTAAGGAACTCATCTTGTTGTTGTTTCTCTTTAATTTCTTCAATGATTGTCGGTTGAGCAGAAATTGCAGTTAATATCCCACCTCGTTCTCGTAAAACAATCTCTATTTCAAACCTCTCCAAGTCGTGAAGCAATTCTTTTTGCCCGGTGAGTAAACAAGCCAAGTTTTCAATTGATTTCCGATTGAGGGCATTGGCAATGGTATTAGCCTTCCCCGAATGACACAAGATTTGTAAATCATAATCCTTAATTAATTCCAACCATCGATGCTGTCTCATGTTCAGCTCTTTTTGGGTGAAGAAGTATTTGAGACAAGCTCTAAGTCATGAGTTGGGTAATTCTTTTCATATGGCCTCAGTTGGTGAGAATCATATGCAATTACTTTCCCATACTACATCAACATACACCCTAAACCCTTATAAGATGCATCACTAAAAATCGTAAAACCATCCGTACCTGAGGGTAAGGTGAGAATTGGGTCCGTTACAAGTCGAGTCTTCAATTCTTGAAAAGCTGCCTCTCTCTGATCAGTCCAGTCAAATGATACTTCTTTCTGAGTCAACTGAGTAAGTGGCAAAGCAATTTTGGAAAAATCTTTTAGAAATCTGCGATAGTAGCCAGCCAAACCCAAGAAATTGCAAACTTCTGTAACGTTAGTCGGTCTAGGCCAATTTACAACTGCCTCTACCTTTTACAGATTAACTGAGATTCCATCTTTAGTAATCACATGCCCCAAAAACATAACACTATCAGGCCAGAACTCACACTTAGACAGTTTAGTATACAATTTTTTTTCTCTCAAGGTTTGTAAAGCAAGTCTCAGGTGATGTTCATGTTCCTCTTTACTTTTGGAATAAATCAGAATGTCGTGGATAAAAAAAAGTTGACTAAACATGTGGCCATAGTTCTATGTATGCCTTGGGATGCCAAAGGACAATCCTTAATCATGTGGCCTGTTTTTCCATACCGAAAACATGCGCCAGAAATCTTATAGCAAACACCTTTGTGTCGTTTTCCATATTCCGAGCAAAGTGGTGTATTATTTCCTTGGCTGGAGCTATTTGATGACCCCGTATTCTGTCTCTTGTTTTGTGAATTGTTTGAGTTATTCTGGCCATTCTTAAAGTTAAACCCTTGTCTTTTGCCCTTCCACTCATGCACTGGTGTCTTGGCCTGTTTTAATGATGTGATATTTACTTCAGCCATAAGAGTTCTATCCAAAACATCAACATACTTTGTCAGTTTAAGAACATTCACCCGGTCCAGCACTTCAACATCCAGCCCACCCTCAAATTTTTTAGCTTTCTTGTAGTCAGAATCGACCATGTGTGGCATATATCGGGCAAGCTCTGTAAATTTGGCCTCATATTCAGCCACATACATATTACCCTGTTTGAACTGCTCAAATTCTGTTACTTTGCGGTCTCTCACACATTGTAAGAAATATTTCTCATAAAATGCCTCCTTGAACTGGGCCCAAGTCATGAAATTGTTATGATCACGAATGAGCATCCACCACCTTCTCGCTTCCTCTTGCAAGGTAAAAGTCTCCAACAGTACCTTTTGCACTTCAGAACATGGAAAAACCTCAAACAACTTCTCAATCTCTAGAATCCATGCTTCGACTTTCAGTGGTTCAAGGCCTCCCTAAAATGTTGGTGGCTTCATTTTATTAAATTTCTGTGTGAGGGCAATAATGTCATCATTATTATGTGGCTCAACTAGGATTGGTGGCAAAGGAGAAGGTGGAAACAGTTGTCTCTGTTGCTATCTCAAAGATTCTGTCAATAGTTCCAGCATTCTTTCCAACCAGTCGATTCTTGTATTTGAAGTTTTAGATTCATCTGTATGTTTTGTGTTCTCCATTGGTCTAGATGCAAACAAGGAAATAATAAACATAGGAAACATAGTTTTCACATTTTCATTTTTATATAAACACATAAGAAGTCCACACATACTTACACATGCAATTAAAATGCCCTAATTTCTTTTCTAGGACATCCTATAACTCATTTGGACGTGTGTGTATGGTATAACTCGTGCTCTGATATCACTCTGTCACGACCCAAACCCGCCCCTATAGGTTTAGCGTCGTAACCGGCATTACCAAAGGCCTGCTTAACAGTAATACAGTAACGGGGTTGGCAGAAACCAATAAATAAGGAAATATAACGTCCAATGAGCTGTGAAGACTTAAATGAAACAAAATGAACTTTTATATAGACATATAAGTATATCAGACCACATCAAGTTGTATCTCAAAACATAAACAAAATGAGGGATTTCAACCCTATCATCAAAAGATACACAACAGTCAAGGAAAACATTCACATCATTAGAACCAGTCTCAAAATGGTGGATCCCGAACCACCCAAAAGCCTTGACATTTGACCGGCAGGAACCTCACGGTGAGACACAAAAGTTAGTTTGACAAAACAGAGGCTAGGGTAACGCCACTACGCCCCTTCATGCACTTGATCACCTACATACATAGATAAAGGTATGAGCCAGAGCCCAGTGAATAACAACAGTGTAAAGAGGTTAAGAATGATGTCCTTACTGTAATTCAATCAGTTAATTATAGTAGTAAACAGAAAATCAAAATCATTTGCATAGCATATCCATATTTTATACAGAAAACATAGCAGTTGTACATGGTATAACCAATAGCAGAACAGTACAGATGGTCATGAAGATCGAATAGTCAGAATTAAGGGACATGCCATCAATACAGTAAACAGAAGTTCCATGAATTGGAACTCACAAAGATCTCTATAACAATAACAATAAACGGATGCTAAGGATGCCACGAATACAGTTCAGAAAAATAGGACAATCATTTACTTAAGCAGAAAATGTCATCTCAGAAAACGGAGTATAGTTTAAGTTAGAAAATACTTATAAATGAACATATCTTTACAAGGTTGTTAGTCACAGTTGGCTTCTTGGAACGCTTGGTTAGGATGCGGCATTTGACCTACACAAACATATTTAAGCACAATGGTTCAACATATAGTCCTCTCATGTAATCACTTCATAACCTAGTCGTTACTTAGTCACTAATCTTTTCTTTCCATTAATTTCCCTTGTATTCATGAGATGCAAATGCATATGAAAAACATTTGAAAACCATGCAACCGGAGACCCAGAAGTCAGAGAAAACATAAAGGAAACAAAACTGATCTAGCCCTACTGACCGCACGTGCGGTGGCCTTGAGCAGCTCGTACGGTGGCTCTAGCGAGCAGAATGCAAAGTTGAGCAGGGGAGGGCCAACCACTCGTGCAGTAGCCCAAGCTGCTTGAGCAATGGCCATAGCCACTCGTGCGGTGGCTCAGGCTGCTCGAGTGGTCTGGGTGGAAAACCAATTCGAAAATCTGCTTAAAATAGACCTTTACCTTTGGTAAACACCAACTCAAATTTTATGAAAATCAAGGCCACAAACCCTCAAAAGCACCATCAATTCCATAGTTCTAACTTCAAATAAAATCATAACTTCAAACAAAGTTCAAATTCCCATTTCAAGATTAAAAAAAAAAATCTAGAATTAAAGGGCAAAATCAACAACTATGCAGATGTTCACTTCCAAACTCAAAATCCATGGAGTTTTTCCTCCATCCTTAAGAATCATGTAAGAAACAAGTGATCGATCATGCAAAATGCCATATATGACAAGATTTTAAACTATTTTCTACGATTTCCCTCTTTAGGGTTTATAACTTCAACATACTCTTCCCAACTCCCTAATCCAACTTAAATTCTACAATTTCATTTATAAATTAACTCAACTTCAAGAAGTTATGGGAGGATTCTTCCCTTGGGAGGTTAATTTGTGAAGATTATCTTAATCCCCCTCTTTTTCTCTTTATTCTTCTTCCTCTTAAGTTCACCTCCAAAGTTTCTCTATAACTCTCTCTCTCCCTCTCTCTCTCTCTCAGATTTGGTCTCTCTCTTTCACTTACTTGTTGTTAAGTTCTAAACATAACAAAATATCTAACTCTAATTTTCCTTAATCAATTTTAAGCTTAATTTAATTTAAATCAAATTCACTTAAATCAAGCTAATTCTTATTATAACTTAACCCAAACTTCATCTTATTAAGGTAAATTAAGCTCTCTCTACCTAGTTCAACATTTAATTTTAACCTTATAATTTAATGATTCAGACAGGTTCATTTCTTCTATCTATCATATCTGTTGACTATAATACAAGTCAAATAGCACATGGCACAAAACACATAGCAGTTACTGAACAGATAAACACATAATTAAGGCAATCCACATAATTAGCAGTTAATTAAGAAAAATGGTTGTTACAGATGGGTTCTGACCATTGATTGGGCTGCTTATGGGGTCGGTCGAGCATTGTTACTTCTTTGTTCGACCCATGTCTAATCTTCCTGAGCTCGGTTTGCTGTGTCGACCACGAGGGTCTGCCACACGCGAGTCCTTCCGCAATGACTCTGATTTTCCCCAAAGGTTATGGGGGTCTACCCTGGGCTCAAGGTTGTTGTTGAGCCACGTCATCATTTCACCCAGGCTGGTCGGCATGCCTAGAGAGAGTTCACCTGTCGTTCCACCTCTAAGGATCGGTTCTTGCCCTATGTTGGGGTCTAGCTGTGGTAAATTGACTTAGACGACCTTGGCGAACTAGCTCATTTACCTGGTCTTTAAGATTGATACATTCCTTAGTGTTATGGCCATGGTCACAGTGAAAGCGACAATACTTAGACTGGTCGCTTCTGTCTAAAGAGGTTTTTAGGGGTTGGGGCCATTTAAGGTTATAGTCGGGCTGGATTTGGTTTAACACCTGTTCCGTTTGTGAGTTAAGAGGAGTGTACCGCTCAAACCAACCAGATGAGCGAGGGAGAGTCGGTCGGTCAGAGCGCGAAGGTCGATCAGAATAGCAAGGAGGTCGGCTGGAATATTGAGAATGTCCAGGCTCAGGTTCTTTTCATTTTTCTTTGGATTGTGAGAGTTTGAGGATAGAATCTTGGTAGCCTACCAAAGAATCTTCGACGTTCATGTATTTTTAGGCTTTGGCGATGAGGGTTGCCATAGTGGTTAAAAGATTTTTGGAGAGGGAAAAAATGAAATCGGATGGGCGTAGACTAGCCATAAAGGCCGTGAGAATAACCTTGTCATCATTCTCCCCAACTTGTAAAACTTTTGTGTTCAAGCGAGTAACAAAGCTGCATAAGGACTCCCTTTCAATTTGGCAAATATTCAGCAATTGAGTCGCTGGGTGCTGTTGACGTTGAGCACTAATGAAATGGCTTAGAAAGGATTTGCTCAGTTGGTCAAAAAAAGTGATAGAGTTAGGCTTAAGCTGGCTAAACCAGAGTTGCGCTAATCCCTTTAACATAACTAGAAAGGCTCGGCACATGATCTCGTCAGGAAAAGCGTGAAGGATCATGAGGGTTTTGTAAGCCTCTAAGTGATCAACGGGATCAGTTGTTCCATCGAAGGTGTCGATCGATGGCATTTTGAACTTATGGGGTAGAGATTTATCCCTGATAGAGACAACAAATGGAGAGTTGGCATTGGTGAAAGGTTTGGTCTGCATGTTCTACATGATCCCCTGCAACTGGAGTTTAATAGCTCATAGCTCTTCATCCTAAATAGGAGCATTATCTCCTCTGGCAAGGAGAAGGGGTTAAACACTGATGGCTTCTCCTTTATGAACAGTAGTGTGCTGTTATTGTGGGTGGTTTTGGAAAGACTGAGGGTCTTTCTGATTAAGATGCGACCCTTGAGCTTGAGAGACAGTGGTGGAAAGAGCGATTCTTGTAATGCATGTTGCTGATGAGAATGGTGGTTTGGGGCTTGATCTTAGTTTGAGGGAATATTTAGTGGTGCTGGAAGCGGAGGAGCAAGTAGGTCACATTAGAGTAAAGCGTTGATTAGGGCTTGGTTTTGTTCAGCTATGCGGCTAATGCTGTTGGTGAGCTCTGTGAAATAAGGAGATGGGTTGTTTAGGTTAGAGGACTCAACTTGAGGCTTTCTGATAGTATGTTGTGAAGCCATGGATCACGTTGTAACCATTCACTCCGATGTTGAAGGTGGATGAGAAGAAAATCGTTTCCAGTGACGATGAACACAACTGTTAGCCAAATCGATTTCCCATAAACAATGCCAATTGATAATGCAACTTGGTCAGTAAGAGATGGGTCAGACTAATCTAAGAACTCCACGGGTCGACTAGCCTTCGCCTTCGTAGTCACACCTTCAACAAGTCTAGTAGGAAGGTTTCGAAATTGGGGTGTTTCTTTCCTGTAGACTCTCTGACAGTCAAGTTAGCTGAGTGTATAGAGGTAATAGAAACTTAGAAGAAGTTGAGAGTAAAGAAAAAGAGAGAGTGAAGGACCTATTACCAAATGTTTCTTAGAAGTTTCCTTATATCTCTTATTAATCATTTCCTTGTCCATTTATGTTGTTCCATTGGCCGAAAGTCTACTACCTACTTGTCGTCAGCCATGGTGGTTTCACCACGCCCCAGAGTGAGGGATCTTGTTGCATTTAATGCGTTGGCAGTCTCATTTAATGCTTGGCGCGTGATCTTAATAACTCTACAAAATCTTTATCTACCATGTGGCTAATTCCTTACTTGACACATGTCTAGCTGCAACTGGGCTTGGACCACAATAGGTATAACAACCCCGACTCAAAATTAACGATAATCCATGATTTAATATGCCTAATAAGTTATTAAGATTAGATTTTGAATTAATTGCATATGTGTTGCGTTATTTGTGTTTTATCTGTTCATTGTAGAAGTATCTGTTTGAAATTTCTGTTACGTTTTGTGAATCGAAGGCCTTATCGGTATCCAATCACAAAATTGACTTGGTATATATATTATTTGGAATTTTTAGAATATTATGGTGGGTCCAATTGAAATTCGGTTCGGAGCGATTAAATTAGATTAATTTGATGCCATTTGATTAACTTTGATTAATTATCACCAAATGAGCCAAATATGACCCCACTAGTTCAATTTTGCACTTCATTTTCCTCACCTTTAAGCTCCAAACGTGTGAAAGAGAGAGAGAAGGAGAAGCTTGAGCTTAATTCAAGGAGGGAATGAGAGAATTGCTAAGAGTGATCAAGAATTAGAAGGGATTGGTGATAGATTGTTGAGCGTAGCTAGAATCTAAGGGAATTGTGAACTGTAGGTAAGAGATCAAACTCTTAATTGTGTAATTGAATTAGATTTTACAAGGATTCAAGTGAATTAGATGAATTCATGTAAGGATTGAGTTAAAATTTAAGGAAGATAAGTCATTCCATACATGCATGCATATTTAAGACATTTTAAAGATGTTTTCAAAGACTTTCCTCTCATGCATGTTGTAAATCTAGCATGGTTTGAAGAATTCATAATATTTTCTCACCCTTGAGCCTCATTTGATCAAGTATTGGAGGTTAAGAACTTAGGTGATTACATGCATGACATATATAGAGCATGTTCTTACATTTTCAGTTGAATTGTTACATAATTACATGTCAATTGGGTCTTGATTTTGAGTAATGATTCTTAGCTCATGTTATTTTCCAAGTTCACATGTGATTTCTCAAGTTTTTGGCCCAAAATGTTGAGCTTTGAAGTTTTTAGTTCAAATTTGAAGCTTGGAGATCAAATCTAGAGATTCCAGAATTTGCATCTACGTTCGAGCGTAGAAGTTCACGCTTAAGCGACCACTCTGAGTGCGTGCACTTCTACTCAAGCGACCTGAGTCCCGCTCGAGTGTGAAATGCATATACCCAAAAGTTCATATGTTTTGCAGTACGCTCGAGCGACAAAAGTCACATTCGAGCGAGGGTCTAAGTCTCACACTTGAGCGGGGATCGAGCGTCCGTCGAGCGTGAAAAACAAGCAACCAGTACTTTTTCAAAATTTACAGACCGCTCAAGAGAAGGAAGTTACGCTCGAGCGGACCCTCACATTCTGCATACCGCTCAAGCGAGGAAAGCCACGCTCGAGCGTAGACCCTGTTTTCAGTAAGTTTTAGAAAATGTTTTCTAATACAATTTTGCATCCTCATTCCATCCTAGGCATTCCTAAGCCATTATTAAGACACCATAATGAGGATAAAGGGTAGAAACACATGAAGAACAAATGAAATAAGTTATGTATAATTCGAACGTGTGTTTCAATGTATGTACCGGTCGTCCTGTGTAGGTCACGCGCCACAAGTTAAGTGAATTACCTACTCTACTCATCTACTTGGAGCCATCTGTTAACTGTGAGTAATAACTCTGTAAAGCTATGTTTAATTACAAGTATTTTCTGACTGATATGATACGATATATTTTCTGAAATGCTATTTTATGAATTATGAATGAATGACCATTTTTCTTAAATGTATTTGTGGCATCCTTAGCTCAGGTGGCCCTCGCCCGAGGGTAACAATACTGTGGCCAATATGCACGTGGCCCTCACCCGGGAGTAACAATATTGTGGCTTATATTCACATGGCCCTTGCCCGAGAGTAACAATACCGAGGCCTATATTCACGTGGCCCTCGCCTGGGGGTAACAATATCATGGCTACTTGTGCACAAAATATGGACCTTTATGGTCGTCAGTATTGACTATACATGTAGGTCTTAGGACCAAGTTGATATGATAGCTAATGGGTGTACCACGTATGATCTTATGCAAAATGTGAATATGAATATGAATGTGAATATGAACCTAATTCTGATTTGAAATTTGAATGTGCATAAGACTCTATTTCTAATAAGAATCTGTTTTTGATACAAGCTTTGATTTTTAACGCTGTGATAGACATCATTCATTAAAACCCCTTTATCTTGTTATTATTCACTGGCCTTCCGCTCACTATTTATTTGTATGTATGTAGGTGAGTAAGCGCGTAACCAGGCCTAAGTTGCTGCCTGGCAAGTTCTGTAGTCAACTAGTTGTCGTGCCTCCCGTGGAGGTTTCCCTTTTGACATCTGACCAAGTTTTGAGCCTTTAGGATTTTTGTACTTTCTGATGTTTGTGTTTAATCTGAACATATTTTGAAAGTTCTGTATATGTGGCTCCGGTGATGTGTGACTAATGCATTTTGACATCACATCTATATATATATAAGTTGGTTTCGAAAATTTTATGTCCCATGTATGTCTGCACAACCCTATGGACTATTTATGCTTAGTATATTTGCTTCCGCAGCCCCTGTTTATATATTATTCTGTTCAGAGGCCTTTGGTAATCCAAGGATTACTGGCCGATTACGATACTAAACCTATAGGGGCGGGTTTGGGTCATGACAATAGGTTCTCTGCTTGCCCCGCTATTGGGCCTTATCTACTGGGCTTTATAGTGATAGCTAACCAAATGATTGTTTGGGCAACCCAGGAAAACCATGGGTTGGGCCTTTCTAGGTCATACCCATCAAATAGTATTAACAAGACTCTTGTTTTTGTAAAACCTTAAAGGTCAAAGGTGAAAAAATATTAAAACTTAAAAAGTCAAAGTGTAATTTACTTAAATTTGTAAAAAAGTATATGCTTCGTGGCTTTTGATATAGTGCCATATAGTGATAATGGTGCATTTTTTCGTTCAAAATTGAAAGAAATTAACCATTGGAGTAATTAAGAAAATAAGAAATATTAAAAAGAATCAAAGTGAAAAAACATAAATTTTAAAAGACAAAGTGAAAAAAAAAAAAGAAAGTAAAGGGTAAATTACACTTTTTCCTTTAAAGTTTCACCAATTTTTCATGTTCGCAATCCTTCTTATTTTGGTCCTTTATGTTTGCAATTCTTCCCACTTTGGGAGCTTCTATTTGCACACACACATTACACTCTATGCACATCCCTCTCAATAAATAACTTGTTTGGAAGTAGAATTCTGAAAATAAACAACTTGTTCGGAAGTAGAATTCCAAAAATTATCATTTCTTTCGACAGTAGAATTTCAATTTTTTTTTTCATTTTTTCGACATTCAATTTCCGAATGTGTTTATTTTAATTGTGTATGATGTCCATAATAGTAATTTCACTTGGGAATAAAATTGTAATAAAAATAATTATCATTAAGTGTGTGCACAGAGTGGAATGTGTACGTGCAAATAGAAGCTCCCTCCCACTTTAGCCCTTTAAGTTTGATTTTTTCCACTTTGGCCTTTCATATTTGCAATCCTTCTTCACTTTGGCTCTTCATGTTTGCAATTCTTTCCACTAATTTCCATTCAAAAAACTAATAGAATTTGCCACATCATCAATACATCAGCTCCATGTATAATGTAAAAAATTCACTAAAGATGTAAAAAATAAAAAATAGAAAACAAAAAAAAAAAAAAATAGTCTTTAGTCAACCTTTTTTTTACTTCAAATTTATTCATAAATATTATTACATTATAGATCATGTAGATTAGATACACCTAAAAAAAAAACATAAATTTAACTTAAAAAAGAAAAAAGTTTACTAAAGACGAAAAAAGATGAAAATATACTAACTCAAACGCCTGTATTTTCAATTCTGATAAAAAGTTTACTATCGTTTTTTTTTGTGTCTTTCGTAAACTTTTTTTCTTTTTTTTAGTTAAATTTGTTTTTATTTTTTAGGTGCATCTAATCTAGATACATCCATCGTGTAATAATGTTTATGAATAAATTTGAAAAAAAAAATCATTAAAGACTAAAAAAAAAATTCACTTTTTTTTGTTTTTTATTTTTTATTTTTTATATCTTTAGTGAATTTTTTACATCACACATGGAGCGTAGTGATGTGATAAATTCTGTTAATTTTTTTATGAAAGTTTAGGAATAAAGTAGGAATAATTGCAAACATGATGGGCAAAAGTGGAAAGGATTGCAAATATGATGGGTGAAAGTAGGAAAAATTAAACTTAAAGGATAAAAATGGGAAGGATTGCAAACATAAAGGGTCAAAGTGAAAAAAAATCAACTTTAAAAGGCCAAAATGAGAAATGGATGAAACTTTAAGGGGGCAAAGTATAATTTATCCAAAAGTAAAAGAAAAGAGAGCCGGATCCATCCAAGCATTACCCGGATCAAACCGGCCCGAGCTCCCTCCAAATCCTTTCTTGCACACAATGAAGTGAAGCTTTCAAAGCGAGAGAGAGAGAGAGAGAGAGAGAGATGGATCCGAAACTCACTGATGTTTCGCTGCTATTCGAGAGATTCAAAGCCGCTTTTATTCGGAACGATTTCTATACTTGTCCCAAACTCCTCTCTCAGCTCAAGGTCACAATTCCCAAAACCCTAATTTTTATATCGTATCAGATTCAATTTCCTGTTTTTAATATTTGTTTCTGAGAACCTCTTACACTTTCGTAAGGCCTAAATTTGTTAATTACTGATTTTTGTTATCTAGTTTTTTATTTTTACTTTTGATAGGTAAGTTTTGAGCTATTCTATATCGTGTTTATTGACAATAGCGAGTAGGACTGGGCATAGGATTATCCGGAGCGCATAACCCGCCCAGCCCGAACCAATCCGTATATAAATCGGCAATTTTGCAGACACAATGCGGATGGATGCAGTTTTGAATATTGTGTTATTGTGGGATGCGGGCGGGATGCGGGATTTACCTATATCCGCAAGAACCTGCCTGCATTTAGATTTTTTTTTTTTTTTTAAAAACCTGGACCATTCATTTCATTCATCCTATCCTAGATATTTTTAGATTTTGAATGATTTTACTTTAATTGTATTATTGGGTAGTGAATGATTTTAATGATTTAGTTTAGGATTTTAAAATATGTATTTGTGTTAGTTTATGATTTTATTTAAAGGTTTAGAATTTTGAAAGATTTGTTTATGTTATGAATTAATTTTGTTTTGTTTTTAATTTTATAAGTTTTAATTCATTAATTATTAATATTGAACATTTTAGAAAAAGGGGAGAAAAGGGCCAAAAATAAATATTTACAAAACGAAAAAAAAGTCCAAATATAAATTTTTAAACAAAAAAGTTCAATCCGCAAATCGCCCGCAACTGCCCGCACATTCGCAAACCCTATTCGCACAAGTCACAACCCGCACTGCGGGCGGTTATGGGTTCAATTTTTCTCAAACCACACATATGCAGGCAGGTCCAAATCACAAACCGAACCGTCCAAAACCGAACCGCGAGCAACCCTAATAACGAGTAACATTTGGGACTTTGATACAAACCAGAAAATTATACATCGTTGTTCATTTATTGGTCGAATTTTGATGGTATTCAGTATGAAATTGGACATCTTTGTTTATGTATGGGTCGAATTCGGATGGTATTGGGTATACATTTTTTTTTATCAATAATGCTGCTATTCTAGTGACATTGTATGGAAGTAGGTCTGCCTTGGGCATAATTGTTCAAATCTTTTGTATATGATTTGGACAGTGAAATTTTTTTCAAAACAGTTACAAGTATTTCAATACCATTGCTAAAGAAATTATGGGATGTATCAGAGATAAGACTTAGTCGTCTATATACAATGCCTAATACTCAACTGAATCGATGGAATTAGAGGGAATGGAACCTCGTAATCTTATATTTGATCAAAGATGATTTCCGATTGGGTGCAGTATGGTGTAATTCATCTTCTTTATTTTGCAGGTCTTGCTGACAGAGTTTAGAAGCCTTCCACCATTGTTTGAAGAAACTCCCAATGCAGTTTGTGAGTTGACATAGCAAGTAACTTACTTGACGTATCTATCAAAATATAGGATAAACTACCATTTGTGACGATTTTTTGCATATGTCAGTTAAAAATTGATAATTAGCGACTTTTTTTTGTCAACGATTTAATAAAGTATTGCTAAAACTTACAAATTACTCATATTTTTCTGTGATGAATTTTTTAAAACTATTGCTGAAAGTTGAAAATTAATTAGTGTGTTTGGTTTCAGTTTCTGAATTTAGTTTTTTGAAAACTGAGTTTTTTGGTTTTCGTGTTTTTTTTTTTTAGTGAATATTTATAAAATTTTAAACATTTTTTTTTTATTTTTTTAGATGCACGTTACTTAGATATATCTAAAAAGTAAAAAAATTTGTGAAAAAATATTTTAAAAAGTTAATAAATACATAAAAATACAAGAAAATGCACTGAATTCTCGTTTTTTTTTTTTTTGTATTTTTGGTATTTAGTGAATTTTTAAAAGATTTTTTCACAAATTTTTTACTTTTTAGGTATATTTATGTTGGGGTATGTCTAAAAATTAAAAAAAAAAAATTTGTTTATAAAATATTAAAAAAATTCATTGAAAACATTAAAATACGAAAAATGAAAAAGTAGAAATTTCTGAAAAACAGTTTTCTAAAAACTGGAACCAAACAATTTTTGTGACAATTTTTAAACTATCGCTGAAAATTAACAATTAATGACCTTTTTTTAATAGTGTTTGATAGAAAGTGCCATTAATTATCATAAGACCTATTGGACAATAAGTCCCCCTATTACTCGTAAGTTCCCCCTCAAATATATTGTGTTCCTTTAGTTAGTTGTATTGCTATTTATTGATAAACTTACTCTTTGTTGATTCACATGATTCTATCCTCTTTGGGTTGTGTGTTTTTGTGCAAGACTTGGATATGAACAGAGAAGCAAACCCATTTATTGCTACCTCCTCTTTGCTGGTTCTTGAATTTTATCTCTTCCATTGTTCTTAACTTTGGCTTGTGAGTTACAGGTTGTTTTAGCTCTTTCTATGTTGCCTATATATTCTGCATTGTTAAGTGACTGAAGCAATGTAATAGCTAAGCTGGCAAGGCTAAATTTTTCTTGTCATTCCTCTCCATGCTAATAAAAAAGCTTCATCATAGTTACAAACACTGTTATTTGTTGGGTGGCAGTTATATTGCATTTGCATGGGTTTAGATGACAAAACTTTGAGGGAGTGCAAAGTATTCAAACAATGTTTTGAAAATACATGTTTTTTTTCGGAGGGCCTTGGAAGTTTGGAAAATCTAGTCTGTGAAGGCTTTATTTGACCTTTATGATTATTTGATTTTTTGAGGAGAGAAAAAATGCATGTCTTGGAGACTTTCTAGGCGGTGGAGCTATGTTATCTGGAACATTGATGGTTTCAGTACATGGAACGAGAACGGAAACGTTGCATGCCAGATGCTCTTAAATATGGTGCGATAGGGCTAGACTTGTATATATTTATACTGAAGAATTTTAAGGTATTTCTAGAATAATTTTTTTTTAAAAACTATTAGACATCCAATAAAATGTAATATTTTCTATAAGCACTGACGACCCATTTTTTTTGATTTTTTGTCTTGTCAAAACTTAACTCACTTTAAATTTTAGTTTATTATATTTGATTTTTTCCTCCTAGGGTAACATTTAAGGACATTTATTGAAAAAAAAACTATTGAGATCACTTTGGATCACTTAAATTTACTGTTTTGAAACGGAAATGTACCATGTTTCGGAATGTGTGTATCAATACGTAATTCGCTGGGGTATTAGCGTTTTCCTGGTAACATAGGGGCAAGAGTGTTTTCAGTTTGCTCTTTTTGCCATGATTTGTGATGTGGAGGTGATATCGTGTTCATGGTCGTTAGAATCTTACGATTCACGATTCACGATTCGATTCATACGATTCGATACGAGTTTCAACAAAAATGATTCAAATCATGTTGAATAAAAAATTGATTGAATCGTACGATTCAATTTACAATTCATTATGATTTATTTCTATTTTTATTTTGGTTACATAATGCATGAAACGACGTCATTTTTGCCAATTATGAACATATATAGAAGAGATTAATTAGTTATATTGATATACGTGAGGCAGGGAGAATGCCAATCACCCTTCTTATTCATTGCCTTGTTGCTGACAAGCTATGAAGTTTGATCTTCTCAGTTTTTGGGGGTTGAGTGGGTGATGCCATTCCCAATAGGTGGGCTTCTAACTTCTTGGAGTTTATTTTTCCAAGAACTAGGATAAAAAGGTGCAGTAGATTGCAGTGTTCGGTGGTTCTATGGACATTTTGAAGGGACAGTAATAGGAGGTCTTTTGAGGGTTGAAAAAAGAAAACTAGTAATGTTGCATGACAATCCATGTAGTGTGCTTATGGTCAACACTACACTTAATTGAGAGGGTTCAGTTGAACCCACTTAAATTTGTTTATTTCATTTAAACAAATGAATTTTACTTTGCTCAAATTAATTATAGTTCATTGAATCCTTTGATTTTTTATTAAACCCTCTTACTTGGACTTGAACACTCTTTACTTGCATTTGGTTCCAACAAAAACATTATGCAATTATATTTTTACAATACTATAGTATATTATTTGCTTACAGTTATACCCTTTCAAGCTACTCTCTTATAGAAGATTAGTATGTTGCGCAGAGCTCTTACACCTTATTAGAAGGTTAAGGCCTTGTTTGATTAACATGATTAATAATTTCATGAATTAGTGTAGGATTAATTATCCAATTAAATTACTGAGATAACCATTTATTATGTATTCATTTTTTTTTTTCCTTTCATACTTGAAATTATGATCCCTAACCCCTCTCAATATTAAAAATTCACCATTTTTGTCGTACGCCGTACATGTAATCCGGTTAATAAAATTTGCAATCAAACATGGGATTGTGAGTCCATGGAGTAACAATCTCAATCCTATGCTATAATCCTACTAATCAAACATGCCCTAAGAGTTTGAGTTTTCACACTTGCATGTGAAATTTATTCCCTCTCGTACTTGTTTGAGATTGTCACTCCCATTTTGGGAGTTTATTTATAATTGTGTTTTATGTTGTAATTATTGTATTTGTTTGGGATTGTCTCTCCTATTTTGAGAGTTTATCATGTTTTATGCTGTAATTATAAACTCAATTCTATTTCACTGTATGAAGATACATTGTAATAAAAAAATTCACTGTTATTTCTCATCTAACAATAGTACAAGATCGTCATTCAAATCATATCTCTATCACACATACACAAGGTTTGGCTATTACTTTTTATTTTTGGGTCGTGTGTTGGCCAAATATGATTGTTGGTGGTGCGTGACCAAAGGGGGTAGGAGAAAAAGGAAAGAATGAAAAGTTATTTTTGAAACGATGGAAATAAACTTTTTATTTTTTATAAAAAATTTAGCGTCGTTTGTCTATAATTTTTAGAAACAAAATTAGGCACCAAATAAGTTTTTGTATACAGTTTTTAAATTATTTATAAACATAAATGTTATCATGCCTTGAAAATTAGGGATTCAGTGACGGGCTTTGACAAGAGGCTGGAATTTAATTTTGGATTAGAAAAACTAGCAAAGTTTTGACGAGTGGCTCACTGATTATTTACTTTTAGGAGTTGTGTGGTTTTGCCCCACCAAAGTTAGATTCTTGTGTTCGTCTTGTTAGGAAATCGTCTCTTCCTAACAAGGATTAGTGAGACACAAAATAGCATAAGAAAGATAAAACGAATTGAAGAAATCACACGCACACATAAACACAAAGATTTACGTGGTTCACCCCAGAATAGGGTTACGTTCACGGCTACTACGATTTTCACTATGATCAGAAAACGATTCAACTCTGACTCTTTATAGTACAAGAGGTGCCCCCTTCATCTATTTATAAGTATAAAAATTAGGACAACGCAAAAGTAACAAGAAATTACCAAAGTACCCAAAATATTTGGACCCCTCCACACACCCACCCCCCCTCCCCCCCCCCCCCCCTCCTTTCTCTCCCAAAACCCGCCATTGGACCCAAGGCTCAGTGTATAATACTTATCAGGGTCTGCAAGATCCAACATGTCCCTGTTTGCAATTCATGCAACATAAGTTGGCCAAGTATTGTCACATGTAAGAGCGCTGTCAGCTCTATCTTCAGTTGAGGTACGATAATAATAACAATATGCACTGAGGTATGAAAAGTGATGACACACTTTGGAAAAGTTGATCAAAAGTGAAGATTGCATAAGGCAAGTTTTCACAGCCCTTTAGGTGAATGTTCTTGTGAAACATACTTGCAAATTGGATCAGGAAAATTAAAAGATGGAATCACTGATGACTGATTTGTTTAAACAACTGTGGGTGTGTTTGGTTTGTGTTTTGAGATAAATTTTCAAAAAAAAAAATTTGGGGCGAGCAGTTTAGAAATTTTTTTTGGTTTGTTTGGTTGTATATTTTGAAAATAGTTTTGGAGTTTAGGAGTTTGGGATGATTTGATATTGTGTTGTAATCGAGTAAATGTGTGTGAGTGAAAAAGTGATTGATTGAAGTGTAATAGAGAGAAGTAATTT
>CM069910.1:83438179-83560827 GCA_036172215.1 Camellia granthamiana
TTAGTAGTTCATTGTCTTTCGCAGAGATGAAATAGCTGGATGCAGCGAAAAGGCCTATGATTCACTTTCAATTAATGATGCCTGGAAAATATTGTTGTTCTCTTCAGACAAAGAACTTTTTGAATATGTCAACGAGGTAAAATTCTTGCTGCTAAGCTCATTTCATTCTTATTGTTAACCAATGGAATACATTAATGGCTGGATCTAATTTGGTGGTCTATAGTTGAAGGGAAATACTAACCATCTAATTAGAAGTCAATTCTTATTTTTCTTGTTTTCTTTTTGTTCTTTATTACCCATCATTTTTACTTGCCCCCTCTTGCCAAGAGCGGTATTGAGCAAAATTTTGTTGGGTAATATGATATGGAATATTACAGTGTCTACACAATAAAAATTTGATTCTACATCCTGTTTTAATATTTGTTGTTTCTCTATCTGCTTCTCAATAGTCTGTTGGGTCCCAGTCTAGTGTTTGGAAATGGTGAGGGAAAGCAGAAAGAAACTAGAAATAAATGATAAAGGAAAGTTTTTTAATTTTTCTTCCTTATTTTGTCGTACATAAATAAATATTAAATTAAAAAAAAAAAATCATAAGAAATGGTAGAAATCAAAAATAAGAGGGAAAAAAATGATATTTCTCCCTTTTTTTCACCACGTTTCCTTTTTTTCTGCACTATTTTCCAGGTAACGAAACGAAGAAAAATGACTTCCTTTCTATTTTCCTTATCTTTTTTCTTTTTTTTAATCACCAAATCAATGAATCAAATAGAGCCTAGATGCAAGGGCTTTGTGGAGTTGCAATATGTGCATTATTTATGGTTTATCATTCTATACTTAAGTGATAGCATATTAACCTTGTATTAATGATAACACCAAAATCCACCAACATGGAAGCCTTGTTCTTGATTTAGTGTCCTATCCAAGGGTTCTTTGATATGCTTCGTTTTATATGCAATTTGCAGGAACATTCTGAGTGGGGGGGGGGGGGGGGGGGGGGTTTGTGATTTTCCAAAAGGCAAAAGAATCTGCACCTTGCAAGGAGATACCATCTCTGCAACTCATCAATCAGACACTCAGTTATGCAAGGGAGTTGGAGCGGATAGTGTGAAAGATATGCTGCTCGATGTTGTCAATGCTACTACCATTCCATGGTCCCAACTTCCTGATGCTAAACTTGTGTTTTGTTGAATGTTTTCCTGATGCTAGGATCACTTTATGTAGTTCAATTTGTTCATTGTTTGCAGTGCGCATTCAGAGCATTTTGTTTTGGCTTCCCCTTAATTGAATACTTGATTTCTTTTTCTTTCTTATCATTTACGGAACACTGTTTATTTTAATTGCAATCTTTGTGTAAGGAGAACAAGAAAATTGAACTGAATGGCTGATTGGATTAAGAATCCTTTTTCTCTCCCTCTCTTGTGCGCCCACGTGTACACACAACACAACTCTTGTTATGTATGTAGCACATTGTCAAAGTGTTAGTGATGCAATGTTTGTGATTTCAGTTTCAATTTTTTGCGTGATTAAGCTTTAGTAATAACCAACTTCACTTGATTAAGCTTATATTATGTGTTTTACAACTTGGGATTTCTTTCTTCTGTACTGATTATTACGTGATCTTAAGTTTTCGTATTTAAAACTTAGAAATGAACTGATCTGTGTAGCGATTTTTTCCAAGAATGCTTGGTTGCAAGTGTAACCAAGAATGAGTGGATTTGATTGTAGAACTTACACGTTTTGTGTATGTATTACCGTATAAGTTGAAATTAGTTTTTGCGTAACTTAGGTCAATTTAATGCTACCCCAACAATGGTTGTGTAAATCTTAGATGTTTTGAGTTATTTAACAATGACTATTTGCAAATTAAGATTCTAAAATTATAACATATTCATAATAAGATAAGCTTTTTTTCTTATTTTGTTACCTATCACATTAAATTATTTTTAAAGATTCATAAATATTTTTTGAATATTTCTTTTAGTATTTTCCTTTAAGGATCCGCCCCCGGCGACTCACGGGTCCCATGTCCATCAAGCTATTAATTAATTATTTATTTATTTGTTAATATTTTATTTAAAATAGTTTAATCCTATTAAAAATTTAAAGAACTTCCAAATAAAACTATACACCCACCACCAAAAATCAACGACTCTCTCAAAAAAAAAAAAAAAAACTACTGAGGTCCCACCAAATATTTCATTTAAGATTGAGTTTTTCTTAAGTTTTGTTTGAATTTTGAGAAACTTAAGGGCGTGTGGGCCTCATCAAGTGTTTCATTTTAAAAATCTTAATTGTTCATTATTTTGTAAGGCTTTCAGTGTTTATCATCTATGGAAAAAATGAGATTGATTGAATAATTGTAACTATTTTATTTTGGGAGAGTTCCGGGTTGATCCTTTAGACCGGACTTAATACCCATGAGATCGTGTGTTCCAAAATAATTTAACCCACTTTCCCATTTTACCCTGATAAATTACACGTTGGACTTCTCTACTTTAGTCATTACCAGAAAATAGTTCTCATTATTTTTCACATTCACATATCAAGACAAAGCATCAAAAATCAAATTCTGCTTGTTTGTAAAAAAAAATTATAGAAAGAAAATCAAGCAATCACCATTACAAATCAATACAAGAACTAGAGATACAATCAGTGATAAATTTATTATTGACTGTTTGTAAAAAAAATATAAAAGGAAAATTTAATCATCATTATTACAAATGATAAATTTATGGTGGAAGATGGTAGCAATGACAGTGTGAGATTCAATGATAAATTTATCACTATTTAATTTATCAAGTTTTATACAAAATTAAACATATTCAACAAATTTATTGATAAATTTATCAGTAGTTTAAACAACATAGTCAGACAAAACTGATTAGCAAAGCACCGTTAAAAGGCTCTTAATTTCATTACAATCGAAACAATTTCAAACCCACCCCCCCCCCCCCCCCCCCCCCCAAAAAGAAAAAAAATAACATGAAACCCTACCACGTGTCTGATTCACGTGCTCCGCCACCAAACCTTCATCGTCTACCACCATAGATCCGCCGGAATCCACCGTCGGATTAGGGCTCACCAGCGACCGGAATCATCAGATTTTATAATGTTCTAGAAGAAGTGCAGAGATCAGACAGTACAACCACAGAAAACAAAGAAGAAGCAAAACATGGAGACTAGAGCCACCAACTCCACGGCGGTGATGAGAGACCAGACGACGTCGTCGACGATCGAGAAATTGAGGTTCGGTCGCCAAGCCAGAGGTGATAATCCCGAGAGGTCAAGACGGGGCCCAGGTTAGCGTGAAATATGAAGAGGAGTGTCGGCCACTGGAAGATCGAACTCGGCGGCGAGAAATTGAACCTAGATCCTTCGGGGAGAGAAAAATGAATAGAACCACATAATTCATAAAAGTAGAGGTAAAATCGGGATAAAAAAATACAACAGAATTCATGGTGCATAAGATTAAAACTTATGATTTAATAGATTCAATTATTGAGACCGACTGATAAAAAACTTTTATTTTATTTTATCATGTTCGTTTATCAAAGTAAATGATTTATTTAAAAAAAATATATACTAATCCGTGTTTTTAAAAAAAAAAAAAATAAATAAAAGAGATAAAAATAAATAGGTTACGATTATCAAATCTATATAAATATATTTTTATAGATGATAAAAATCAAGAGTATTACAAAATGAACGGTTCGAAATAATTAAACAAAGCCTCAAGTTCATAGCCTAACTTTTTATTTAATAATAAAGAGTCATGTAATTAAATGAGAGATTAATAAATGACTGAGTTTTTATATAGAAAAATGATGTATTTAATACTATTGACAATGAGATTATTATATAACGATTCTAAAATAAAATATCATGCAATGCAATTGTAAGGGTAATGTTAGGGACATCAAATTTTCTACTAAATAAATGACCAAATGTCTTACATGGGTGTGGGGTCCGCCAATTTTGTGGACCCCACACCCATGTGAGACATTTGATCATTTATTTAGTAGAAAATTTGAGACCTCTAACATTTTCCCAATTGTAAAAGTTTATGTTTTTTTTCCAAGACAATAATGTAATAGTTTTACGTTTTGTATTACTTGAAGTTTGAAAATTTTAAATGTTGTTTAGTTTATTTATTTTTGCAATAGAATTTGTTTAACGCACATGTAAGGTGACTCATATATAAAAATTTCTAGAGTTGGGACTAGATCTACTAAATGATTATGATGATGGATTGTTAATCATTGGCCTGTAACTGTTCTATTTTGATAAGATAATATTACAGTTATTATAGTTGAGGTGGTGAATGTTGGACAATCTTCACTGTATTCAAAGAAATAAAGAAATGAGAGAAACTATTTGATTACAAAAATCAAACCAGTAAATAAATAAAATAAAAAACAATAGATTCTTATTTTGTTACAAAAATAAAATTAGAATCTGAAAAAGATAAATCAATAAAATAAAAAAGTAAATTAATTACTTACCTTATTAATTTCTCAAATAAAATTTTTATCAAGTTCAGTGTTTAACACTATGTCCTTAAGACAAATTTACTCTCTCCACGGTGCTTTCAGAGTGTAGACGTCTATCTCTTAGGATAAAATGATCAATAACGAATAATAGCAGCACTACAAATTATTCGCACAACATACACACTTTATGTTTACATTCTTTCTCACAAGAAAAATTAATGCAGCAAAATGCAGAGAGTAATGACAAAATTTCAGGACGAAAATTATTGTATAAATCCAAATGAGGGTCTATCTATTTATAGGAGCAATGGTGACTTTTCAGTTTGAATTGAACAGGTAGCAAACCTGTTTGAATAGGTATAATATCTATTCGGTACAGTAAAGAACTTGTTGGGTTTGAACTAAATAGATACAAATTTGTTTGAATTTAAATTAAACAAGTGAGGGTTTTGATCTAAATCTGTTTCGACAGATATAAAATCTATACAGAAAGGTGCAAGCCAAAATTTGAATGTTTTCCAATCAAAATTCGAATTAAAACTGGACAGATTTTTATTTTATCAAAAAATAAAATTTAAATTTAAATATTTTTTGGCCCAAAAAGAATTAGTATTAGGCCGGACAAGCCCAACCCAACCTCAAATTACACACCCGCGCCCAAGGCCCAGGCCCAGCCCAGCCCAGCCCGCCCAACCGATCAGATGAACAGCGGCGGCGGTGCGTGTGTGTTTGTTTGTTTTGGGTCCAATAGGTATAGCCCACTTACCCATAACCTCACCCTTCCACAAAACTTGGGTACCCTTGGGGCCCTTTCCAAGTTGCAAACACATGCCTTATAAACCCACAAAAGTTTGCCCACCAAACCAATGTGGGACAAACCTTTAAGGAAACTTCACCAATACACCATTTCCATGGAGCTCACTTTGGCTTCAATTTCTCATTTACCCGATAATGGTTTTGAGCAACCAAATATACTACATGAATCACAACGCGGTATAGAACGCGTTACCACTTAGACTAGCCACCTTTAGCGCATGGGTCCTACCTAAAAATTAGACCAAAGTTTTGGAAAAATATGTTTTTTCAAAACCATTTCTAACAATCCCCCACATAAATGGAATTTGATGACAACGAAAATGCAACAATATGCAGAATTTGTTGAAAGAGTATAAATCGAAAATATCTTACATCAGGATAGGTAGTTTTCGGCCTTGAACCTTCTCTAGTGATAACCTATCGGACTTACTAGCTAACCACTAGACGCGATGTCTTGAATTGTTCAGCTGTTGGTGTAAGCCAAGATAATATATTTCACACAAAATATCTTCTGACATATCATGGTTTTCACGGTTGTGTTCATTTTGGCCTTGAACGCTCCTAATTGTTCGTGAGTGCTTCTAAAGAATTTAGCCTCTTCATTCTCATAGAACCGGCCCAATTCGACACTCATATAGGTGATTCTTATTGTGAGTATCGCTTATACTCGTCTTGATTTTTATGTCTAAATCAAGATATAAGTAATCATTAAAAGCAAAGCTTATCCTTAAACCCCTACATACAACATATGTTACAGATATCACTTGCATCATAGGAATGGGTAGAGAATTTTAATTCCTTGGTGATTTTTGGCGAGCCACACATAACTTAGTTGTCCCTTTGAACTTAATTCTTAAGATCTCCAATCATATGACTAGGGTTACCATTATGATGACTCTTATGTAATAGGCTTTAATCACATTCCCTTCGATGAACTATATACTTGCACTTTTGTCAAACTTTTTGTTAACAGATCCGCAATATTCTCTTTAGATTTTATATAATCTATTGAGATTATTCCATTTGAGAGCAATTGCCTTACGGTATTATGTCAACGACGAATATATCGGGACTTACCATTATGCATATGACTTTGTGCCTTGCCTATTGCAAATTGACTATCACAATGAATGAAAATAGCTAGCACAGGTTTTGGCCACATTGAAATGTCTTCTAAAAAATGGCAAAGCCATTCTGCTTCTTCTCCTGCTTTGTCTAAAACAATGAACTCAGATTCCATTGTGGATCGTGCGATGCATGTTTGTTTTGTGGATTTCCAAGAAACAGCAACGCCTCCCAGAGTAAAGACATATCCACTATTTTTGGTCATATCTTGTCTTTTTAGGAACAAGAATTTCTATCTTCGCCAAACACCCCTACATTTTTAAGTATTTGTAGGAAGGTGGTCGACCTTTCCACAATTCATAAGGAGTGATGTTAGTTTTCTTGTAGGGTATTCTGTTAAGAACATAATTAGCAGATAATATTGCTTCCCCCCACAAGTTCTGCTGTAAGCCTGAACTTAGTAACATGGCATTCATCATTTCTTTAAGGGTTCTATTCTTTCTTTCAGCAATTCTATTTTGATGTGGAGAATAGGGTGCTGTAGTTTGGTGAATAATGTCATGTTGTGCACAAAATTCATTTAAAGGTGCATCATATTCATCACCCCTATCACTTCTAACCATTTTAATGGTTTTACCAAGTTGATTTCCAACTTTGGTATATAATCTAAATCAATTAATCTACGCAAAACATCAAAATTTACATGTCCTAATCTGTCATGCCATAAATTTGACTCAAGAATATAAGTAAAAGATGTGTTATTCTTATTAATAGAAAGTTTTGATACAACAGTCATTACATTCAACTTGAAGAGACCATCACTCATGGATCCTTTCCCAGCATACATACCGCTCTTTATTAATACAAACTTATCAGACTCAAATACAAGCCTAAAACCATTCTTACTTAACAAAGAATCAGAAACTAGATTCTTTTGGATGTCTGGTACATACAGCATGTTGTTAAGGGTAAGTTCCTTCTCCGATGTTATCTTCAAAACAACTCTCCCTTGTCCAGCCATAGCAGAAGTAGACGAATTTCCCATAAATAATTGTTCACCATTTGCAGCCTCATTATAAGTAGTGAACATCTTCTTGTCCTCACAAATGTAACGAGTTGCTCCTGTGTCAACCCACCATTCCTTGGGATTTTCAACCAAATTAGCCTCAGAGATTATAGCAGAGAGATTGATGTCATTTACCCCGTCAAAGATGTAATCAACTTCTGTCACATTGGCTTGATTGGTGGTCTTCTTGCTTGTACTTCCATGATCTTTTTTAGGGTGTCGGCAATCAGAGGTACGATGTCCAGTCTTGCCATAGTTAGAGCATTTACCCTTGAACTTCTTATTTCCATTGTTATCGCCTTATTTAGGACCATCTCTAGCAAACTTCCTCTTCTTGTTATATGGTTTGTGCATTTGTTCAACCACATTAGCTTTGGACTCAATGGTATTTTTACCATTCCTCTTTTTAGCCTTACTGTTATCTTCCTCAATTCTCAGTCTTACAATAAGTTCATCCATGGTCATCTCTTTACGTTTATGTTTTAAATAATTTTTGAAATCTTTCCAAGCCGGTGGTAACTTTTCTACTAGCGTAGTGACTTGGAATAACTCACTAAGAGACATACCTTCAGCATGAATATCATGCAAAATTAATTGAAAACTTTGAAATTGAGAAATTACCATTTGGGAGTCTACCATAACAAAATCCAGAAATTTACCGACAACAAATTTCTTTGTGCCGGCATCCTTTGTCTTGTATGTTTTCTCTAAAGAATCCCACAATTCTTTTGCTATTTTCAGAGGACTGTAAACATTATACAGCATGTTGTCTAAGCCATTGAGGATGTAATTTCTGTATAGGAAATCAGAATGTTTCCAGGCTTCTACAACGGCAACAACTTGCCTATTACTTTCACCCTCTTTAAGTACTGGAGCCTCTTCACGGAGAAACCGGGCCAGATTTAGAGTTGTAAGATAAAACAACATTTTCTGCTGCCATCTCTTAAACTCGGTACCGTTAAATTTTTCCTGTTTTTCTCCATGATTCATTGGAACTTGAACATGGTTCTGGATAGGGACGGGAGTTGTTGTAACAATTGTAGTACCACTTTCAACTGCAGTAACTATAATATCTAATTACAAAAATCAAAAAAACTAAAACACAAATTAATTTTTTAGTTACTAAAACCAGAAAATAAATTTATATCACAAAATAATTTTACTTCTCTAGTTACTAAAACCAAAAAAATAAAATACTACACAATTATTTTCTGTAACACTACCATACAAATTAATATTCTAAAATTATTAATGGTAAACAGTATATTACTATTATTTGCTAAAGAAAATAAACAATATATTACTACTATTTGTCAAACAGTATATGACTACTATTTGTATTTTCCAATCCAGAATATCACTTTGTAAAAGCATAGAAAATAAATACAATGAAGACAAAAAATAAATTTGTCTTCAGATTGTTGGACAATTTTCACTGTATTCGAAGAAATAAAGAAAGGAGAGAAACTGTTTGATTACAAAAATCAAACCAGTAAATAAAAAAAAATAAAAAAATAATAGATTCTTATTTTGTTACAAAAACAAAATTAGAATCTGCAAAAGATAAATCAATAAAATAGAAAAGTAAATTAATTACTTACCTTATTAATTTCTCAAACAAATTCTTTATCAAGTCTAGTGTTTAACACTGTGTCCTTAAGACAGATTTGTCCTCTCCACGGTGCTTTCAGAGTGTGGACGTTTATCTCCCAGGATAAAATGATCAACAATCAATAATAGCAGCACTATAAATTATTCACACGATGAACACACTTCGTGTTTACACTCTTTCTCACAAGAAAAATTAATGCAGCAAAATGTAGAGAGTAATAACAAAATTTCAGGACGAAAATTGTTGTATAAATCCAAATGGGGGTCTATCTATTTATAGGAGCAATGGTGACTTTTCAGTTTGAATTAAACAGGTAGCAAACCTGTTTGAACATGTATAATACCTGTTTAGTACAGTAAAGAACCTGTTGGGTTTGAATTAAACAGATACAAATATGTTTGAATTTAAATTAAACAGGTAAGGTTTTTGAACTGAATCTGTTCAAACAGATATAAAATCTGTACAGAAAGGTGCAAGTCAAAATTTGAATTTTTCCAATCAAAATTCGAAATTAAAACTGGACTGATTTTTATTTTACCAAAAAATAAAATAAAATTCAAATATTTTTGGCTCAAAAAGAATTAGTATTGAGCCAGACAAGCCCAACTCAATCTCACACCACGCACCCGCGCCCAAGCCTAGGCAGTTCAGAAGGACGGACGGCGGCGGCGCGCGCGTGTTTGTTTTGGGTCTAGCCAACTTTGCCCATAACCTCACATTTTCACAAAACTTGGGTACCCCTTGGGGTCCTCCCCAAGTTGTAAACCCATGCCTTATAAATCCACAAAAGTTTGCCCACCAAACTAATGTGGAACAAACCTTTAATGCATACCTTTAAGGAAACTTCACAAATACACCATTTCCATGGAGCTCATCTTAGCTTCAATTTTCCATTCACCCGATAATGGTTTTGAGCAACCAAATATACTACGTGAATCACAACGCAGCATAGAATGCGTTACCACTTAAACTCGCCAACTTTGGCACATGGGTCCCACCTAAAAATTAGACCAAAGTTTAGGAAAAATTTATTTTTTCCAAAACCATTTCTAACAGTGAATATGTACAAATTTATAAACTAATGGAATAAAATGACATTCGCTAATAATGGAAGTCTCCGCGTAATTACCTTATTAAAAATTAAAAGCTAAGGAAGGAGTAAAACATAACTATGTTGAATTTAAAAGATTTAATGTAGTTTTTAAAAAAAAAAACAAGAGAAACGAAATTAGTGTAATTAATCCAAATATTATTTACAACACTGTCACATCTACCGAATTTGTTTAGTCTGAATTCGTCCAAATGAATCTCTTTCTGAGAAAAATTGATTATTTTTAAAAAGAGATTTATTTGGACGAATTCAAGCTAAACACGATTCTTCTCAAAAAAAGATTCATTCTGATGAATTCAGTTTAAATAAATTCAATAGATGAATTATTAATCTACTATTTATGAGAAAAGTGGAAAAAAAGTTATCTGGAAGGAAATAGACTTTTTATACGTATTTGAGGCAACTTATTACAAATAAAAAGTTAATAACTTGAAAACATGCTAAATGCACTCTTTTTGTTAACTTTTAGATAATCAATTTATTATAATTGATTTAAGTTATTTTTTACCAAATCTATACCATATATTAAGTAAAAAGGGGTTTTTAACCCCAAACCTTATGGGAGCTCCAATCTTCCAATCTAAATTTCTTGATTTTTTGATTTAAAAAAAAAAAACTTTAGCATTTATTAACTTCTCCAAATCCCTAAGTCTTACTCTCGTAATAATACTTTAATGGATTAAGAACAAGCATAAAAAAAAATTCTTTAAAATCCAACACATATGAATTCGTTGAAAAGTCTCAACACATATGATTATTATCCCTCATAATAACACTTTAATGCATTAAGAACAAGCATAAAAAAAATTTCTTGAAAAGTCCAACACATATGATTATTATCAAAATATTAAACTTTAATATAATATAATAAAAAAAAGACATTTAATTCCTTGAAAAGTCTAACACATATGATTATTATCAAAATATTAAACTTTAATATAATATAAAAAAGGAAAAAAAAAAAGAAGAAATTTAAAAATCGCAATTCACATATATAGATAATTGTAAACACAATTATCTAAGGAAAATGGGGTTTTTAACCTACAAGCCTTGTGAGAGCTCCAATATCCTAATCCTAATTTTTTAATTTTTTGATTTAAAAAAAAAAACTCAGCGTTTGTTATTTTCTCCCAATCCCCATGCCTTTTGGGAGATTTCAAAACCCCCTCATAATTAAACCCTAATGCATTAAAGACTAGCATAAACAAAATTTCTTGAAAATTTCAACACATCTGTCTATCTATATTATATTATCTATATCTATATCTACATCTAACTATCTATATCTATATCTATCTATATTATATATTAAGGAAAATGAAGTTTTTAACCCCAAGCTCTATGGGAGCTTCAATATCTCAATCTGAATTTTCTAAATTTTTTATTAAAAAAATAAAAAAATCAGCATTTATTAATTTGGTCAAAATTCCCTGATCAATATTTATTAACTTTTTTCAATTCACATGTCTTTCCATATGCTTGTATCTATACTATATATTAAGTAAAAGAGGGTTTTTAACCCCAAGCCTTGTGGGAACTCCAATCTCCCAATCTAAATTTCTTGATTTTTTTGATTTTAAAAAAAAAATCTTAGCATTTATTAACTTCTCTCAATCTCCAAGTCTTACCATCATAATAACATTTTAGTGCATTAAGAACAAGCATAAAAAAAATTCTTTGAAATCCAACACATGAATTCTTTGAAAAGTCTCAACACATATGATTATTATCCTTTATAATAACACTTTAATGCATTAAGAATAAGCATAAAAAAAATTTCTTGAAAAGTCCAACGCATATGATTATTATCAAAATATTAGACTTTAATATAATATAATAAATAAAAAAAGATATTTAATTTCTTGAAAAGTCCAGCACATATGATTATTATCAAAATATTAAACTTTAATATAATATAAAAAAAGAAGACATTTAAAATAAATAAAAAAAGAAGATATTTAAAAATCACAATTCACATATATAGATAACTAGCCTATCACCCGTGCTATGCACGGGATAATTATAGATATTTATATTTATTTTAAATTTTTTTAATATATAAATTATGTTTTTTAATATTTTTTATAAAAATAATTTAACAATCTTATCACTAACCATAGTGTATGAGAGAAGTTGAAAAGGAACTGCAATAACTACACACAGATTGTATATATAATTATTTGTATGAGGGGATTTTAAATGCTGATCAGGAGATTTTGACCAAATCAATAAATGTAGGCATATGGAAAGACATGTGAATTGAAAAAAGTTAATAAATGCTTATCAATATTTAGTATAGATCAGTCAATAGTTTTTTTTAATCTATTTTGTAAATTAAAAATCAATAATTGTGGACATTGATTAATTTGTCCCATTAAGTGATTTAAAATTTTTATAGATATACATAAAAAAAAAATACATAATTATATTATTAAATCATAATTTAAATTTAGATGTTATATCTTTTTGAGATCTATAGCTAAATTCTTATCTTTTTTATTTTTTATTTTTGTGTGTAACCATAGTTTATGGGAGAAATTGAAAAGGATGTTGCAATAATTATGAGAGAAGTCAAAAGGGATTGTGAGTTGGGAAAAGTCAATAAATGCTGAGGTTGGATTGGGAGAAATCAATAAATACTGAGGTTTTTTTTTTTTTTAAATCAAAAAATTAGAAAATTAGGATTAGGAGTTTAGAGCTCCCACAGGCCTTGGGGTTAAAAGCTCCCTTTTGCTTAATATATAGTATAGATTGTAAACACAATCCGTGCAAAGCACGGGTGATATGCTAGTTTATATTAAGTAAAAGAGAGTTTTTAACCCCAAGCCATGTGAGAGCTTCAATATCCCAATCTGAATTTTTTAAATTTTTTATTAAAAAAATAAAAAAATCAGCATTTATTAATTTGGTCAAAATCCCCTGATCAATATTTATTAACTTTTTTCAATCCACATGTCTTTCCATATGCTTGCATTTATTGATTTGGTCAAAATTTCCATATCAGCATTTAAAATTCCCTCATACAAATAATTATAGATATAATCTATGTATAATTACTGCAATACCCTTTTCAATTTCTCTCATACATTATGGTTAATAATAAGATTGTTAAATTATTTTTTAAAAAAATTTTACAAAACAAAATTTATATATTAAAAAAAATCTAAAACAAATATAAATATTTATAATTATCCCGTGCGTAGCACGATAGAAGCAAAAGTTACAACAAATTATCGGACACAAATTTTAAAAACCAAATAAACAGCCCTTGTGAAGTTTGTTCATTTCGTCAACGTGGTTTGTAGGGAGAGATTGCGGCCTTCGGGGTTTGAGCAGGACACGTGTGGGATTACCATTTGAACTTTATTAGAACCCTTCCAACCCAACGCCAACGCGGTTTGGGATTAACCATTTGAACCTTAATTGAAACCTTCCAACCCCAATAGATAAAAGAAAGGAGGGTGGCATAGTGATAACCCTTCGAACTTACCTTTGAACCTTATAATAATTGCGGCCTTTGGGGTTTGAGCAGGACATGTGGGATTACCATTTGAACTTTATTAGAACGCCAACGCGGTTTGGGATTAACCATTTGAACTTTTTTTTTTTTGATAACCGAGTATCCGGGCCAGCATCCCTTTGGAGTGACGCACCTCGACTAATCTCGGGGCCCTGAGCCAATCGACCAGGCAAAGACGCAGTGGCCCGCCAGTAGCCAGCTGGGGGTGAGATTCGAACCTAAGACCTAGAGAGGAGCAAATTCCTAGGTCCCTGGTCCCTTGCCCTCAACCAACTGGGCTATCCTTACGGGTTAACCATTTGAACCTTATTTGAACCCTTCCAACCCCAATAGATAAAAGAGAGGAGGGTGGCATAGTGATAACCCTTCGAACTTACCTTTGAACCTTGTAATAATATATTTAGTGGATCGAAAAAAATAAAAAAATAAAAAAATAAAAAAAATTGGGAAATAAACTGTCCAGTGGACAGAAAAAAGAGAGTATAAAATCATAAAAAAGTTTAGTGTTTTAATTATTAAAATGTATAAGTTCTTTTATTGATTTGTAATTTTTTTTTTATTGTTGCACTGGACAGTTATTTTCTTTAAAAAAAAATTGTATTTAGGCCACGTTTCAAGACTAGCTTTTTAAATTTTTTTTTATTAAAATAGTTAATAAAATAAAAATAAAAATAAAAAAATAAATAATAAGATAAAGTGTCACATTCTACCTATCAATTAATTAGTTTTTCTATCACAACCATCTATTCAATTACAAATTTTTTTTTACAAATCATCTTGAACATAATTTTTTTTAATCTCATAAAATAGTCCAAAACAAAAAAAAAAACCCCTAAAATAATAAGTTCCAAAACGGCCCTTAGTGGTCCTCTTTCTTGGTTATCTACAAATAAAGCACATAGCCCTTTTGGTTGAGGTACCCTGATGTGCAAGGTTTTAAAAAATGGCCGCAACCGTTACGTAACGAATTACATAACGGTTGTGGTGGTTACCGCTACTCGTTACAATCGCTTTTGCTGTGTGATTGAGATTCATAGGTGTGTCGGCCATAGCAGCTGCCATAGCGGTCGTGTAACGGTGCTGTAACGGCCATAACGGCCTGTTACGCACCATTACGTAACGGTTTCAAACTGCTTCTTTCGAAAAAAAACAAAAAAGAAGAAGAAGCTGGAAATGGGAGAAGAGGGAAGACGGAGTAAGAGATAGAAAGAGAGAAGAGGGAAGATAAACAATATGTTATTGATTTGTTGATGCTGCAAGACCCATGACATTCGATTCAGCTGCTATTATTCAACCATTTTGTTTGTGTGTCTATCAGTATATTGTTTGAAAATAATAATAAGTGTGGTCATTATCTATTTGACTTGATTAATATATATATATATTTAGGCTTTTATTTATTCTCTTATTTTTGTCATTGTTTATCTTATCTGTAATAGTTAGTGATTGATTTTTTTTGTAAAATATCTAAAAAACATAACAGCTATAATTATATATTAATACATATTTTATACATGTCAATTTTTTTTTGATTAGTTTATTTTATTTTTATTTACAGGTTATCCAAAAAGAGAATGAATATTTAAGTGATTCAAACCCAAAAAAAAAAAAAATTCTGTATAATTTATTTTTTTTATGATTACATTAGCATGTATAATTTATTTTTTAAAACTATTCAAGTTAAAATTTACAGATGCTCCACAAGTATAATAATTAAAAAAATAATTTTATACATCTAAGTCCAATAAAATTTTTTTTTTTCGCCACAAGCGTAATCTGGATTTATGACACATAAAGTCATTAATTATTAAAATAAAATGTAAAAAACTCAGTTTATAGTGATTTAAAAATATAAAATATATTGGGTCATACTTAAAAATTTACAAAAATTGATCAATATTTATTTTAAAACCCAATAAATATGATTATGGAAAAAAAATATGCATATCGGTAAGTTTTTTTCAAATTGTGCAAAAAATAAAAAAATTCACAGTTCCAGTTACCGCAACCGTTACACTATAACCTTTACACCCCATAATCACAATCGCGCCACTGCCACCGTTATAGTGACGGCAACCGTTTTCCATAACCTTGCTGATAAGTAATTCTCAGGACATGGACGAATCTGCTGGATACAGCCCTTTTGAATATTACTCTATCAAAGAGTATCCATTGCGCGACCATGCTTTACGTTGCCAAGTTAAACAATCTTGGGCTATCCCACTGTTTGATCCTTCTGCCCACTCATGTGTTGGCGCACTTGAGATAGTTTCAACAACGCCCTCAAAGGGATTTCTATCATACCACTACTCTGTTTGGCTGAAATTCCATAATTATTTTAAGGTTGGTCCCCCAACTCACAAATTGGCATTTTTTGTGTTTCTAATCTTGGTTGATTCATTCCTTTCTTATATGCATGCAGAATTGGGCTTCTTGGATAATTTAAATTTAAAATAATAATAATAATAATAATAATAATAAAAAAGATGAGAAGTGTGTTTTTAATAGGATAAATTACAAAAATATAGTTTGTTTAAAATACAGAGTGTCACATGTGATTCTGAAAAGTATAACATGCCTCTTCAAATTTCTAATTATATAACAAATGACTCATTTTATTAATAAATCATTAACAACTGTGTGGTATCTGACTCATTGGACCGACTAATTCGGCAGACCAACAATTTTTTCCTTTAATCTTTTAATTTGTGCATATTTGATCCTATTATAATGGAACATGGCTACGTGCTCCTCATGTGTCTATTCTACATAAAATTTATAGTTTTTTAGACCAACTAAACACAAATTACAAAAATTAAAGCACTAATCTTTTGAATTCGAAATTAATCAGACTAAAAAAATTAATACAGGATGAAGCTAGATGGACCATTAGCACAACTATTATTTGTTCATTTGTTTCATCTTGTCAGTGCCGAATGGCATATGAGGAGTATGTAATTGCATTATTTCCTCATGGTTGTTATCAATATCAATGTGGCACAAAATGTAAAATTAAATGGTAAATTGTTATAATTAAAATCATAAGATCCAAAAAGATACAATACATAAACTATTGAATTGAGGATAAGATAGTGTGTTGTTTATCTCCTCAGTATGAGCTTCTATGGTAGAAAGAAAGAAAGCAAAGCAAAACGTCAAGTTATATATATTTTTTATTGCATTTCGTGCTCATTTGGCTGTGACTGAATTGTTTTTCTATTATAGAGTCTCTTATATGCTTCTGTTTCTTGGCAAACATATTCTACATTTCAAAGTGTACAAGATTCCTTAGTCGCATCTTTCCATTCCCCTGCAGGAGGTAGGTCTGGAATCTTCAATTTCAGATGCAGACCATACACGATACACTGTAATGTAATGTCAAATTTGGTATTTTATTTTATTTTTTAAATTAATATGATAAGGAATATCTTCTGACAATATTTGGACGTGACAATACTTTTCAACCAAAATGTCAAACAAAGTGAAGCCTCAGATGAAATCAGCAAGGTGTTGAAAGTTGTGTGTGTGAAGTTCATGGTTTACCTTTGGCTCAAGCATGGGCCCTGTGCAGGGTAGACTGGACATGCAGGGCTTTGGTTAAGGGTGACATCTTCCGTTTGATTTGCCATTTCAGTGAGTACTACAAAGCCTTCAATATGGCCAGTGATGCACAACACTTAAGAAAGGGACAAGGAGTTGTTGGGAGAGCATTCTACTCCCCTAATGTATTATTGTGCAATGATGTAACCCAATTTAGCATAATTGACTACCCATTGGCACACTATGCACGAGCTGATGAATTAGGTTGTTGTTTCGCAATACGCTTGCAAAGTAGTTGCATTGGAAATGTTTATGTATTGAAGAAATTTCACAGGAAAAAGGCAAAACAAAGATGCGAAAAAGAGTGCACAATAAAACTGGAGTTAAAATTGAAATTCCTTTAGAGGATATCCTACAAAATTCAAAAAAGAGCATCCAGGTTGCTGCAAATAACCTCAAAGATATGCTTACACTCTTAACAAATTAGAATAGAATATTGCTTGTGATTTTACTTATTATTTTCAACTAGACACTCCTCTCATAAAGAAATATTTGACATTTTGCACTAACAAACATAAAGTTGTGTCTCTTATCTAGGTTCTTCCTTTTGCAGTTAGCCGATCTACACTAAAGCGTGTTTGTAGGGATTATGGTTTCCCAAGGTGGCCACCACTCAAGAAGAATATGGTTGGTCAATGTCAGCCTAGTGAATCTTCCCCGAGTTTTGATCATCAACAAGTACCACAATTAAGTTCTGATCGACCTTTTAATCAAGCCTCAGCTACTGTTGTTCACGCAAACCCGCATAATACAGTGATTGGAGATGCAAATATTGTAACCGTGAAGGCAAAATATATTAATGATATTATAATAAAGTTTCGCCTGTCTTTGTCATCTGGACTAGTTGAGTTGCAGTAGCAAATAGCCAATAAACTGCACTTAGAGAATGGAACTTGTTATGTCACATATAAAGATGAGGACGACGACTTGATTGTAATAGTTTCTGATCAGGACTTACAAGATTATATAAGCATTTCTACATTGTTGGAAAACACTACCATCGTGGTATTGATCACTACAGGAAAAAGGAGATATGGTGGCGTTTTTTTAAACGTCACTGTTATTAGTATTTAACGGCGTTTTATAAACGCCGCATATTCTATTAAACAAAACGACACCGTTTTATGATAGGAGGCGTTTAAAAACGCCTCCAAATGCGGTAGCCACACGCGCCTCCTTTTGTGAAACCTTATTTTGAATCAGAACCCTCTCTAAGCGTATTATACAAAACGATTTCGATCGAAAATTCAGAACTCTCTCTCTCTCTCTCTCTCTCTCTCTCAACCCTTAATACGCACACATCTCTGTCTCCCTCTCAACCCTCTCTAAGCTCCATAGAAGATTCAGATCGAAGCTCCATCAAAGTGATTTCGAAGCTCCATCGAAGATTTAGATCGAAGCTCCATCGAAGCGATTTCGAAGCTCCATCGAAGATCCATATCTAAGCTCCATCAAAGCGATTTTGAAGTTGCATCGGCGATGTAGCGAGCTCCACCGTCTCATTTGCAAAGATTCAGAGATTCAGTGATTTCCAGAAGCTCAGATCTGAACTCTGACCCCTCGATTACTCGCATTTCAAGCTCCGATGGCGGCAAATAGTCTACTTTGTTTCTGAACTTTAATCGGTACTCTCTCTCTCTCTCTCTCTCTCTCTCTCTCGTCTCGGTTTGTTCATGTAGACAAATTGTCCTTTCGTTTGACTGCATTTGTACATGCTATTAGTTGGTTGTAGTTTCTCTCTAGCTTGAAACTGGTGTTTGATTTGGATGTCTTGTGGAGTTGAATATGCACATTTTGAGTTTCTAGGGCTTCTTGAGCTTGTTGAGCTGCACGGTCTTCTCTCTCTCTGCACTATTTTGAGAGGGAGAGAGAAAGAGAGAAAAATGGCGGCACCTTAAGCTCCTATTTGCTACGTCGGAATCGTGAGAAAGTCTGCCGCTTTCCGTCTCATGAAACAAATGGTTAGTTCTCTCTCTCTCTTTCTCTCTCTCTCTCTATATATATATATAGCCAGTATAAGATTACCAAAAAAAAATTTTAAAAAAAATTGAAAATTTAGGACACAGTTGCTTCAGCTCAGGTTTGAATCTGTATATATGTGTAATGTGTGTGTTCGATGAATTTTGATGGTGTGGAGATGGAATTGTGTTGTAGGGGTGGGAAGAAGACGAAGGGCTTGGGAAACAGAAGCAAGGGATCAAAGGATATGTCAGGGTTAAGGACAAATAGGACACTGTAGGTTCTTTTTTTGCTCTGATTTTTGTTTATTTATCAAATTCATCCTCTATTTTGTTGCCTAGAACAGAGAGTTCTTTTATTTTTATTTTTTTAATTGTCTTATGAATCAAAGGAGCTAATAAGGTTAAACTTGTTGTGGGATGACTTTTTCATTTATTAGAAGAGTAAGAACAGTTCAAGACATATAGAGCACATTGACAGTTTAAAAATTACAACAGGTACTGGTGTAGATGAACCCAAAAATAATTGGGCGTTTGATACATCACAGTTTGACAACATCCTAAAGAGATTGAAAGTGGTAATTCTCACATTTATCTTCGAATTAGATTTAATAAGCTTTAAAAAAAAATTGTTCTTATGTTTTTCTGTCTGTAATCTTTCTTTTTATTTTTGCAGCAAGCAGCAGAAATCAAGGATGAAGATACATCACGATGAAAATGAATTCAGATGCACTTAATAATATCATGATAGTTTGATGTGGATCCTCTTTGTATGCATCTTGCAGCTGTTGAAAAGGATGATGTTCAAGATGTTGATATTGATGCCACCACAGAGACTAATACAGTTGTCAAGTCTACTCGGCCCCAAGGAAGGGCAATATGGTTGCCCACATCAATGCTAGATCCTTTTTTTTAAAATTTATTTACTTGTTTATTTTTGTTTCCTTCTTTAATAATCACCAGATAGAAAGAAATTGGCTAAAAAATTTGAATATTTGGTGAAATTGGCAAAAGTTCATATTTGAAATTCAGGAAATGAATGGCTTTCTTATATTGTTTATTCATTTAGGAAATTAATGGTACTATGTTAAAATTGAGTATTAAATCTCACCAGGTAATGTTCGTTTAAGTTTCTCTACAAGAGTAGATTTAGTTGATGTTTAAAAAAAATTAAAAAAACTAAACTTCATGTAATTTCCAGAAATTAGAATCTAAGGTTGAGAGAAAAATGTTTTCATTCATGCACTTTCTATTTGTTCCAGGTCATGGATTTCACAGATCATGTTTGGACAGAGTGCATGTCACCTGTTCTAGGAAGGTAAATATTTTATTCACGCAGCTGCTGCTATTTGTTATGTTCTATATGTGCATCCACAAATTCTTATGGGGGGTTCAAATTTCATAGATGGATGCATCTTGATCCTTGTGAAGGAATATACGACAATCCTTTGCTATATGAGAAAGGGTACTTTCACCTACACATCATCTATATAGTTTGGAATTGTTTTTTTCATCCTGATGCTTCATAATTGAATTAACTTTTTGACTTTCATCTCTCGAACATAAGAAGAGAATGTCGACAGAATTTAACATCTCAAGTGATTTCTGCCCTACAAGAACAAGACAGGAATGAAGCTGAAGCACTTGAGAGAGAGTTGTACTCTAAAGATGATGCTTCAATCTCGTTACCTGCAAGAAAAAGTGGTGACAAGGAATGGCGCATGTCAAGATCAGAATTTGGTTCTGACTAGATTTTCTCTCCAAGTTCTTCTCGTTACCTACAAGACAAAATGAGTATTAAATCTTGTTCTAAATCTAGTTCTAAATCTAGAGCTGTTGAAGTCCTTTTGTTTTTTAAACAAAATTTAATCAATCTCAAGAATTCCCCTTTTAGAACGAGGAGAACTTCTATAAACCCTATTTCAATTGTTTGATGCCCTTTCCCTGAAGAGTGAGCTAGATGCCAGTGGGAGGGTTGACATTTATTTGGCTGCTGATCCTGTTAGAACCTCCATAGTATTACCTTCTTAAAAGTGTCCATACTTCTTAGATCTATATATGTGTTTGTTCAAATTGTTTTGTTTGGATTCTGAGAAAGTTTGGAATTTGTTTGGGATGTGCAAGATAGCAATGGTAAGGAGGTTGATCTCAGCACATACAAAGGGAAGGTTCTTGTTGTCAACGTTGCTTCCAAATGGTGTCTTCCCTTCTCTTCTCTTTTCTAATCTTGTTTATTGTTGCCTCATGTTCTGCGAAATTGATATATGGGTTTAATCTTTTATCTTTCTTTTCTAATACTGGGTTTCTGTGTGATTTGTGTATGTGGGGGTTGAAACAGTGGGTTAGCAGATTCAAACTATACCCAATTGACTGAAGTTTACAACAAATACAAAGAAAAAGGTATGGAATCTTTCAATCACTCCATTTTTTCGGGGGGCTTTTGCTTTTTGTCTCTAAAAGTATATAATAATCGGAATAATCTCTTAGGTGTTATTTCTTTTCCTGTCAATTGATTGGGACTTGAAGAACATATGAAAATTGCATAAACACATGTACCCAGATATTCTTGGTTGGTTTTAGGATTTGAGGTAAAAAGTATATACTAAACTGAATAATCTTTTTATACTTGTGTAACCTTAAAAAAAAAGACTTTTATTTATGACATAATAGACACCAATATTTTAGTATCAAAAGCTAAAATTGAATGGTAAAAAGTATATACTAAATTGGTTTTGGTTTGAATATTCAATAAAGTTTTCTCTTTTGCGATTAGAAAAAAAGAAAAGAAAATAGAAATAGTTTATTTTTGTAATCGTTTTGATTATGTATGTTTATCTAAGGTCTCTAGGTTATATTTTCAAATTGGAGAAATAATATTAATAATATTGTAGACCTTAGTTTATAAAATATTCATATACATGAGTGTATAAGTTTTTTTGATGGCATATACATTAGTATGTATATATATTTAAATTACATATACATTCATCCATAAATTTAGAGTGGAAATTTCAATTTGCCCCCATGGTTCAACTCAAGCTTCATGAACTTTAATGGCCAACAATAAAACCAATGCACAGAGTGCTACACTAGCATATGGTTAGCTCATAGATTGGTTGTCCAAATCTAGACCTTTTTTGATGCTTATATATGTCTTTTCTCAATTATTTTGCTGGATTTTTGATCAATTGAGTGGTTGGGTCAGTGGGACATTGGTTAAAGTTTGGATTTGTAATTAATTTTTCGTCTGCCATATATGGTATCTATATTTATAATATAATAGACATAGAATAATTCTTTAGGTTGTGTCCATAATCATATTTGGATAAAGAGACATATTTGTGTAGGGATTGACCGAAGCCTATGGTGCCCACCCATCAATGTCAAACCAACCATAATTGGGGTTCCTTGTGATAATACTTGTTTCAAACCTGCTTCAAACCTAACCCTAAGTTAGCTTAAAACTTGCTTCAAACCTGCATGTGGTGCATCACACTATGATGATTGATAATAGCAATAGTAATGACTAGCAATGTACGCTCTACTTTATTGATCTCTTAATTACATCCAAATTTCAATTACATCCTCTCATTGAATAAGAGTTTGCCTCACATTTACTTCTTTGATGTTATGTGTTGAAAGCTTATTTACCCATTAATGTTGTTACTTGTACAGTTATACGTATCTTGTTTCCTATGATTACACTTTGAAATTAGAACTTTAAGTAATGTATAGTTAAATTTGAATATTCAAATTTTTTTAAGAAATATTGAAGTTTAATGATTTAACCTTGTAGTATATTAATTTAAAATTAAATGGAAATGAAGTTTGGTGTGTTTAATTATGCTTTTAACCCAATGAAATCAACTTTACAGGTTAAATTGGCTTCCCTTGAGAAGTTGTCTCTCAATGCAAAATGGATACTTTGATAGAGATATGGCCTGACAAACTTCAAGAACTAAGAGAGATGAGAGTTCAATGTGCTGCACCCTTATTTTTGTGCTTTTACAGATTCTTAACATGAAATTCTGTTTGTTTTTAATGGAACAAGTGATATTTGAAACATTGATGTCCTAATTTTTTTGTGGACCGAAAGCTGGTGGTTCTCCATGAAAACAATATCAGTTATTGTGTAATACATATGCATGAAATTTTGTTTGTTCTTCTTGAATGGCTATGCGATGTATTGCGCTGTGTCACGGTCAGAATTTACTTGGCACCATATTTATGTATGTTCTCTCGAATCAAATACATTTGATTTTTTTTTTCTTTTTTGTATTTGTGTTTGTAGTTGAAGGCCTATTTTCCTTTTGCTACGGTACTTGCCAAAGTGTTTATGAGGGCTTATGCATCACAGAATTCGCACAATTTTTTTAAAAAAAAAAAAAAGAAAAAAAAGAAAAGAAAAATGAAGCTATAACGGCATTTTTTAAACGCCACTATAGTGTTATATTTTTAAAATAGAAAAAAGCTATCACGAAGTTTTTAAAACATCGTTAAATGTTGACGTCATTGTTATGTAACACATTTAGCGGCGTTTTTAAAAGCGCCGCCTATTCTCATATAACGACGCTTTTAAAGCGCTATAAAGATACAGCGACGGCCGCATCTTCGACGTTTGGTACTAAACGTCGCAAAAAGAATTAGCGGCGTTTTTGATAGTTATAGCGGCATTTTTTAAATGCCTCTAAAAGCCTCATTTCCAGCAGTGGATTAATCCAAAGTAGTCAATTACCACTGACCAACATGAATCATCTCAGTTTTTTTGTTGCTGCTATATTTTCTTTTGCTCTATCTTTTGATTCTAGAGATAGTTGTTGGACTACCATGCCTTGTTTCCTTTGTTTCAGGAAGGTTTGGAGTGTTTTGGGCTTTTTCGTTTTCTCTTGGCAGTTGGATTCTGGCCAACTGTTTCATTCTCCTCTTTTGTAATGTTGTATTAGCATTAATAAAATGTTAATTTCTATTGCGGATAAAAAAAAACTAAAAAAAAAAAAATTCACATTGCCAGAATGAACCTTTAGTTAGCTTAGTCATATTGAGTTATTGTACATTGTACATTTGACCTTTGATTCTTCCATTTTATATAAGTCTAAATAGTGTTTCAATATTTTGTTGGAATATTTCCTTGAATTTAAAGGATTTAGGATAAGAAGAACTAAGACGGAGTATATGTAGTATAATTTTAGTAACGGTAACAGTAACAATGGAAGCAAAGGAGAAATGAAGATCGAGAACCAAGAACTACCTAAGAGCCACTACAGGAAATTACATTTTTCCCGACCAATTTTGCTGACTAACTTTTACTCAGTCGCAAAAAGTTTTCATTTGGTGACTAAGTAAAAATTTGGTAGGCAAAGGTTTAGAGTTTTGTCGACTAATAGCTTTTAGTTGCCAAAATATAATTTTCTGCAACCAAAATTGAAATTTGGTCAGCAAAAGTCAAAGAGAGAAGATAAAAAAAAAGTGGGAATGAAAAAAAATTTTAACGACTAAAATATTTTGGTCGCAGATAATAAAACTACGCCATTTTGATTGTTATTTAACTACATTGAAGGAAAATGCCAACCAATTTGTTTGGTAGGAAAAAATTTCCCAATATCAGTAGATTAAAGAAATTGTTCAAACTCTTTATACCGCGCACCACTCCTCATACTCACCTCACCGTTGATTCTCCTACTCGATTACAGTCACCAAAGTCGCTTCTCCTCCGTCATCGCAATTGCCTGCGTCACTTCTTCGAGCAAGCATCAGCGGTGCTTCGAGAAGTCGAACGACCTCCATTGTTACGTATGTATTCTCTCTCTCTCTCTCTCTCTCTCTCTCTCTCTCTCTCTCTGTCTCAATCTTTGTATTTGTTTTCCATTACTCCTCTTACTTACATGATTGCTCTCTAATTTTGCACTTAACTACACCACCATCGCCATTTTTCTGTTACTACTAGTTCGCCTATCTTCAAACAGCCTCAAGATCAGATATAGGCCCTCTCCCTCTCTCTCTCTTGCTTAATTTCTCTATTTTCCTTTGTTTTTCCTAATTTTCAAAACCAATTTGTTTGTTTTTCCTAATTTTTAAGGGATGGCCTCAAATTTGACTCTCCAGACAATGCTAAAATAAAAAATGATATATATATATATGTATATTCTTGTTTGTTCTAGTTGGGATGACAAAACACATGCAAGTATACCATATGTGCATTATATTATTTGTTGATTAGTTGGGAATTTTGTGTATTGTTGTTTGTATGATCTGAGTTATCCTTGGGGTCCATGATCTATAATATTTTTTTCTTCGATTGCCTTGTATGTAAATATATATATACAAGCAAAACTACAAACTTTTCGGTGCAAAAGGTGGAAAATGTTTTGAGGGGTGAGAGAATTGAAGTGGGTTTTGGAAGAATAGGAAGTTGAGAGTAAAAATTAGGGAGATGATGATGAGGCTTGAGAGACATGTGAAGGTGGGATATGGGTTGGAGGTTGGAGAAGAGAGACAGGGGTTTGGGGGTTTGGGTGTGTGTATTGGGTTACATGGTCTTAGGGCAATGGTCTAGTGAACATTTTCGTTATTTATGATCGATTATCACAACGGCTGAGAAGATTGGAGCAGATGTGGTCCATAGATTAAGACGGGGTGAGTTAAGTAGAGGAGTGCGTCTGGGGTATTGTGCAATAAACAAGTATCCACTAGGCTAAAAGGAAAGTTCTATAGAACGGCTATTAGGCTAACAATATTGTATGGGTCGGAATGTTGGGCAACTAAGAAACAACATATAGATAAGATGAGTGTTGTCGAGATAAAGATGCTAAGGTAGATGTGTGGCAAGACTAAAAAAGATAGAGTTAGGAATGAGTATATTCGAGAATAGGTAGGAGTAGTACCAATAGAAGATAAGTTGAGAGAGAATAGATTGAGATGGTTTGGTCATATACAATGGATACCAACAGAGGTAGTAGTAAAGAGATGCATACAGTGACGATAGATGGAAGAGTTAAGGGAAGGGGCAAACCTAGATTGGCGTGAGTTAGTATAGTAAATAGAGATATAAACTTCCTTAATTTGACTAACGAAATAACATTGGATAGAGTTGAGTGTAGAAGAAAGATTTGTGTAGATGACCCTATAGACGTCCCTGAACGCCCCGGGAGAGTGAGGTCCCGTTCCGTTCGTTTTGCGGGTCTACTACAGTTCGGACTCAAATTGTCACGGTTCTTAATCTGAACCAAAGAGTCCAAATCTGGCAAATCGTTTTGAGAAAACAGATTTTTGAAAGAAGTGCCAAACATGGACTGCTTTGCCAGATACAGAGTCGCCACCTAAATATTTTATTTTGGGAAATTTAGGAAACCCTGACTCGGTGCCAAAGGCCACGTGTCCGTCATCACCAAAGTTGCCTCGGCTCGGGAACTTGGATACGATTGGGGAAGGTCAGCTATGAGCACCCCCTCTCGCCCGATCCGAAGATCGGCCTCTACTAACCATGATATCTTATTTTGAAAACTTTATGTGTTCTTATATCGGTTATTAGCCTAGAATTACTATATTATGCGCACAGCAAACAAGTATAGACCAAATCACCTAAATTGGAACAAAACATTTCATGTCTGTTTTGGAAAAAGTTTGCTACTCGCAAGTAGGCTAAAATGCAGGTTTTGCCACCCGCAAGTAGGCTTTAGAAAAGATGGTTTTGCCACTGTCTAGTGGGCTTAAAACTCACAGTTTTAATGCATTATCCCAATTTAAGCAATTCGACCTCCATCCACAGGCATTCAAGCAGTTATATCACATAAGCAGCTAGCCTCATGGTAATCATGCTATTATGGAAACACTCACATGCATGCGGTATGCTAAAGCATAAAAGCTCACCTAGTACTCCAAGCCAAAACAGAAACCAGTTAGTAATCATATGCATGATCCTAGTTCATGTTAAGTGGCTAATGCAACACAAGCAAAATGCAGCTATAATAGGCTCGGCTATCCTAAAGATGGCATGTGAAATGCTGCAACTAACAAGTACTCAACTTGGAATCGAAATACGAATGCAGTTAGCGTGATGTACCGAGCCTGGTGCATGTAAGACAAATGTATGGATGCACGCATGCATAGCATAAGGATGCTTATTTAAATATGCCCTAGTCTACCACCATAAGCAGGTAAATAAAAGGGAAGAAAGACGTGGGGTTGGAAGACATGCACACACCCCCACACGCTTATTACACAATTGCGCCCTCACTTGGAGGGACCAAAAGAATATACAGGCCAAATAACAAATCAACTATCCTAGCTAATTAATTATTACAGACCCTTAATTAATTAACAAAAAGAAATGCAGAAAGAAGGTGGCCGCAGCCCTGCCTCGGGATACGCGAATGATGCATGCTCGATCCATCTTGCCCGGAAACTCGTTGCCATAGCACTACTGCCTCTGTTTTCATTGCTTTGCTTCTCTGAAAGCTGTCAACATCCCAGGGTATCTTCTATGAACACTGCAGAATACCATCTACTGAGGGAAATTACCACCGGCCATGGTAAAAGGCCGTCGGCTGAGGATGAAGTTATCGGCCATTCACCAATGGCCGGTCGGCACTAAATGTTGCCGGTCGGCAAAAACTCCCTACAGAAAACAGTTTTGACAGCAACAGAGGACAGGTAGTGCATGGCATAGAATTTCAAGCACACGTAAGCATGGTCATATTCCCTATCATGTATTGAACTCAAGGGAGCATGGCCCTTGGTCCTTGGGCCATAAATTATGCATGATAGCCTAAGGGACCAAGCTTGCCATTCAATGTAAAATGCATGCAACACACAAATGAGGACCAAGACCCTATCATGCCAAAGTCAAGGGCCTCGGTGACCGAGGGTTGAGATGTGTTTTGTCACTCGAAGTTCAAACACCCCTCACCCCTCAAGTTTGGTTTGACACCCCAAACCAAACAATGTAATGCATGTATGCCAACATGGTTCAATGATGCAACATGGCTCAAGTATGCAAACGGGGCTAAGATGCAAAACATGCCAAATGTAATGCAACCTAAACATGCAAACTAAGTTAATGCATTCTAAATATGCCAAGCATGATACAATGTATATGGGATGTAACTAGGTAAATGCCATGCTAATCATGCGAGTATGACACAATGTAAGCATGAGAACCAAAACCATGCAACAAGATCATGCAATGGTGGTGCTAAACCATGAAAGGGCAGACCTCAATCCACCCAAAACAGTGGCCAAAAATATCCCAAATGATGGACAAAATGCACAACAAGCATGCAAACCAATGGGCTTAAGACTAAGGCACAAAAGGGAGCACTCAATTGCCACTACCAAGACCACTCATGGCATGGATTATACAGCCAAAAACAGAGCTTCAATGCACCAAAATACGCCCCAAAATCCAATGATATGGCAACCCAAATGCCTAAACATGGTAGCATACACAATGACCACCCTTTAAGGCACAAGACTACAACACTTCAAGGCATGAATGAGATGATAAATGGAAACATGTAAGCATGGTATGGGGACTGAAATAGCATAAGAAATGACTCCAAATCATTTAAACAACCTAACCAAAGCATGTTAATGACTCACTCACTCAAGGCCTACAAGCCAAAATGCAAAGCAACTATATCAATCATGTCAAACATGACAAAATCAGTGGCCAACAGACCTAAAACATGACAAATCATGACCAAAAACTTCAATAAGCTAAGCCAAAACATGAGGATATACTAGGCTAAACACATGGCACATTTCTAGGCAAGATAGAGAATTACAAAGAAAGTATAAAATGCATGCTAAGGGCCAACAAACCACCATTGGACAGAGATATAATATGACCCAAAACACCCAAAAAAACTCTGAAATGGTACCAAATGCAACTACTCATGCATGCTATCCTTATGAGCTAAAAACATGCACAAATGAGACACAAAGGGAGAAGGGTGTCCCTCCCCTACACAAGACCTCAAAATCACTTCATCACCACTGAAAATCCACTGGATTTCAGTGGTGAGAAGACCAACACAACAAAGTAAACAAGGCTTAAAGAAAAGGCACCAAAATGGGCCAAAAGAGGCCTAAGAGGGGGAGTTGGACCCCAATCAACAAAACACCCTTAATGAAAGTTCTTAAGAAAGAAAATATAAGACTTTTTTATGTTATTCACAAAGCCTAAATCAGCAAGCAAGATAGGTAAAAAACTAGTGCAAGTTTGGGGGATTTAAAGCAAAAGTCTCACCCTTGAAGAATCCTTGAAGAATAGATGATCCAGCCACCCTCTACTGATCAAAATCAGTCCAAAACCTCAACAAACAACCCTCAATGCCTCTCAATCTCGGAGCAAGGTGTAATGGTGTGTGTGTTAGTGCAAAAGTAAGGCCAAAATGCACTTTTAGGCTTCCAAACACACCCTAAGGATGAGAGAGAGGGAGATATAGAGAGAGAGAGAGAGAGTGATATATCAGATATATAGATATAGAAGCTCTGGTTTTTTGGTTCAAAAGCTCTAACCCTTGACAATGGAGGAGGAGGACTCCTTAAATAGGCAAAGCCAAAGGTTTAAAGCTTACAAGCTAAACTAAAGAGAAAGGGCCAAGGGGGCCAAGAGGTTCAGGGGGTTCCTGGCTTATTGGAGAAGCTAATACAGCTGGCCAAGTTTCCCCAAGAAACTTGGCCAAAGGGTTCAAGCTTCTAGAAGGAAAGGGGGTTCAAAGGCTCAAACTAGCCACAAACCGCACGGGGAGGAGTGATGGTGCAATCCAGCTGGCACAGCTGGCATGCACCATGCCTCAAGGGTGCAAAGGAGTCAAACCGGCCAGCAAAAACAGTCACCGGCAAAATAAAGTGCCGGTCGGCCAACTATTATGCCGATCGGCCATATATACCAAGAAACCACAGCCAATGACCTCAATAAACGGCCGGTGATGCGAGGGGAGAGCCGGTGGGATGTGGGGATGGCCAATGAGCCATTCCCTGCCTTTCAAGGCAAACAACACAAGTGTTTGGTGCAAAACCAAACACAAAACAACCGAGTCAAGAGGTCCTGAGGCAAGGCGCGCAGCCGAGACCTCCGGGAACTCAAGACAAACACAAACATGGACAATCACTGAGTGTTCAAGCGGTGACGTCCAAGTCTTGAGGACGGTCAAAAATGGGGTGTCTACAGACCCCATTTAATGGGACTTAAGGCTTGGTTTCGTTATTTCCTTGAAATATATTCTACCAAAGTGTACATCGCAATTTGTATTTTTCATTGGCATTGAAGTATATTCAACAGAATATCTATTTGGATCAGTTTTTGGTCATTTCTCTTCACATAGGCAGGCTTTCAGGTTTTATTTTTTCTTCTCGTTGGTCTTCATGCATAGAAGTTTGTTATTTACATTGTTTTGTAGGTTTGTCTGTTTGCTTTCTTGTGAGTGCACCTGATGTTCACATTCTTGCATCCTACTGAATCTCATTTATGTCTTGGATACCTCCATCAATGGTTCTCATCATGAAGTTTGGCCAGATTCTAATGAGAAGTTTTATGAAGGGGACTTTCGCTCTAATGGTAACTCGTGTTTTATTTCTATTCTTTCCTGTTATAATTGAACGTTAAGCTGCTTGGCAAGGGCAAAGAAAGTAGAAGAAGGATGGTTTACAAAAACAGAAATTAGGTTAATGAAAACAAATTTTAGTAAATTTCATTTCATTTTTTTTAAGGTTGCTTAGAAGTTGGACCCACACCCACTCTAATTTGTTAGTATAAAACCATATGAAATGAAGGCAACATACTCTTTGGTTTCAAAGGTCACAAAATTATGCTTAGTTAGGATTACCTGTATGGAATGCTCAACAAACCCTGCCACTTCATTTATGGACATTTTTTATTGAGTTAATTACCTAAAAGTTCTATTTACAAATGTTATGATAGCTTAAGTCATATTTAAGATTTTTTAAACTAATAAGTCTTATTTAGTAAAACTGAGAATATTATCAAATTTTCTCAATTATTAAAACTAAGAACATTATTAATTTTGTATAGTAATGTTCAAGATAATTGTTTCACTAATTGAGAAAAAAAAAAAAAGAAGAAGCATAAGATTAAACGTTTTTACCCTTCTACTTATTGGTTTGATTCAATTATCCAATAAAATCGAGAACATTATCATTTTTTTTTCCAGTTTTACACATCAATGTTCCATCATCATGCTCCTTTATAGACACACAATTTTTAGTGTTGTACAAAAAAATAATTCAATTTTTTCAAATTTGCACATAATTTTTTTTTTAATTTTTTCAATTTGAAAGTTGATATTTTATAGTTTTGAAAATCAAAATAAATGTCAAATCATCATATTCTTTTATAAATAATCATAAATGATGAACAATTATAGTTTGAAGGGCAATTCCGACTATTAAAAATTTAAGGGGACTTGAAGATCTAAAAAATCTTAGTTAAGACTTAATGGAGTATAAGTTCATAAATTAAGACTTATGTGTAAATACCCTTTTTTTCATGTGATATAAGTAGTTGTCCTAGCCTTGTCTGTGGCTGAACTCTTCGTTAATTTACATATTCTGTGATCACCACCAGTGACTCGTCATTCATTAGACATTGTTAAATGGTAAACACAACTATAGACTATTGTCAAACCATTCTCGTTTGTTCAAACATGTACTATTGAATTGGAGTAATTTTTTTGAACTTGAACTTTTCTAAAGCAACTTATGATGCCAGTTTCTAATTATAGACAAGTTTATGAATTACATATGGTATTATGGTTTCACATGATATTGAACTTTCAACGTCTTATGTTGTGAGTCATTATCTATATATTGAATTGAATTGAATTCACATTATGGTTTCACATGATATTGCTATTGAACTTATTTTTGCCCTTTTCTTGTTGATTATATAAATCTTGCAAATATAATATGGATATTGAGCAAACGTTTGCCACCTACTGCTTCAAGTAGAAGACATCCTGCATTGAACGTTAAATGTAGCTATGGTCGTGGCGGTGCTTTAGCACATAACCAGGATACACCAGATATTGTCATGGAAGATGAAGTTGTATTGGATGATGTTACTCATGAGGCGGTTCAACCTAATTGGGACCTAAAACTAAATTTAAATGAGGCTTATATAAATTTTTATATTGTAATTGTCGGTATAATTTTTTTTTTCATTTTTAAGGTGAAAAATTAGTAATTAAAGTTTTGTATTCAAGTTTTGCTAATACATACAATTTGTATTTTTAGAATTGATTGTTGCTGATGTAACAGTACATAGAATCAACTATAAAATTAACTATAGAATTATGTGCTACAAAGCTTTTGTGGTTGGTTTTGCGACTATTATTTCTCTAAAATTTTTGTTATTTACAAGAATTTTTTTTAATTTTTAATTTAATTTTTTTTTATTTTTGTAAAAAGAGAGATACCTAAAGACCTTGTGTTTTTATTGAGATATACAATGATGAAGCCTTTTTGTATGTATAATGACAAAAATAAATATTTTTTCTTTCTATTTAATAGTTGATTTTATGATAGTATTTACTCATCTTTTTCTTCTTTTTTTTTTCCTTTTTTCTTTTTTTGGTCTTTTTTTTGTTTTGATACAAAGATGGCAAAATCATTTATCATTTTTTTGTTGTTCTGCTCAAAGCCGATTTGCATCCCCAACTATGACATACAATTGTAGGCATTGAGATTGCTGTTACAAATTTTTATTTATTTATTTATTTTTATTTTTTGTGCAAACATATTTACGTGAATGGAATATTGTGTAGGAATATTTGTTTTGAGATTGTTATGGTTATGTTTATGTGAATGCACTCTTTGTAATGCTTACTTTGTTCTTACAAATTATGGAATATGTGTGATAATGATGTTGTTTTGGATGGTTATGTTTATGTGAATGAAACATTATGATGCTTATATTTATTAATACAAATTAGATAGCATATTACAAATAAAAAGTTCATTAAATTGTCATAAATAAAAAATCATTACATAAACAAAAGTATGCATCAATCAATATCTACAATATCAGAGGTTGCTTGAGTAGTTACACTATGATTGATGTATGATGTCTTTAAAATGTTAAATACGTCGAACATATGTTTTATCCTAGTTGTATGCACAAGAGTGATGGCATTGTCGTCAATTGGTTGACATGGAAGGAACTGGATGATCTGATTGCAAAAAAACATACAACAAAATGCAAAAGTATCAATTATAATTATGTACAATTAATTAATAAATTAATAAATGCAAACAAGATTAATTTGTGATACTTGCACAAAATGATTTTCGTTAACAAACCCGATGGCAATCTTACAATGCTCAAGTTAAGATACCGACACTGTTCTCAAAGATAAGAAGGTGAGACATTATTGTACAAACAAATAGTACAAGACAACATTATAGCATGATGCAACAACATATTTCATTTCTGACATAGTCATCCAATGATCATAATCAGGGTCGTTTTCAAAGTATAATAGGATGTGTATCAACGCTTCAACCTTTTCATATGACTCATAAAGTATAGTGTATTCTTCTTTGTGGGTATACAACTCACTTAGTAGATCACACCTAACTTGACACCATGCATTCTCTGTAAAACCCATTAAATCGATGATAGCCTTGAAACCTCAATTACCATATGCATCTACATCCTTGATATGCTTAATGTATGCTTTCAAACCAATAGGGAGAGCATCAACATACGCACTAGATTTACCTAATCTATTAATGTATATCTTTCCCTTCACATTCACCTTATCATCTCCCTTCACACATCACTTCTCCCTTGCTTGAACAGAAGGTAATGTTGTCAATTGAGTATCTCTTGATGAGTAACTATCATGCGCAGATTCAACCAAACTCAAATGCACATTGGTTATGACGGGTAAAAACATCGATCTTCTTATGTCCTATTGTCCTGGCTCAATTAAGGCATCCCTATTTTTTAACGTAATTAAAATCTATTTCAGTTTGACTAGCGGTATGTATAGTCTGGTTTAGGATAAAATCAAGACCAATCCATTACCTACGGTTCTATAAAAATTAGAATCAAACCAAACCATTAAAATCATATCAATCCAAACCAAACCATTTAAATACGATTCAATTCATTTTAGAACCATGGTTTCACATAATCTAATCACAAGAAAAATTATATAACATTTTCAAAAAAATTCAACCTATCATAAATTTTAAAAATAATAATATGCCCATCAAACAAATACTCTCATAATATTCACTAGTTAAACAAAAACATAACATTAAGCAAACATATTGTTCAACATTAATCTGCCATTATTTTTCAAAACATTAATATGCCCATTGTTCAAACATCTCAGACAAACATAACACCTAGCAAATTAACATATTGTTAATATCTAGCAAACATAAAACTCCATCAAACAAACATTCTATCATGACAGCAACACACCTATTGATTTCTCATTGTTTAAAAATCTCCCTGCATATGAATGTCTTTCTAGAAGGTCCACGGTAGATGATTATGGAATCCCGTAATTACTTTCAATGACCATGTTCCATTTTTCTTTGACTGGTGTTCCCTTATCTCAAAAGGACAATTGCACTTCTTTGTACTGGTTTGGCCATACCTCTCACAACTAAGATAAATCCTATTATTGTTCAATGACCTAATAACAACAACAACACCATTGTTCTTACCAACATCAGGTGCCCATGTGACCAATTGATCATTGCTATTGAAAACCTACATATTAAGTCAAATCACTATTCACCCAAAAAGTAAAATCAATATCATAAAAACAAATTTTATACATTTATGTACAATAATAAGTTTACTTGAGCTAACCTCTTTGTCACGAGCCAAACCCACCTCTATAGGTTTAGCGTTGTAACCGGCCAGTAATCCTTGGATTACCAAAGGCCTCTAAATAGAATGACATATAATTAGGGGCTACGGAAGCAAAATACGTAGTCCATCGAGCTATGCAGACATACATGAGACATAAATTTTAAACTTAAATATATACATAAGACATCAAAGTTTCATAAGTCTTGCAACATTTACAAATAGTATCGTGGAGGGCTTAACCCAATGTACACATAACCAAAAACAAAGCAAAAACACCCATGCATACAACCGAGAACCTCTCCGGGAGGCGCAAGGGCTGCCTGACAAAACCCAAGCTCCAGGTCATCAACTTTGGGCCTGGTCACGCGCCTAGTCACCTACATACATAATATAAATAGAGTGAGCGAAGCCCAATGAATAATAACAGAGTAAAGGTTTTAACGAATGATGTCCATACAGAAATAGAGTTTTGTACATAATCGGATGTACAAGTTCATACATTTAACATGGTAATACGTGATACATCTATTAGCGTTAACAAATCCGATGACCCATGAAGGGACCGCTGTGAAGGCATTCCGATGACCTATAAAGGGACAACCATAAGGCATTCCAATGACTCATGTGCACAGAGACGTTTCCGATGACCTATAAGGGACGGCCATAAAGGCATTCCGATGACCCATAAAGGGACGCATATCATATGATGCTAACGATGTCACAAATACATTTCAAAAACTTGGACAATCATTCATTCATATAAAACATAGCTTTTTAGAAAACTGATCATTTCACATCATTAGAAAATAATTAAAGTCAAACACAACTTTACAAAGTTATTACCACAGAGGGCTCCACTTGCAGAATATATTAATCAGATAAACCAAACCGTCTATGGCACATGACCTACACAAACATAGAACGAATACGTATTGAATTACATACCCAGAATCATTAACTTAGTTCTTTCTTATCTTGGTATGTTTCTAACCTTTATCCTCATTATTATGTCTTAATTATGGCCTAGGAATGCCTAGGATGCAATGAGGATGCTAAAATGCACTTGAAAACACTTAGGCAAATATGCTGAAAACAGGGGTCTCGCTCGAGCGTAGCTTCCATCGCTCGAGCGGAGGTTCAGACGTAAAGGTGGCTGCTCGAGCGCAACTTCGATCGCTCGAGCGGTCTGCAAAACTCTACAAAAGTACTAGTTGTGTGAATTTTTTGCTCCATGGTCGCTTGAGCGTGAGACCGTGGTCCTTGCTCGAGCGCAACTCTGGTCGCTCGAGTGTTCTGCAAAAATGGTAAAATTTTGGGTGCATGCAATTTACGCTTGAGCCAACTTTTGGTCGCTAAGTGGTCGCTCGAGCACAGGTTCTGTCACTCGAGCGGAGGAGCAGAATTCTGGAATTTCCAGATTTGCTCCCAAGCTCAAAACTCCAATTCTAAGTTGAAATTCATGATCTTTTGAGCCGAAAACTTAAGGAAACTTGTATAAACTTGTCAAACTTCATGAATTCAAAACCATTTCGCAAAACCAAGGCCCAAGAGTAAATCAATTGTGCAAATTCAAGCTTAAAGTTTAAAGAACATAACATGCATGCATTGATATGAATTCTAACCTTCCAAAACATGATCAATTAAGATCAATTGATGGAAAACATGATGAATTTCCAAAACTATGGTAGACTTGGTACATGCATGTGAGAATTCTTAACAATCAAACTTAAAATGCAAGAACATATGCATACATGTATGGTATGATTTACACCCCTTCATTTCTAGCTCAATTATCATGTTTAACCACCTTATTCTCTTAAATTCATGCATTAGGTGTTGCAACTACCCAACTAAAGGGATGAATTCCTACCTCAAGTTTTGAATTCCTAAGGATAGAAGCTTAATCTTTCAAGTTCCTTCCAATTTCTCCAAGCCTCTAGCAAAGGCCCTACAATTGAGCTCAAGTCTTCTCTCTCTCTCTCTCTCTCTCTCTCTCTCTCTCTCTCTCTCTCTCACATTTGATGTTTAGGGATGATGAGAATGAGAGTGTAAAGTATATCGTAGTGGTCACATATGCCTTATATAGGCTCAATAAGAGTTGGCTAATTAAACCTTCATTAGTCTAGGCAATGGCTATTAATTATTCTAATTTAATCGTTCCGAATCGAATTTTGATTAAACTTACCATAAAATTCCAAAAATCCCAAATAACACATAAATCAAGTCAATTTCGTGTTCAGATGCTGATATAGCCATCAATTAGCAAAACAAAATGGAAACACGAACAAATATTTCTACGATAACAGATAGGAACACAAAGAATGCAACACACATGCAATTAATTCAGAATTTCCTCTTAATTAGTCATTTGGCATAATGAATCATGGTTTATAGGCTAATCAAAGGTCGGTGTTGTTACACCCTTCAGGTGTAAATTGCTCAGTGTGATCCACAAAATCATTGAAGGAAACCTCACTTCCTTGAGTTGAGACATCGAGCCGCAAAAAAAGATAATAATAATAATAATTAGTCCATTATGAAAAAGAGTTGGGACAATTACAAAAAAATCCTAAAGTTCGAGCTTTTTAACAAAATAAACTCTAAATGTTTAATTTTATCAATTTAAACATTAATCTTTTGATTTGTTTTCAATCTAAGCCATTCATCTATTTTCATTAAGTAAAAATCAATCGAAAAATAGTATTTTAGTTATTAAACTCAATGTATATATACATAAAATATTTAAAATATCTTTTTTTATTGAGTTTAATGACTAAAAAAATCTATTTTCATTAAGTAAAATCAATCGAAAAATAATATTTTAGTCATTAAACTCAATTTATATATAATATCTTTTTTATTGAGTTTAATGACTAAAATATAATTTTTTTTAATCAATTTTACTTAATAAAAATAGGCAAGCGGTTTAGATTGAAAACAAATCAAAGTTTAGAGTTTAAATTGATAAAATTAAAAGTTCAATTTTTATTTTGATATAAAGGTCAAACTTTGGATTATTTATTTATTTATTTTTTGTAATTGTCCCAAAAAAATTTCTTAACTAAATAAGTAGGAAAAATAAATAAATACTTCTTTGTTTTTTACTAGAAAAGCTCAAAATACAAAAAAATAAAACTAAAAAAAAATCAGAACAAGTAGACAATGTCTTCTAATATCGAGGAATTTAGAAGTAAATAATGAATTATTTTTGTTAGTCTACTACTAGGAACTACATAACATGGCCACTAATCTCATAATTTATTAGGAACCACACAAAATTTTCAACCCACGAACTACTCTTTGCTACTAGGAATCATTATTTTCATCTATGTGGTCAATAGTCTCTCACTTACTGGGAGACATCAATATCATTGGAAAACCTTGAACTTATAATAGTCTCAAAAATATTCTCCACATCATTTCTTTTCCAACAAAAAAATAAAGAAATATCGGTAGCTCCTAGTAACTAAGAGATTACTAACCACATTGATGAACATAATGGTTCCTAATATTTTATATATTTATAAAATTTTGACAGACGACTTGAATTTAATACATCAATTTTCAAACCATATTTTATTAGTTAAAGTTGTGGGTTAAAATTTTGAGAGATTACTTGACAAGTGTCAAAGGATAAATAGTGTGGACTAATTCTCCAAAATCACCAAACAATCACTCAATACCATACTTGACATTTTTGCATTACAATTTTTGCCACTTACTTGCATGCCCAAGTGTTCGTGTCCTACATCTAGACATGTCAGACCTTCCTCATGCAAGGGAATAATAAAGAAGATGATACAACTCATGAATCCTTTGTAAACTTTTAAATGTTGATAACAATTTCCAATAGAAGAAAAAAATACATATAGGAAATAAACCATGAAAAAAAACAAAAAAGAAAAAAAAAAGTAAATATAAATGAAATTGCTCTAAGGATATTAGTCCAAATTGATATAGTTTGATGAAGCATATACAATACTAAATATGGGTAAATTATAGTCCCTTAAACTATGACTCATTTGCATTTTACCCCTTACACTATGGCTAAACTATGGCTCACCTTTTGTTTGGATTCTATTAGGGATTTAAATAGAATCGTCGAACTGAGATCCAACATCTTTCCTAATAGGAATTGGTGATAGGAAGGGTTTCACTTATGTCTGTTATGGAATTTGACATCATGCCCCACAGGCCTATTTTCAGAGTAGTCGCGGGGAGTTGCCTTCCTTATTTTAGGGGCAAAGTGCAAACGGGATTACTAGATAAGAACATTATTGTCTTAAAAATTCAGTAAGTCTGTCATGTGTTCATTTTGTGTACGTTCCTAATGGAATCATAACTTAAGGAGTTAAGTGTAACAAGATAATACTTTGAAGTGATTACTGTTGAGTTTTGAAGTTTAACAAGTCAGTTCTTGCTCAAATCCAATTAAAATCATTCATTATATATCCAAGTAGGATCAAAATTAAACAGGGAGAATAAAAGGCCTGCTCAAATTCGTACCAGTCAATAATAATACATGTTTCCCAGCCCAGAAAACCCAATCTTCTTGGTTATTCTGATGTAGGACAATGTTCAACGTACTACTAGATTCAGTTCAAACAACAACAAAAGTTCCCAAGAAATAGAAACTTTGGCATCTATCTTACGGTACCCTATGAGTTGTTTATTATTAAATACTAAAGTTCAGAGAAAATTCAACTGAAAACTATATATTTCACATGTATTAATGTTGACCATGTCTAAGATATATGGGTTCGGGACAAACTTGAAGGAGGTCATAAACATGAGCATTCTTGAAAATTTGTAGACATGCCTCTCGGGTGTTGGATACTATTTCAAGCATACCAACTTGCTTCCCATCATAAAAACTTTTTTCATGCACATGCAAACACAATGAAAAACACAAATTTGGTAAACCAAAGTCCCACTGGAACATGGACACACGGGAAAGACAATCCAACCTAAAGTTAGGATGGCAAGAACTCGCCCGATACCAATCAAGTGCATCATCAAGTGTTACAAGATAAGAATGTGATCTTTGAGTTTTAAGGAAACACTGGCCATTCATTTCTATGAGTGTCCAAAATTGAACTAGAAAAGACCCACTTCCCCCTCTGAATAGATTTTGAAGCACACAACGTGTAACGCCCCGAAATAATTCAACATGAGCTACCCATACTAATTGATATTCACTAAACAATAGCAATAAACCTTCTACTTTTACATCATTGATAAAGAGTTTATACAAAAGTTCCACATGCGATATACATTCAACGTAACAAAAGAACACATGAATCTATAGCATGTGCAGCATCTAGTCTCAAAACAATAGAATGCCCTTAAGGTCTTACATCTTCCAAGGCATGAGCCTGGTTACACAAAAATGGTTTCTACAACCCATACACATTAGCCCTTGGCTAACAAAAGAATTACACAAAATAAAAGAGCTAAGTACTCTTCTCAAAAAAATATCCATGCCCTTAGTTCGGCAAGATCACCACGTCTTTACCTGCATCAAATCCCATAGGGGTGAGCATAAAACCCAGTAGAAAATTCTCACAAATTATATACAGTTATGCCATTCCAATGAAAATGCAAATGTCAATGACATGCCATGCACTTTTTATAGCAAATCCATTACATGCTTTTTGGAAGATCATCATCTTTAAATAAAATTTGTAATCTCAACTTGTTTCAAAACTTCCAATTTTTATCAATAGGGGTGGTAAATACGACACTAGTAATCCCTAGGCTGAAGTTTGCAAGTAGACTCTACAAGTACTGTCAAACTGTCATTTCTACCGGCATTAACCGGAAGGCTCGACATCTCTTTGCGCGGGTTTCTGGTCTTTCACAAAGGACACTCAGGCCAACTTATCAAATTCAACTACACCCCCTATCCGGACTTACCATGTATTTACCCCATTCACATTACCATAGTTCTCATTTCGATAAAAATGTGCTTTTCTTGAAGTAAATGTTTTCATTCAAAATTCACAATGCACAATGATAATAACATGAGAAAATTTGCAATGCAAGGATTTTTCATACTTCACAACATTTCCCATTTTCAATATCTCCACCATGATGTCCACAATCTCATTTCCCATTACCTCTTTTCAATGCTCTTCCTCAAGATAACCATATGTTATCTACACTTAGCCACAATTTCACTTTTCACAATCCTTAGCAATAGAGTTTCATCAAGATTTCATATAATGTTTTCAAACATTAACTCTCCATGTTTGTAATTTTCACAATTTCATCATGTACAACACTTAACATTTTACACATAAATGTTTCCATGCATTCAACAACAAATTTAAATATAGGTCCACCCTTCTCTTGTCAAGAAAATTATCATTTCTTTATACCACATTGAGAAAATCCATACTAATTGACTCATCTAAACTCAAGAAAGAAGAATCTCATAATTGTTCTCATATTTTTCTAAAACCCCCCCAATTTCTAGGGTTTTCATCAAAACCCAATAACCCTCCCATTCCATGGTGAAACCCAATCAAAACTACATTTTTGTTAAATTTAGCATAAAGAACATTCTTATAGATAAAAAGAAGTTGAGATTTAAAACCCCTCTTTGAAAACCCCCTTTTCTCTCTCTTCATTTAGAGCAAGATTAAAATCAACATATATGAAGCAAGACATGTATATATGACTCAAGAATTTCCTACCTCAATGATTGATGGAGAAATGGAGTAGAAACCCTAGGATTCAAGGATGAGAGGAAGCTTAATCTCTACCACCACAAGTGGAACTCTAGCTTTAGATCTTCAAGGTTGTGAGGGATGATGATGATGATGATGATGATCAAACCCAATGGAGCAAGGATCAAAGGTTCTTGATGCTTTGGTTAGGGTTTTTAGAGAGAAGGAGGAGGGAAAATGTTTTTAGAGAGAGCGAGAGAGAGAGAGAGAGAGAGAGAGAGAGAGAGAGAGAGAGATGTTAGAATGAGATACAAATTGCCCCAAAAATATTAAAAAAATAGAGTTTTCGGATCTGCCCCACCCCGCATGTGCGGCACGTCCCCTCGCACGTGCGACCGCCCTCTCCCGCACGTGCGACACTAATCCCTGCACATGCGGCTGGTCCCACACTTCCCCTCCGCACCTGTAATTTACGTAGAATGCAACACACTCGGACTCCTCTCTTCCCGCACGTGCGGCCCCAGCCCAGTAGCCCAAAATTTCCTTATTTGACTCTCGGGCGCTCCGGACCCAACCGCGCATCCTCCGGAATAGGTGAAATCTCTCAATAAACAAGACAAGAATAAGAACTAAATCTCAAGGAGCATTTCCGGATACCTCAAACTCACTAAGAGCGAGAAGAAAACGTAGTGAGGACGGAAGAAAAGAAAAGAAAACAAGACCCGGTTGTCACACAACGTGACATTTTTGGGGCACATCCCACCCTTACACGATGTTGACTGCAAAACAAATATCACAACGCGACATTCGTAACTTACACTTAATTACAGTTATCGATATTACCACATACCAACTACCAAACAACCTAGCATATTGTTCTTAGTTTTTTTATGATGCTGCCTTGTTCAATGTTCTATATTGCTCTTAGTTTTTGAACTTTGAAGGAATTTTTTTGGACATATATAAAAATAATGAAAGCTTAAATAAAAATTATTGAGGATAAATATAAAAACCTTAATATTTAAAATTATTGCAAATATACTCTGGTTTAATATTAAATAGGGCTAAAGTTTTTTTAAAATTTTTAGGTTATAAATAATGGAACCTCCACACTCAAAAAAGGCAAAATCCTTTTCTCACTCATTCCATCAATCAAAACAAAAGTCTAGTAGTACAACATTGTTGGCTTTTTTAGCTTTTGAAGGTTAGTATTGTAATTTTAAGCGTGCCAGCAAGGATCAATCAGTCCTTACAGAAAATTAATTGCCAACCAATTATCAGACGATTGTGTTTTAGTTCTTTCAGCCTCAATGAAGAGGACTTTTACTGGTGGCTTGTTTAGGAGAATTTAGTAAACAACAATTAAATGAAGAACAATTGCAGCATTTCATTAAGTAAAAATGAAAAACTTACAATGATCTGACCCAGCCTCATAGAGGTTTACAGCAACAAGCTATTCGAAACTACTCCTATGAATAAAGTGCAATACAAGAATTTGAAGTGCAGAAATTTAAAGAAATGTAAAAACTGGAAAGAAAATAAAGTAGATAAAAACTGGTTTCTGGATCTGAGTCCGGATGCTCCTTTTTGGGGCCTTCTCTGCTATTTATACTTTTCAATGATGACCGTTGAAGTGGGCTCCTGATCGTCGAAATACCCTCCATGATCGCTAATCATGCTCTCTTACAGTCAGCTCCACTACACCATGTTTGCAGTTAGGCTTCCCTCCTGATTTTGAATTTGAACCTTATGAGTAACCATTAGGCCACATCACCTTATATCCTTCGATCGTTCCAGTGCTACGCAGACCCATTAATACCAGTATGGGTTGACACGTGTCTGACTGTGGTTGGCGATTTATATTACCTTCCCAAATTGCCCTTTCCATGCCACGTGTTGAATCGTGATTGGCTTATACAATTTATACAGCCAACATTACCCCCCGCACTAATATACCCAATACTTGGTGATATTAGTGGATCAAACACTTCACCCATGTCCTAGGACATGCATGGGTTTCATATCTTCTTAGAACTGCAACCAACTGCATTCAATTCTTTTCTACACCTTGAACATTCTCCACTATCTAAGCATTCGAAAAGACCGATACAGCTCGCATGGCCAAACATACTTTCTTTGACATAGTTAGAGCATACGAGGAGTCGTTAGATAATGATGTTTGCCCTTGAAAGAATTTTCATGCATTTATTAGCCACACCTATCCATCTTCATATATTCAAGTCATGGAAGCTTTTGCAAACTATCGACCTTTGGATTATGACCCTATTGTTCATAACTCTTTAGCCCAAAACTTTGCAAACATGGATATTGGCAGCTCTTCTTCTAACCCAAAACCTTCTGCGTGGGATGAGGCTGCAGCTTCTTCTTCTTCTTCTAAAGCTTCTGGCTAGGGAAGCTGGCCAAAACCCGGGGAATCTAAGCTGAGAGAGCAAATTAATCATCACTTCATCGAATTCGCTGATCTTCCATCTTTCCCTCCTTTTGCTCGGAGCTCGGTGGTTAACCCATATGTATCCATCGATCGCTGACGTAGTTTGGAAGACAATTTACTCATAGCATGGTACACATCCTCCATGCCTACGAAGATAGTGCAAGCCACTCATCATCCAGAGGAAGCACAAGGGTACAGCCCGTCATTCTTAGCCTAGAGGGCAAAATTTTGCTCTTCTGACTGGCTCGAATGCGTAAACAACCCCCAGTTCCCTCCTTCTTTTGAGATGGACACTCCTGCACCTCCTCTTCCGCAAAACCCTCATTAGGTGGAAGAACTGAGACTTACTCTCTTTGAGAATCAGTTTCTTCCTTCCTATGAACCTCCAACTCCCACCACTATATTTGAGCGATATTAAGCTCAGCTTCTGCTTATGGCCTTTTCTCACTTGCCCTTCACTGTTCTTGAGGGTGATGTTCCTCTTAAGAACTTTCGATGGGCTTGTGACGTTATGACCCGGAGTCATGTCCTCAATTCTATTGCCCAAGCAGAGCTTTAGATGTTTTTGGATCAACTCCCATTGCTTCTCTATTGGCACCAAACTTCTGTGGCTACTACTCAATCTTTGGACAACATCTCAGCTCGTCAAATTCATACCCAGTATGAAGCAGAGAACCTTATCGATGAATATAATGACTTCAAGAATAAAGACTCTACATACTGGGATGACTTGGATATGGATGAGATAGAACAAGGATTGAAGGAAACAGAGTTCGAAATAAAAGCCGAACAACTTTTTCATCAAATAAGAGCATATCAGCTTCAGCAACCTAGCTTGGAGAAGATAGAAGACAGAATAAAAAAGGAACAAAAATTTATTGACCATTGTTGGAACAAGTTCCATGACCTTGTCATTTTCTCTATTCCTTATTTTTATGAAATTGAATATGTAGCCAAAAGGGCTTTCTGATGTAATTACTTTCACCTTAATAAAGCTAGGCTTTCTTTTTTTTATTTGGCATAGTCTGATTTCATTCTCTTTATCCAAAATAAACAAAATCAGAGCTTCGAATTCACCAATTTTATCCTTTGAAACCTGATTTAAACATATCCAATGGAATACTGGAGACCTAATTTGAACTTCACCAACATATGGAGTGTAATTGACAACCTCTACCTTAGGTCTTCTTTTCCCAATCATATGGCTAACACAATCAACAGTTTCGAATCAACTATTTTTACTTCGAACAAACAGTCTACGTTTTCTGAAGTATGGAAACTTCCTTTAAGGATTGCACTATTTTATTCTAAAAAAGTGATTCCCTTTGTATTCTTCACTGCTTAACCAAATATTGGTTTTACGTCACTTCGAAGTCTAGAACAAACAAATTCTAACCACAGAGTATTTCAAACTTTACTTCGAAGGATTTTACTTTCAACAAGAAACCTAAAAGCAGGTTTTTAATCCTCTTGAAGTAAACAAATACCTGGGCACTCATGTATTCTTAGGTGTGAAATGTGCTTCGAAGTCAACTTCCTGCTTTCGAAGCTCTAGCTGAATGTTTGTCACCTAATTTTGGTGCCAAAGCTTGGCTTTGAAGCCAAACATTTGATTTCGAAGCCAATATTAGTATTTAAGATACGTTTCCCTCCAAATTATCAACATTAAGAGAAACTTTTTGCATCCGTACCTTTAGTACTTCTTTTTGAATTCTACCCACTTAAAACGATTGGGTATTTTTCAGACAGAAAGGTTGAAAAACCCTTTTATTTTGTGCTTCTAATTCACTTGTTCGCCCAACACACAAACCCTTAATCTCTATTGACTTCTCTTTTCCCTTACTCTCTTTCTCAACTTCGTCTTCTGAAAAAACTCCTGTCAATGGCTTCTTCCTCCTTGAAGATACCGGTTGTGGAGCATGTGAGTCTATCTATGGCCTTAAAAAGGATCATTGTTGAAGAGTGTGAGAAATACAACGCTGGTGAGAAAAGTGCTATCGACGGGCGCATCTTCATTTCCCATGGCCATGAACAACAAGAATACGTGCTTGGGCCCATTTTTAAGGAGATTTTCACTAAGCTTCCAGCTCTGTATCCGCGTCCGGAGGATCATTGCCTCCTTTATGAGGGTGGTCTTGATTGGGGAAGCTGGAGGATGAACCGACCCTATCGGGTCGTTCCTGCTAGGACACTAGATCTTCAAGAGCTTTCCCTCTTCGACGCCCTTTAATTGTCCAGGTTCACCATTTCTGATGACCCATTTTTAATACTTGCTGCTCTTTGTTTTTAGAATTCTGCTTTCAATTTCTTCCAATTTAGATATGGGATGGTGGCTCCTACTGTCCTTAACATCTGCCATATGTTAGGATTATCCCCTATTGGTACCCCCATCGGTCCAGACTATCCTGACCTCAAAACCCTTTTTTCTCTCCCCCCTCTGAACTCATCCTATAGTGACTTTGTCAAGGTTGAAAACAAAAGAGAAGGCCCTGTGACTGATAGGGAATTTTTCTCTTTTTTATTGTATTAGCTTTGTGTAGACGTGCCCCGAGGGCCTCATGCTACAGTTCGGACTCAAATGTCACGGTTCTTAATCTGATCTCACAATGTGCGATGTAAAATTGATAAATCACCAAAGAGTCCAAATTCGGCAAATCGTTTTGGAAAACTGATTTTTAAGAAAGAAGTGCCAAACATGGACTGTTTTGCCAGATATAGAGTCGCCACCTAAATGTTTTATTTTTGGGGGAATTTAGAAAACCCTGACTCGTGCCTAAGGCCACGTGTCCGTCATCACCAAAGTTGCCTCGGCTCGGGAACTTGGGTATGATTGGGGAAGGTCAGCTATGAGCACCCCCACTCGCTCGATCAAAGATCGGCCACTATTAAACATGATATTTTGTTTTGAGAAACATATGCGCTCTTATTCCGGTGTATTAGCCTAGAATTACTATGTGGGGCGCACAGCAAACAAGTATAGACTAGATCACCTAATTTGGAACAAAGCATTGCATATCCGTTTATTTGGAAATGTTTTGAAGTTTGCTACTCGCAAGTAGGCTAAAACACGGATTTTTAATGAATTATCCCAATTCAAACAATCCAACATTCACCCGCAGGCATTCAGGCAGTTATAGCATATAAGCAATTAGCCTCATGGCAAGCATGCTGTCATGTTAGCACTCACACACATGCAAGATGCTAAAGCATAAACATTCACAGTGTACTCCGAGCCAAAACAAAGAACTAGTTAGAAATCATGCATGATCCTAGTTCATATTAAGATGGCTAATGCAACACATGCAAAATGCAACTAGAAATAGGCTCGGCTATTCTAAGATGGCATATGAGATGCGACAATTCGATACATGTATTCAACTTGGAATTGAAATACGATGCGGTTAGTATGATGCGCCGAGCCCGGTGCATGCAATACAGATGAATGATGCAAACATGCGAGCATAAGTATGCTAATTGAAACATGACCTAAAACTAACCATGGAAAGGAGGTAAGTAAAAGGGAGAAAGACGTGGGGTTGGAAGACATTCACACACTCACGCACACTTATTACAAAATTCGCCCTCTCGACGGAGGGTCCGAAAGAATAATATAAAACAACTAATTAATCAACTAACAAGCTAATTAATTAATTACACAACCAAATCGAAATAAATAACTATTCTAAGTTATTAAAACACTGAAATGGCCTCGAGGCGAGGGATGAATGCATGTTCGGACGGCTTCGCTCGGAAATCCATTGCCATGCTACATGTTTCCTCTGTTTGCACTGCTCTACACCTTTGAAGACTGCACAAGTCTCAAGAATGCTCCTGAACCACTCCCTGAGTATTGTGGGAGGTCACCGGCCAAGAGATAGGGCCACCGGCCAAGGGGTAATGGTCATCGACCATTTGTGGGGATATCGGCCAATAATGAATAGCCGGTCGGCACTAAGGATGGCCGACCGACCATCTCTTCCTGTAGAATCCTGTTTTGCTACAGCAGAGGACAAACAGAGCATGTCAATGCATTTTCAAGACAATGTATGCACTACCACTCTCCCTATCATGTCATGAACTCAAGGGAGTATGGTTCTCGACCCTCGGACCATCAATCACGCATTCCAATGCATGATGGCCAAAGGAGCCAAGTGTGCAATTCAATGTGAATGAAATGCACAAAAACACATAAGGGGCCATAACCTCTATCATGCTTGATCAAGAGGCAAGGCATGCACACACAATGCAATGCGGCAAGCAGGCAAACTGCTATACAATGCAACATGATTGACTCGAAACTAATGGCATGCCAACTCAATGCAATGCAACCTAAGCATGCAAGCAAAGCTAATGCAACATGAGTATGCCAACAACAATGTCATGCAACCTAAACATGCAAAGACAAGCAATATTAGCCCAATGTAATGCATGCATGATTAACTTAACAAAGCAACACAAGCATGCAAATATGTACTATGCAATAGACATACAACCTAAACATGCAAACATGCAAGGCATGCAAAGATAGACAAGTATGCAACATTGAACAACATGGTGAATGGACTTAAACTAAAGATGGACAGACCTCAGCCATGCCCAAATTAGTGGCCAAAATGATGGATTGATGACATGAAATGCAAGGCAAGCATGCATGCCAATTGGCCCAAGCATTAAGGCATAAAGATGCAACTCTTAAGCACATTGAAGGAGCACAAAATGTGAGAGTATGGCAGTGAAGTAGGCTCTGAAATCACATTCCAAATGAAGCTAAATCGTGCAAATAGCTCAAATAAAAGCATGCCAAGATGCCCGAAATACAAAGCTAGTCGAGGGCTTTACACTACAACCATACCACACAATGCTCAAATGACCTAAAGCACTCAAAACATACCTAAGGCATGTCAAAATGGTAGCAAAAACATGTTGGACTCTCAACAAAGATGGCAAGAAAGATAGGCTCCTGAATTAGTTCACAAACAAGGCATAAGGGGACAACTCATAAACACAATGAAAGAGTGACAAATGCAAGTGTATGACCATGAAATATGCACTGATATATCATATGGAATGGTGTCAAATCATAAGAATAGTCCTAGCAATGCATACTAATGGCTTGGGCATTCAAAGCCAACAAGCTAGGTTGAACCATGGCTATACAAAACAATGCAAGCATGACCAAAACGACACCAAACAGACCTTAAGCATGGTAAAACAAGGCTAAAATCTTCTTTGGGTCAAGCCAAAATCATGCTAAAAATAAGGCTCAAAGCACAAAGCATGTTAGGGCAATTTCATGGAAATGCATTACAAGTGCATGGCGTATGTAAGGGGCTATTAAACCAACTTTAGACAGAGTTATGACAAGCTAAAACAACCCCAAAAACCCACTGAAATAAGGTCAACATGTGCTAGAAGGACATGCTCAAACATGAAGCATACAAGACTAGTTTGCAAAATTTACACTACAAGTGTATAAACCAAGCATGGAATGACCAAGATTGGAAAAAACAGTGGCATATGACAGAAAAATAACCACAAATACCAGCTAAGACATGGCCAACATGAACTTAACAAAGGTGCTCACATGTGAGGCAAATATGACAAGTATTGAAGACAAGAAGGAGAGGGGACCCTCTTCTTCTTAGGACCTCAAAACACCATCCCCGCCACTGAAATGCCTCTGGATTTCAGTGGTGAGAAGGCCAATACAAGGTGGTCCCGAAGCTCACAAAAAAGGCACAAAAATGAGGCCAAACAAGGCCTAAGAGGGGGTAAACAACCCCAAACACAAAAGTGATCTTAAACAAAGATCAAAAGTATGCAAAATCAGAACTTTTATCAATTATAAGTTAAGCTCAAAACATCATGCAAGATAGGTTAAAATCTTGTGCAAAAATGGGGAATAAAGAGGGTAGTTTCTCACCCTTGAAGAACCTTGAAGGACAGCAGCAAAATAATCACTTTTCTGAGCCAAACAACTTTCAATCAGCCCAAAAATAGGTTCCAAGGGACCTCAAGCCAATGGTGATCAACTTTGATGAAGGAAGTATATGCAAACAAGAAGTATTTCTCTACTTCTATGGACTTCTATGCACAAAAGGGCAATGGAGAGAGGCTCTAGAGGGAGAGGGAGAGGTTTTTGTCTAAAAATTCTAGAGAGAGGAGTTTTTAGAGAGAGAGGCTCCCAAACTTGCCCAAGAAGGTTGTAACCTTTGAAAATGAGAGATATAGCCTCATATATAGCAAAAATGAGCTCAAGGTTGAACATATCTGATTATAGGATAGCTGGAGCTTGCTGGAAACAGCTGGAGGAGAAATATCTGTCAAAAATCTGAGTTTTGGACACTTTTGGCCGACCGACCATCTTTGGTGCCGACCGGCCATCATTTTTGGCCGATAAGGTTCACTTTTGGCTGACTTATGGTCGATGAGGTCAAATTGTGGCCGATGCACTTCCATAGAGGCCGATGGCAAAAATCAATCATGGTCCCTGACTTGAAGAAAGTCTAAATCCTTTATCTGGACACCTTTTCAGGTCATTCTTGTGCCTGAACTGTAGCCCTGTAAGTCTTCTTTCCAAAATATGCAAGCCTCATCTCAAAATTCCATGTGTGCTAAGAGATATCCCTCTTTTAGTGAAGGTTGCTCAGTTTCGGCCCAACCGGAATGATGCCCAACTTCAGCCAATCATATCTCCCCCATCCGGACTCGGATTTAGGAGATTCTTAAGTGAAAAATGAAGCCCCGAAAGTAAGCTTTCCAACGGTGGTGGCCTCATAGCTTAAATCGAAGTGTATAGATAGATAGGCCTGATTTAGCGAGGACCGCTTGACTCTCTCTTAGCGATTCATACCCAATCTTCTTCTTCAACTTGGTTTCTTCCCTCTTCTCCTCTTTTCTTCAACTCCAAACCCCCAAACAAGGTGTTTTGAAAGATTTTTTCAAAGATCTCAACTCTCTTTCATTCATTTCCACTTTGTCCTTGCTCGGTTTATCGAAAAGCGCATCATTTAACAAAATGCGAGCCTCAGAGCATCGTAGAAACTTTATTTCAAAAATGTTTTGAAAGAGAGGGTTTTAAGGTCTAAAAACCATTCAAAATAGCTTTGGTCCAAAATGGGGTGTAAGGTTGGGATTTGACTCTCCTCTTGCTGAAGAAATTGAACTTTGCTCTGCATAGCCTGCATCACTAAGTAAACCATCAGTAACACCCACGTCTTAAGGGCGGTCAAAAATGGGGTGTCTACACTTTGCAAATTCCTCTTCTATACTTCTTCTCAGAGGATCATGCCTAAGTTTGCCCCTCTTGCCAAAGCCTTTGTTTTACAAAGAAATGTGACCTTAGCTCCATATGTTTTGGGTCATGTTTATAGAGCTTGTTCCCCTTTTTTGTGAAAAACCCATGGATGCCAATCAAGGAGGCCCATTTTGGATACTCCAACTTTGGCTTTTTGCATACTTCACTGATTTACTGTCTAAATGCTTAAAGTTCTTGGTGCCAAACCCTACCACTCATGGTATGAAGTTAGCCAATGTTTCACTTTATCCTTCCAACTTTGCCTTCTACTTTTCTTTCCTTCACCAACTCCCAGCTTCCTCTTCTTTTCACACCTTCTGCCCCTTCAAAGCTACCAATATTGGCTCAGCCTGGCTGAGGACCTTTTTGAGTGATAGGTCCTGTTCTACGCCTCAGTACAAAAATATGTGGGCTTCTATTTTGATCTCCAGGGAACTATTCATTGGTACTATGAACCCCAGAGCTTATAAGTGCATCTCTGAACCCTATTGGCCTGCCCAATTTGCTAGGTAATTTAGACTCTCACAGGGGGTCCCTATCCCTCTCTATAGTCAATCCAATTTAAATCTTGCCATCAAAGATTTGAAGGTTCCAAGATCTAGATTGGAAGAAGTAACTTCCAAATTTATCCAAGATCTAATTGATTTTGAGTACCTATCCTTCATACCTCAAAGTAATATACTGAAAAGGTACTAGAACTGGTGGATGGCCAATATGGAGGTGCACTTGGCCATTTCTCCTCAAGATCTATTAATGGTACTAGACGTGCCTTAAGCCAAGTCTAAAGGGACTGGAGTGGTTACTTTCTCCACTACTCATGTTACCCTAGCTCTTATGCCTGCTACTACAAAGTCTGCTCCTGCTGCCTTACCTCTTCCTAGAATTACTCGAGCTGCTTCAAAGAAAAGTATGCCTTACTACTTCTTTTCTTTTCTCATTTTTTATGATGCTTTTGCTTTTTTGCTTATAGTTCTTTCTTTGGTGTAAGTGGTGTGGGTGCCTTACAGGGAGATTCTTCCAAAAAAGTTCAAACTTTAAATCTTCTCAAGAGCAAACAGCAACAACAAAGGAAAAGAAAGCTCTTGCTTAATTCTGAAGAGGAGGCACTTGAGGCTCATGTAAAAGAAAAGGAAGCAGAAGAAACAGAAAAAGAGCAAGAGACACCATTAAAAAGAAGGAAGAAAATGACGGTCATTCTCTCTGATTTCACTGGGGACCCCATTCACGAAGCATCTGCTAAAGTAGTAGAAGCAGAACACTCCAAAGAAATCATTGTATTTCAGAGGGCAGAGAAGAGGAGACAACAACAAATGATCAGGGATGAAGCTGCTGTCACTAATGCAATCCAAAAAGAAACTGCAATGAAACAACAGACTGCTGAACATTATACCCTTCGCAGCTCTCCAACCATTGCTACCACTTATGAAACTAGTAACTTCCTTTTGTGTCTCTAATTTTCTTTCTCAAGTTCTTGATATTGAAACTTAACATTGCTTCGTATTTTTTTTTCTTTTGCAACAACAACTACTTTGCCTTCTCCTTTAATAAGGATTTCTTCAGTTTCATCTGAAGTTGTAAGACTATCAGAAGCAATGCCTCGAAATGTGGAGCCCATTCAAGCAATACTCCCACTCCCTAGTTCTACACTTTTCATACCTTCTTTGAGGCAAAGCATTCCTACATCCTTATCTTTTGGCCTAACTCCATACCTTCCTCTTCTATCCTTTAACTCAGTCCAATTTACTCTTCCTTCAAACCTTGCTGCCCTTTCCCCTCCTAAGGAAATACCGATTATTACTTCATCTCTAGTGATAGCTGATTCCCTTAGAGAAAACACTGGTAGCTCACCAATTCCTTGTCCACTATCCCTATCTGGTTCCAGTCCTTCTTCTCTTGATCTACTGGTAGCTAGGACTATGGAAACTGCTAGGGATATTTCATCTTTGTCCCCTATCCCTGTGTAGCCATCTCTTCCTTCTATCAGAGCCCTTTCTGCACCAACCTTGTCAACGGAAGAGGTGGACATTTTCGAAGCTAGACTAGCTAGCCTTTTTGACATGCTTTTTACCATTCCAACAGCTAGCAATGAAACTAAGCCATTGGTTCTGGCTGATTCTATTTTAGAAATTTTTTAGAGCTCTTCCACCACCAGTAGGACTTCCTTGCCTTCATTGGATTTGGACAGCTATTTGGAGTTGCTAGCATTGTTCTCGAGGATCCCTTTTGAAGTCTTGCAAAGACCTATTATCAAGAATGGTTTCCTCAAGTGCTGCAAGGTTATTGAGCAATCCAGCGTGGCTATTTCAAGTCATTTATCTTAGGTTGCAGCTACCATTGACTTTTATATCAACATCTGCCATGTTGCCATAGCTACAAAGGAGAAATTATTAAGAGACCAGAAATTTGTTTCCTAGACACATACTGAAGTGTCTGAATTAAAAGAACAACATTCCCTTATCTCCCAATTTAGAGCCCAACTGTTGGAGAAGAAAGCTCAACTAGAAAAAGAGTTATCAATAGTAAACTTGTCTTTGGATCGAACTTCCACCAAGTTGCAAATCACCAACCAAGGACTGGCTGATCGGAAGTAGGAGATGACTACGGTAATTCAGTTGTTCCCATCTCTTAAGAGTAGAGAATTTATTGTAAAGGAACAACTAAAACATTGTATTGACTTTTAGGCCAATCTATGGCTGCATGTATTCAATTTCTTATGAAATAAAATCTTTATTTATTATTTGAGTGTTTTCATGCTTCTTTTGTTTAGGACTTACTATACTCCTTATGTTTCCCACACAGTTGGATAATAAGGCTTCAAATATCTACCATTAATTTTCTTAGGGTGTACATATCCATTCAAATTTCTCAAATGATATGCTCCCCAAGGCAAAACTCTATAAACTTGATATGATCCTTCCCAATTAGGTGACCATTTGCCAAACGTATGGCTTTTAATCCCTATTGGAAGTATTGTCTTCCATACCAAATCTCTTTCATCAAAGCTAATGTATTTGACTTTCTTATTATAATTTTTGGCTACTTTCTTCTTTTGGAAAATAATGCTATTTAATGCCAAAATTCTAGCTTCATCCACATTCTCTAACTCCAAGCACACACTCTGATGGTACAGCTCAAGAACTAACTGATCCTGGCATCTCACCCTCAAAGACTTGATGTTAATTTCTACAGGTAACACTGTATCATACCCATATACTAAGGCATAAGGAGTAACTCCTGTACTTGATCTTGGAGAAGTCCTATAAGCCCATAATACATTCAACAGTAAGTTATGCCAATCCCTGGGATTGTCTTCCACAACTTTTTGTATTCCTTTTTTCAAAGATTTATTGGATGATTCTGCCTAACCATTTGCTTATGCATAATAGGGGGTAGAATTAACAAGGCTAATTCCAAACTCTGCCACAAAAAACTTTACCATCTTCCCATCAAATACAATCCCATTATCAACAGTTATAGTCTGTGGGATGCCAAATCTGTGAATCAGGTCTTTAATGAATCCAATAACTTCAGTTTGGTCTACAACCTTATATAGTTTAGCTTCGACCCACTTAGTGAAGTAGTCTGTGGCCACTAAGATGAAACAATGATGCTTTGAAGAGGGTGGATGTATTTTTCCTATCATATCCATAGCCCACCCTCTAAACGGCCAAGGCTTCACAACTGCATGCAAATCAGTTATTGGTACATGTCTTATTGTGCGATGCTTTTGGCATGCCTGACAACCTCTAGCATACTCTATACAATCTTTAAGTATGGTTGGTCAATAGTAGGAATGTCTTTGAAGCAGCCATCTCATCTTTACACCAGGCTGATGAGCACCACAGATGCCTTCATGAACTTCAGCCATGGCTGTCAATGCCTTTTTTGGCCCTAAACATTCCAATAATAACCCATTTGCCCCCCTTTTGTAAAGAGCATTACCATACACTATGTATTGCATAGATTGTAATTTGACTTTTTTGCTGGCTTTCGAAGATGGGCTACTTAGGTACCGCATTATTGGATACCTCCAATCTTGTTCTTGTAAGTCATTATGATTGACTTCTAACACCACATTCTTTTTAGTTAAAGGTGGTATTACTTTTTGATATGTTGCTTGATTTATGTTCATTTGAGTGTTATCCCTTCTCCTGAAATTCGAAGCTTTCTAAGCTACATCATTGGCTTTGTTATTCATGAATCTTGGGACATAAGTCACATTTGCTAACTGGAATTGAGAAAGCAAATGTAATGCAACAATATAGTATGGTAACATACTTGCACTTTGACATTTGAAAATTCCTTTCACTTGGTTAACCACCAATTGAGAATCCCCAAATATATCAACTGCATGAGTTTGTAACCCAATAAGCATTTCCAGTCCCATTATTAAAGCTTCATATTCAGCTTGATTATTGGAACAAGTAATTTCATCCACTCTGAAACCATATGTGGTTTCTATCCCCTGTGGTGACTTAATCATCACACCAATTCCAGTTAGACCATTGGCGTTTGATCCATCCAACCACATTTGCCATGGTTTAATACTAACAGTACCAAGATCCATTATCTTTTGGCTTTCTGTTTGACATGGATGATCTGCCAAGAAATTAGCTAACACTTGTCCTTTTACTGCTTCTTGAGGGACATATTCTGGGTGAAATTCTGATAAAGCTAGTATCCATTTGCCAATTCTTCCTCTCAGCATAGGTCTAGACAACATATATTTAACCAAATCTGTGGTTGCAATTACCAAGACAGTTGTAGGCAAAAGATAGTATCTTCGTTTCATTACAGCAAAATACAATGCAAGACACAACTTTTCTACTGCTAAGTATTTACATTCACAAGAATTTAAAAATCTACTAAGGTAATAAACTGCTTGCTCTTTGCCTTCTTCATTGTTTTGGGCTAAGAAAACTTCCAATGAATCTTCTGCTGCAACAATGTACAACTTCAAGGGCTTATCACTCTTTAGTGACATCAGTATTAGAGGTTTGGCCAAGTAGGCTTTGATTCCTTCGAAAGTAGTTTGATGTTCTGCTGTCCACACAAACTCCTCTTCATTTTTCAACCTTAATAAGGAAGAAAATACTTTAGTTTTCCCTGTAGTGTTAAAAATAAATCTTTGAAGAAAATTAACCTGTCCAAGGAATTTTTGTACTTCTTTCTTACTTGATGGAGGCTTGGCTTCAATGATGGCTCTGGCTTTATTTTGATCAATCTGTATTCCCTTCTTGTGTACTACATACCCCAAGAAGTTTCCAGCTGATACACCAAAAGCACATTTGAGAGGATTAAGCTTCAACTTGAACTTTCTCATTCTTTCGAAAGTTGCTTCCAAGTGAAACAAGTGTTCCTCCATGGACTGGGATTTTATCATAATGTCATCAATGTAACATTCTAGACACCCTCCAATGAGATCATGGAAGATAGTGTTCATTGCTCTTTGATATGTAGCCCCAGCGTTCTTTAGGCCAAATGACATTTTAACACATTCGAAGGTGCTAATGTTTCCAAGACATCTGAATGCTGTCTTATGGACATCCTTCTCTGCAATGCAGATTTGGTTGTAACCAGAATATCTATCCATCATAGATAAAATCTGGTGCCATGCTGAACTATCCACCAATAAGTCTATTATGGGCATGGGGTACTCATCCTTTGGAGTTGCCAAATTCAGGTTTCTAAAATCAATGCACACCCTCATTTTTCCATTCTTTTTAATCACGGCCACAACATTGGATAGCCATTCAACATACCTGGCTGTTCTAATAAAGCTTGTCTTAAGGAGCCTAAGAATTTCCTCCTTGACCTTCTGAATCACTTCAGGACTTATCCTTCTAGGCTTTTGCTTGTATGTCTTGAAATTAGGCCTCATAGGGAGCCTATGTTCCACTAATGACCTATCCAATCCTAGCAGTTCATTATAAGACCATGCAAAACAATCTTTATATCTCTTTAAGACTACCAATAATTGGTCTCTGTCAAGAGCACTTAACCAAGCACTGATATAAGTGGGTTGCTATGCAGAACGTTCCCCTAAATTAACTTCTTCCAAGGGGTCTTGTACTTGAGAATTTATTGATGCTTCTCCCTTGATTTCGTCTGGCTTCGAAGCAATTTCTTTGCTTTGTTCTGTTTCCACTTTTCCCAGCTCAACATCTTCGTCTTCTTCCTCATAGACAAAGTCTGTCCATAAGGCTTCTTCCTGCTGTATCTCCTGGACTTTTGCGTAGATGTCCAACGCACAATATTTATCAAAGGCCAAAAACCTGACTTGTTGCTACTCCTGCTTACAGTTGACTACCATGGCTTCTTTCTCTTGCTCTTGAACCTTCTAGACTATTGATTTTATGTCCAGTACTAAAAATTTAACTAAAGCCAAAGATCTGGCCTCCTAGGTTTCATCTTTTTGCCTACAACCAGGCATCATTCTCATTCTTGGCGACAAATTCTTCATCAGCACTTTCCTGGACTAAGTGCTTCAGGTGTGCTAATTCCTCATCAGCCGTCACTTCGGCTGATCCATCAAGTTTTCTCAGTATACTGAGTGGTGTCACTCCTTCAGTATACAATTTGGCCTTTGCAAAGTCAGCACAAGCTATGAAGGGTTGAGGGTCTACATTGATCTCCTCTGTCTCTCTATTGTATAAAGCCATCATTATCTTTTGATGTAGAGAGGAAGGCACACATTTGTTGGTGTGGATCTAATCCTTGCCAAGTAAAGCATTATACTTAGCATTACTATCAATAACAAAGAATGCCGTCATACAATCTCTGGTTCCCACACTCAAGTTAATGGGTAAAATACCCTGAGCCATCTACTTATCCCTAGCAAAGCCAACAATGGTTGTGCTGGTTGGGATTAATCTGGGATTCCTTTTTCCTAGTTTCTTCAAAGAAGATTTCGGAAGCAAGTTCACTGCTGCCCCATTATCCACCAATACCCGGTTCATTTGTATCCCATCGAAAAAGGCCTTGATAAACAAGGGTTTGACATGCTGTGTCTTGGATGTTGTAGGATATTCAAAAGGGTATGAGAGGTTAGTACTTACTTCTTCACTCTCATCTTCAGTTTCCATTGGTGTAGCTATCTTAGACTCATCTTGAATCATGTTAACCAGTGAGTCTTCACTACAAACTGGAATAGGGTCAATCTCCTGACCTTCTTGGTTTCCATCCTTAGCTTGGAACTCCTTTGGCAATACATGCACCATATTTACGGACACTGGAAGAAATGAGCCAAACTGAACTGCCGGCTGATCTTGTTTCTTTTCCAGGCTAACTTGTTTAATTACCTCAGAAGCATCATCCATGCTACACTCTGGAACTTCAATACTAGTGGCTTCCTTTGAATGGTCTGTTACTGTTGGTTTTTTGACCAAAAATGTCTGTTCAGCCATGAAGGCTTCAAACATCTCCTCCTCGACCATTTCTTTCCTCTGGCATAGGCCCAGTTCTCCTTCTGTTTCACTGTCACTTTCCATCAAAGCTTTTTCAAGACCTGATAAGCTGGATCTTTCCTTGGCTTTCAGTTCAGAGTGAGTTTTAGCCAACTGCTCTTTACTGAAACTTCTTCTATTCTGAAGAGTCGATTTTGGACTATGGTCCAATTTTGGACTTTCTCTTTCTTCTGTCTGGCCTTTTGGCTGGGCCAGTGAAGAACTTTCCCCAGTTTCCTTCAGATCATTCTGGTACTAAGTGTATCTTCATTGGATTTTCCTTCTTTGGGACCTAGAGATTAGTGGAACCATATCTGGTTCCTTTGTTTTTGGGTGCTTCAGCAACACGCAATTATTTGGAGCCACCAAGGGAGGTTTAACCATTCTACCCTAGTCCCCAACAACACTTCTCTAGGCAGGTATTTCCCTAGGCTTGTTCTGCATTATAAACCAATCTGGAATCCCAGGTACCCATGAACTCACTAGCTCAGTTACTGAACTAGCTCTTTCTGCCTTCGAGGCCAGCTTCAAAGCTACCTATGAAGACCACTGTTTGCCCCTAACCCCCTATCTTGGGCCTAATTCAGGCCTTCCATGAGGGTGGCTACTTTCCATTTTGTGTGAGGCTGGTCTAGGAGGCCAGTCTCTGGCTTTGATCCCATAACTTGAGCCCACTTCGGACCTCCTTTCAGGATGATTGCCCTCCATCCTGTAGTAGTTGGGTGGTCTGAACTCATGTAAAGGTCTCTTGCGCTTGGAATGCACTCTAGTAGTTGTTGGTCTAGCCAAGAATGGGACACATTCTTTGCATGACAGCTGCCTCTAAAGAGTCATCATCTAGTGCCTCCTCACTAGAGTCTTCCCTTTGGTCTGCAAAGCCCTGCCCATTCGCTGGTGAACTTCTGGCATCTTTCTTGATAGTAGTCTAACTGGCAACATGCATCTGTACAGTAACCTCTTCCAATTCCTTCAAGGATAAGTTCTGGAAGTCTGGCACAATAACATTGGCTGTAACTTCTCCAACTTCTGGGAATGGATTAGTGTCAATCCCCATAACTTTCTCTGCTTTAGCTGAGAATTTTAAACTCCCCTTTCGAATCTGTTCTTGGATTTTATCCCAAAAAACAATACAGTTTTTAGTTGAATGAGAACAAGAATTGTGCCATTTACAATACATTTTTCCTTTAAGTTCTTCTGGAGAAGGAATTTTGACTTCTTTTGGTAACTTTAGGAAATTTGCTGCAAGCAAATGATCAAAAACGTCATCTGCCTTTGTTAAATCGAAATAATATTTCCTATGAAGTTCTTTCTTTTTAAACTGCTAATCTATTATAGTGTCTTTATGAATTAACGCCTCACAGATCACAGGCTCTTTCCCCATGATCTCTGTTGCATCAATCTCATAATTAGGATCTCTATAATACGTCTTGTATGATGCATTACTTCGATCTTGTTCTTCCTCAAGTAATGATTCATATCTGGACACCTTATAGGTTAATTCCACTAAGTCTCGAAACTCAGTTGAATCAAACTTCTTTTGAAGCCTAAACTCTAAACCATTTTGAGCCAATCTCACAAATTCAGGCTCTAGTAGAATGATCCTACACTTGTTTTGTGCTCTTTTGAATCTGGCAATAAATTGAACAACCTTCTGATCAAGCCTTTGACTCAACCTTGCCAAATCTGCCATAGAAACTTCTGGTTCCGTTTGGAAGAATTGGGCATGAAATGTCTCCTCCATTTGTTGCCAAGTTTGGATAGAGCCAGGTGTAAGGTTAATATACCATACAAAAGCTACCCCAGTTAGAAAATTTGGAAAAAGTCTTAACTTCATGTAATCATTATTGGTAAATTCACCACACTGGGCAGCGAACCTAGCAATATGTTCTACTGTTAACTGGTTTCCATTTCCATAAAAAAGAGCAAAGTCTGGTATTCTAAACCCTTTTGGGTATTCATGTACCCTATCCACCCATTCTGGATATGGTTTCCTGTACACAGGAGTTTGAACCCCCCGAGCCATAGGTCCACACATTTCTCTAATAATATCAGCAATTTGGTCTCTAGAAACCATATTTTGTGCTGTTGAACTACCATTGGAGGAACAAACACAGGATTTGGTGGAAAACCTTGTGCCTGAGGTCCTCTTGGTCCATAGAGAGATATATTTGGGATTGGTTGTCCCTGTGGTGCTTGCTGCTGTTCAGGGTATGGTTGACCTCTCTGAGCCTGTCCTACGAAAGGACCTGCGAAAGGTGCTATAATAGGATGAACATGTGTTGTGTCTCTTCCAGCTGCAGGAAACCCTTCCAACCCCCCGGGTACAAATTCGAACAAAGGATTAGTGAACCCCCTTGTGCCAGGTATGGCTTTGAACATGGGATTTGTACACATCCTCATGCCATTTTCTTGTGTTGGCCTAGATCCACCAATTTGCATGACTTCACTGTTAAGTAATGAAGCATTTTGATTTATCATAAGCCTCGAAAGAGGCTCATACCAAGACTGAGGTGATAGTCTTTCATAATTTTGATTACTAGTTTGACCATTAGTATGTCCATTACTTTGCATAGGTTGTTTGTCTCTAGCCAATCTTTGCTGAGGGACATTTGAAATTTCCTCTATATGCCTTGTGTTAGTTGGTTGATGGGTATTCATCCGATCCATAAAAGATATTGCCCATCTTTCCATTGTGTTCATTAACTGCTATCCCATGGCATCTACTAGGCCTCTCCACAGATTCATTGGTTGAGTAGATGGAACAGTGGATGGTCCAATTCCATGGTCTCGTCCACTATTCTAGACACGTGGTGCATGTTTTGCATTACAGGTCTGTTCGACCATAGGTTCTAATGAGATAGGTGTTCCATAGAATGTGTTATCACATTATCCTCTGGATCAGGTACCTCTACCTCTCCTTCCACACATTCTTCTAGGCATTCATTTTCTCCTTGTCTCCTAAGTTTAGCCATTTCAATTTGGCCCATTGGGCGTACCAAAAATATATGTTGGCTTTTTTGGCTTTCGAAGGTTAGTATTGTAATTTTAAGCGTGCCAGCAAGGATCAATCAGTCCTTACAGAAGATTAATTACCAACTAATTATCAGACGATTGTGTTTTAGTTATTTCAGCCTCAATGAAGAGGACTTTTACTGGTGGCTTGTTTAGGAGAATTTAGTAAACAATAATTAAATGAAGAACAATTGTAGCATTTCATTAAGTAAAAATGAAAAACTTACAATGATCTGACTCAGCCTCGTAGAGGTTTACAGCAACAAGCTATTCGAAACTACTCCTATGAATAAAGTGCAATACAGGAATTTGAAGTGTAGAAATGTATAGAAATGTAAAAACTGGAAGGAAAATAAAGTAGATAAAAACTGGTTTCTGGATCTGAGTCTGGATGCTCCTTTTTGGGGCCTTCTCTGCTATTTATACTTCTCAATGATAACCGTCAAAGTGGGCTCCTGACCGTTGAAATATCCCTCCATGACCGCTGATCATGCTTTCTCACAATCAGCTCCACTACGCCATATTTGCAGTTAGGCCTCCCTCATGATTTTGAATTTGAACCTTGTGAGTAACCGTTAGGCCACATCACCTTATATCCCTCGATCGTTCCAATGCTACGCAGACCCATTAATACCAGTATGGGTTGACATGTGTTTGACTATGGTTGGCAATTTATATTACCTTCCCAAATTGCCCTTCCCATGCCACGTGTTGAATCGTGATTGGCTTATACAATTTATGCAGCCAACAAACATCCAATATTGTTGAAACCTCATTTTCTTATGTGCAACCGCCTTCCATACCTTAAACAAATAAACCAAGCGAATTTGATTCAACTATTATTGAACGGGATCCTGATTTACACTTACAAATTTGTGAATATCCAGTTAATCAATGTTATGTGAACTTGGGGCCTTATCAACCTAAACTTGAGTATCTAGGTCCTCATTTGAAAAGCAGAATTGCTGATTTCAAGATATTTACTTTAAATAATTTTCATGACTAGAGTATTCTCCCTCAAAGAATAAAGCATATTGTTTTTCATGCTTTTTAAAAATTGTTTTAGATTCAGTAATCGATGAATTTGAATCTCTAAAGACTCGTCGAGCAAAACTTAATTAAATTGTTTCTAATTAGATATTAATCTAGATTATATTGTATAATTTTACCTTAATATTAGTCCACCCATGGGCGAATCCTGGGTCCGCCCTTGTCTAAAGAGTATAAATTTTTCGTAGATGGGGAGACTACTAAAGAACTTGGGCTTCCTGGCCGTGTATTCAAGCATCAATTGGTTGAGTCCTCTCCGAATGTGGAGTATTACTATAACAAAGAGTATCCACAACGCTAACATGCTTTACGTTGCCAAATTAAGCAGCTTTGGCTTTGCCGGTGTTTGAACCCACTGACCATAGACGTGTCGGTGTACTTGAGCTAGTGTTTACCACCAAAGATGCATTGCTAATTTTTTTGGAGGAAGCTTGTGCCTATGATGCTTTTCTGGTTTGTCCCTCTCCCACAAAATTAGCATAACCACTCTCTTGTTATTCCCTCATTTTTTTTTTTTAAACAATTTTCTGTGAGCATCTAATGATGTTTTTTTTCTTCATGAATATGTGACATTCATGTTTTTTACACTTTCATTTAGGACAACCATTTAATTAGTTCTGTAATCATGCTTCTTTTCTACTTTTATCGTCTCAGTATTTCTTAATGTATAGTGAACACTAGGCAGCTAAATCCTTTAGAGGCCTAAGGCAAAATTTTGTGAGTAAGGGTTTTTGGAGGCCTGGAAAGTATTAAAAAATATCCGATACTTTACAAAATTAAAGAAAATTAATTTCATGTATCGGATACGTTTAGCAAGTATTGTATACGTATCCCTACAAGTATTTGAGGAGTATTAGTATCCGATCTTAACATATATTTTGCAATGATCATGCCCAAAAAGCATATAGCAGTTGTTTTAAGCGTAGAGCTGTGTTAGTTGAACGCAATGTTCGTGTAGATGATTTTTCTGGTATATTCGTGTCATATACAATGGAGACCAACAGAGATAGTAATTAAGAGATGCGATACAGTGACGGTAGAGGGGAAATGTTAGGGGAAGGGACAAACCTAAATTGATGTGAGCTAGTATAGTAACCAAATAGCCTTTGATAGAGTTGAGTGGAAAAAAAGGATTCATGTAATCGACCTCATTAAATAGGACTTAAAGCTTAGTTTGGTTTGGTTTATTCGTGTGACAGCCTGGACTGCTTTTCTTCTTGTTGCCTAACTCTGATCTTAATTGGATATAATCAATGAATTTACATGCATTTGAGCTGTGAACTGGATTGTTGAATATTTACTGTATACGCTTTATCGATCTATGTGAATTTGGATAGGTCATTTTCTCCCCTCCTTTTATTGTTTATTTTTGGGTAATCTAGGGACAAGTCATTTCAACCTCCTGTTATCTTTGTTTCTTACTATACTCGTACTGATGATGTTACTTCATGGGTTAAGGTGTTCATTCAACTGAGCATTTAGAGGCTAATTGTGGTTGACTTAAAGATGTGTTTCACTTTCAATCATCCTGCCTTTTGAAATTTGGACTAATCATCTTTTAGCCTCTTAGGATTAAACATAATGCATTTATGTTGTTATTGACATGATTTTTGATAGTAGAAAGAAGAAATCAAAATCGGAATGGAAAGTTCATTATATTCATATAGAAATGCGTGCACAAATTTATATGCGTTCTGTGCTTAATTCGCCTACTATGAACATTTCCATTTGGAGTTTCTTATATGCTTTCTTTTCTTTTATTGCTCAAATATTCTATATTTCAACATTTTCAAGATTCCTCAGTTGCAACTTTTTCATTCCCCTGCAGGGGTTAGATCTGAAATGTTTAAATCTATGGGAACACCCGTTCATAGAAGTAAGTGGGAAACTGTAATGCAATGTCATATCTAGTATTTTATGCTTCTTATGTAAATATGATGAGGAATATGTTCTCATAGACGAATACTTACAAACCAGATTCAGGACAAGAATGAAGCAGCTCCGAGAGATGAAATCTTGGATGTGCTGAAACTAGTGTTGGAAGTTCACGTTTTACCTTTGGCTCAGATATGGCGAACATGCAGGGTTTGAGCCACATGAGAGGACTATCCTATCTGATGGAGGAAAATGGTGATATTTTTTTAAGGGCATCTGGGCATCATCACTTAAGAAAGGGTATGGGGGTTGTTGGGATGGCACGTAAGTCCCTTAATTTGGTATTCTGCGCCGATGTAACCTAATTCAGCATAACAGAATACCCCATAACACACTATGCTTGAGAGTTTGGGTTAAGTGGTTGTGGTTGTTTCTCAGTATGCTTGCGGAGTAGTAACCCTGGAAATGACATTTACATGTTAGAGTTCTTTTTGCCGGTGAGCAACAAAATTGGTGGAAATGTATGGACCTCATTGATGAAGGAGATATTGGGAACAATGAAGAAAAAAATCCAAAGTTTTAAGCTTGCTTCTGGAGAAGAACTGGGGGAAGAATTAATTGTTGAGTTATTGATTTTCAGTATGGTGAGAAAAAAATTCAAACTTTGAAGCTTTCTTCTGGAGAAGAGCTGGGGGAAGAATTATTTTATGAAGTTATTGATTTTCCCAATGGTGAAAAACTTAATTCTGTTCAAATATCCCAAACTAGGCCTGAACCATTACAAAATGGAGCAGATTTGATGGAGCTGGAGTCATCAGATCAACAATCAATGGATGCCGTAAACAATGAAAGCAATGTCATCGGTGTGGAACGAAGCAACGGTACTTGTTCACAGGGAAAAGGCACACGAAAGAAACTAAAAAGAAAGCAAAATAAAACTGGTGGTAAAATTGAAATTTTTTGGAGGATATATTACAAACTTCACAAATAAGAATTGGGGATGCTGCGAAGAGCCTCCATGATCAGCTTACACTCACAGCAATTTAAATATAATGTTGTTTGTGATCTTGCTTGCTATTTTCAACTAGACACCAGACAGACATTTCTTGTGGATAAATATTTGAGCTTTTTGCAGTAGCAAACATAAAGTAGTTTCTCTTATATGGATTGTTCTATTCTTTCTTTTTTTTTTTTTTTTTTTTTTTTCTAGTTTGCATATCTACATGGAAGCGCGCTTGTAGGAAGCTGGGTATCCCAAGGTGGTCACCTCACCATATAAACCAGATAAACAAGAATGGTGGGAATTCTGTTCAAATATCCCCAACTACTGGATCTCTGCCTAGGCTTGAACCCTTACAAAAGGAAGGTGACATGATGCAACTGAATTCATGGGATCAACAATCAATGGATGCCCTAAACATTACAAATGTTGTCGGTGCAGAACAAAGCACCATTTCTGTCACTTGTTCACAGGAAAAATACGCAATAAAGAGGTCAGAAAGAGAATGCAAAAAAACCGGCATTAGAATTGAAATTCCTCTTGAGGATTGTCACGACCCAAACCCACCCCTATAGGTTTAGCATCGTAACCGGCCAGTAATCCTGGGATTACCAAAGGCCTCTAAGACAAATTAACATAATATTAGGGGCTAGCGGAAGCAAGTAACAATATACAACGTCCATTGAGCTGCGCAGACTTATATGAGACAGAAAAATTTTAAACTTTTTATTTACACATATATACATTATCTTTAAGTCGTCATATGTATACATATTAGACTAAAAGGGACTTAACCCTACTTACAAAATTCACAAGACTTGTTCAACCAATACGCAAATAAAACTTAAACTTTAAATCACATAGCGATAATCACTTGACATGTCCGGAACCTCTACGGGAGGCACATAGGTTGGCTGACAAAACAGATTCTAGGCAGATGCCTCTAAGCCTGGTCACGCGCCTGATCACCTATATACAGAAATAATACAGTGAGCTAAAGCCCAGTGAATAATAACAGAGTAAAGGGTTTTAATGAATGATGTCCATCACAAAGTTAGAAATCAGAGTTTATATCAGAAACATAATCTTATCAGAAATAGAGTCTTATGCATATTCAGATTTCAAATCAAAAACAGATTCAGATACATGCTCATATTCATATTTATATTCAGATTTTGCATAAGATCATACGTGGTACACCCATTAGCTAAAAGATCCATCGGCCACGGTATTGTTACCCCCGGGCGAGGGCCATATGAACTAAGGGTGCCACAATACTTTCAGAAAATTGGACATTCATTCATAATTCATAACGTAGCATTTCAGAAAACAGAAGTTAAACATAACTTTACAGAGTTATTACTCACAGATAGCCGCAGAAGCAAATCAGACAGACTGGACATATCAGATAAATTAGGCAGACAATGGCGCGTGACCTACACAAGCACATAACATATACACATAGAAATACAATGTTCTTTCCTTGATCAAACTTGACTTTCCTGTCTTTTTTGCCCAAGTAGCCTGAGATTCTACTACATGTATTCTTTCTTTAGTTAAGTGAATTGGATTCTTATCTCACATATCCTTTCATTACTAAATCATTCTTTCCTGAATAACCCAATTTCTCACTTGGCTTCTTAATCAAGTATCACTAAGTTAATGACTTATTCTTTAATCAACTAATTAATGTTGATCGTTAACTTATTAATCTTTATTGAGCCATAAGTCATGTCTAGAATGCTTTGGAAAGAGATGAGAATAAAAATGTGAACTAAATGCAATTTTCCAAAATATGCTGAAAATGGGTCTCTGCTCGAGCGCCACTTTGGCCGCTCGAGCGGACTGTAAAATTTGAAAACTTCTGGAAGCTCGATTTTTACGCTCGAGCGAGACTTCCCTCGCTCGAGCGGACAGTGTAAATTCTGGAATTTTCAGAATTGAAATTGAAGTTCAAATTTGATATTCAAAGCCTCAAAACATGTAATTGTGGTACACAAATATAAAGGACCAATGTATAATTTAGTAACACTTTCGTTTAGAAAACATCCATTTAAAATCATGTTCAAATTGCCCAAATTTAGTTTTAATTCATCTTATTAATATCAACCCACAATTCTAAGATATAAATTAGACTTCCCAACCTCTTGAAATTCCATGATGTATGTAATACAAATAGACCCAATTTTTATTACTAATAACAAAATCAACTTAATTGTGAATTACACAAACCAATTTCTTAGAAATTCAACTTAACTTAATTTTTAACCTAAACTTAATTTATAAACATGGGTGTCCTAAAATGCATCTAAGTTGAATAAAATTCTTAATTTACATCACATGCATGGATTAAATAAAAATCTAATTATAAGATCAACACTTTAGGATTAGTTCCAAATTTCCATAAACTTGATTTTAGCTCCAAATCATCATTTCCTTATCAATTTCCTTCTAATCCCATAAAATTGATTTCTAACTCTTTTCTATCCCCTTAAATTATGAAATTGAAATTATAAAACTCTTAGAAAGTATTTGCATGTGTGAAATTATAATCAAAATCAAACCATCTACATCAAAATCCCTTTAATTCAAAATTAAGCTCAAATGTTGATGAATTTATAATTTACCACAACTTATTCTTCTTATGTCCAAACATGAAATTAATTCTTCAAATCTCCTAAAATTTCATTGATGCATGTAAAGATGAAGCTCAAATTTATGAGGAAAACACAAATTAAACTCAAAATAATTAATTTCTAATTTATTTTCTATAATCATCCACATGCATGCAAGGATGTGTTTCAATTTGTGAAGAATAATAGAAATCAAACTCTAACTAATTAATTTCCAAATATATATCCATGATCTTAACACATAATTCAAAATTCCTTCATCTTCTTACTAATTTCTATTAATTACATGATTTTGAGTCCAATTCCATCTTTAATTTCAAGTATAACATAAAGATTCTATAAAAATTAAGTATGAATCCAATACCTTAAACTTTAATTTCAGCCCTTAAATTGACTCTTCTCTACTTCCCCCTTTTTCTTCATCTCTTTCTCTAATCCATGGCTTTTCCTTTAGTCTTCTTCCATTTCCAGCAACTCACCTCTTCTTCAAGAACCAAGAAAATTGGGTTCTCTCTCACTCTCTTCCTTGCTCTCCCTACGGTTTCTCTCCCTTTCTTGAACACTAGCAGAATGTGACTTCAATGCTCTCGCTTGAATTTACATAATACACACACACATGCCCTCTCGTGGCCCCCACACATCCACACGTGCACACACACCTTAGGCCTTTCTAAAATTAAGTTGCTAATTCAGGTATTAATTAAATTAAGTCCCACTTAGTCTTAACAAATTATAATTAACCCTTAATCTTAATAAATTTCAATTAGCACATAATTTAATTAATCACAATAAATCACAAATCCCACATAATTTAATCAGTCTAATTTAACTTTCATTAGGGCCCAATTAATGATAACTAAAATTATCAATTTGAAATAGATTTTTAATCGAACTCCTAAAATGTTCCAAATAATAAATTAAACTTATTATCGTTATCAATTTTGATTTCTTAAATCATTTAGGTCTTCAATTTCTAATCCGACCTCAATTTTCGTCAATTAAGTTACATATTCAAATTGGTCACCTCATAATTACATTAAATTTATAATAACCACAATTCTCAATCCTCATGACTTAATCAACTCCAATTAGGACCTAATTAATCAAATCTCAATTTTACTAAACTGAATCGAATATTTAATTAAACTCCCAAATGGGTCCGTAATTAAAATTAAATTGATTCAACTTCCTATCTTTACTTCCTTAAGTCATTTGGACCCTTAATTTCTAATTCCAAATAAAATCCTTAATCAAATTATAATACTCGGCAATTAATTTCAAATCCTCTTAATTAATCAAGTACTAATCATTATACGTGATGGGGTTGTTACAAGGATATCCTACAAGCTTCGGAAATGAGCCTCAACAATGCTGCAAATATCCTCAATGGTAAGCTTACAGTCTCAGAAATTTAAATATAATGTTGCTTGTGATCTTGCAATGTATCTTCAACTAGACTGACACTAGTAGTAGTAGTAGAGAAATAAATTTAGTTGGATTCTCCTTTTTGCAGTTAGCAAATCTACATTGAAGCGTGTTTGTAGGGATTATGGTATTCAGAAGTGGCCACCTTTCAAGATAACAAAATTTAGTGTCGGATCTCTGCCTACTGGATCTCTGCCTAGGCTTGAACCCTTACAAAATGAAGGTGACATGATGCAACATCGACAATCAATGGATGCCTTAAACATTACGAATGTTGTCGCTGCAGAACAAAGCAAAATCACTGTTACTTGTTCACAGGAAAAATACGCAATAAAGAGGTCAGAAAGAGAACACAAAAAAACTTGAGTTAGAATTGCAATTCCTATTGAGGACATCCTATAGGCTTCGGAAATGAGCATCCACGATGCTGCAAATAGCCTCCATGGTCAGCTTAAACTCCCAGTAATTTAAATATGATGTTGTTAGTGATCTTGCTTGCTATTTTCAACTAGGCACCAGACAGACATTTCTTGTGGATAAATATTTGAGCTTTTTGCAGTAGCAAACAGAAAGTAGTTTCTCTTATATGGATTATTCTATTCTTTTTTTGCAGTTTTCATATCTACATTGAAGCGCACTTGTAGGAAGCTTGGTATCCCAAGGTGGCCACCTCGCCATATAAACAAGATAAACAAGAATGGTGGGAATTCTGTTCAAATATCCCCAACAACTGGATCTTTGCCTAGGTCTGAACCCTTAAAAAATGAAGGTGACATAATGCAACTGGATTCATTGGATCAACAATCAAGGGATGCCACAAAGAATAGAGGGGATGTTTTTTGTTCATAGGAAAAAGCCATACTGAAGATGCCATATAGGGAAGACAAAAAAACTGGTGTTAGAATTGCAATGCCTTCAGAGCATATCCTACAAACTTCAAAAGAGAGCCTTGAGGGTGCTGCAGAGCACCATGGCGGTAAAAGCTTACCCTTTTATGCTTTGTTTGGTTCACTAGAATGACATAGAATGGAATGATCATTCCTTTAGTCTTCTTATGGAATGGCCATCCATCATTCCCTAAAAATAGTGAAAAATGATTTCACTTACAATGCATTTTTCATCACCATTTTAGTAAACCAAACGTAAGAATAAATATTTTGATGGAATGATTAATTCCATTGCACTTCATTCCAATGAACCAAATGCCACCTCAGAGATTAAAATAGTAGTGTTGCTTGTTATTTTCAACTAGACAGACTCTCTTTGGTAGAGAAATATTGAGCCTTCGGTAGTAGCAAACTGGAAGTAGTTTCTCTCGTCTGTATTGTTCCATTTGCAGTAAGCCAATCTGCATTTAAATCTGCAGGCAGCCCCTATGTTATACCGAGGTGGCCAATTCGCATGCACAGGAAGGTTAGTCACTCTTGGCCATGTGTTAATCAGGAAACAATTCCCACAATTGAATTGCTATCTATTGCAATTATTGGTTTTTCAGAATAATAAGAAACTCGATTCTATTCAGGTATTCCCGATTACAAGATCCCTGCCTAGACCTGGACCTTTACGAAATGGAGATGATCAGATGATGCAGCTGGATTCATCAGATCAACAATTAATGGATGCCATAAACATTACGAATGTTGTTGGTGCAGAACAAAGCAACATTGCTGTTACTTGTTCACAGGAAAAAGGCACAATAAAGAGGTCAGAAAGAGAACACAAAAAAACTGGAGTTAAAATTGCAATTCCTATTGAGGATGTCCTACAAGCTTCAGAAATGAGCCTCAATGATGCTGCATATAGACTCAACAGTAAGCTTACAGTCCCAGAAATTTAAATATAATGTTGCTCGTGATCTTGCTAGTTATTTTCAACTAGACCGACACTTGTAGTAGAGAAATAAATTTAGTTGGATTCTCCTTTTACAGTTAGCAAATCTACATTGAAGCTTGAGGTTATGGTATTGAGAAGTGGCCACCTTCCAAGAGAACAAAATTTAGTTGCTCCCAGCCCTTTTATGAGAAACAAATCCAAAAATTGGATTCTGATCTGTCTTCTAATCAAGCATGGGATATAGTTACTCTCACAAAGCCACATGATACAACGACGAAAGATGCAGAAATTGTGACTATAAAGGCTAAATATGGCAATAATATTGTAATAAAGTTTCGGTTGTCTTCATCATCGGGTTTGGTAGAGTTGCAGCAGCAAGTGGCTTGGAGGCTGAACTTGGATCCCGAAACTTAGATGAAGAAGGTGACTTGATTTTAATAGCTTAGTGGATTTTAAAACCATTTCTAGAACGTTGGGCAACACTAGGATCCGACTGTTGCTTGAGCCAACGTTGCCAATTACACAATCTTGCTAATTAATCATTAGGTAATTTTTACATTTTTAATGTTAACGAATTGGACTTTGGACCTCTCATTTTATATATGTAATGGATGATTTTTGTAACGCCCTCAAAATAATACATAAAACCCATCAATATTGACATGCATTGATATAAGAAGTAAACGTCTTTCTATTCATCAGAGTAGTTCATTACAAAAAGTATTACATGTTGACAACAAAAGTAAACGTCCCATGGGCTTACAACTTTCTAAGCTAACACTTGGTTACAAGAAATGAGTACTAACTCATATACATATTCAGCCCTTGGCTTGAATTTACATGTAATACATCAAAAGAAAGCAAAACAACAAAAGGTATGTCTGCCTCTAGCCTCCCAAGCTATGTCCTTGGAGGTGGCATGCTACCTGTACCTGAAAATGATGTCCCATATAGGGTGAGTCACAGCCCAGCAGAAATATACTAAACCAGCTATAAACAATGACTAAAAGATTAGCAGTTGATAGATGGTCAACTCTGATATATCCACTTATATCACATTACAGTTTCATGACATTTAAGTCCATGTTACATTTCATTTCCCACTTCTTTTTCAACTTTGAGTTTGACAGCAAGGCTCAAACCTAGCCAAATAACTTAATGAGATTATGACTCATCTTTAAAACACTTTCGAAAATCATGATGGATACACATTTTGGTACTGTATCAATAATACGTAAACCACTTCCATTCTTCACGAAAGATACACATTTTGGTGCTGTATCAATATATCATAGAAACACTTCTATACTTCACAACTGATAACGATATACATTTTAGTGTTATATCAAATCAATTCAAACACTTCTATAATCCACACTTGATACACATTGTAGTGCTGTATCAATGTCAAACAAAATCCGGTTTAGAGATCCATCTCCTATCTTCCCCTAAACTATGGAGTACATCCCTTATCTCCTCCCACACACACAATGTATATAAACATAGATCATATACACAGTCAAATCAATACATATCGTTAATGTATTATTCCAACCGTCATATTCGATGACACGTTCCATTGATTAGTTTTAGTTTGCCTAATCATCATGCATTGTCTACAACAATCACAACTATCCTCCATCGATAACCCAAAGCAGTTATTTCTAAACAGAAAATAAATGCACAAAATGGATAGAATATCAACATTTCAACTAAGTGAGCGATAAATGATCCAACTACACCCTTTAATCCCATACGTTCCCAATTTCAACATTCTCAATTTAATTCCTCATTTCTCAAAATTAATTTCACAAATTAATTTATCAATGTAATTAGGGCATTTCCCGTAATTAACAAAACAACCCTAAGGTTCCATTTCTATCAATTACCCAACATTTATCTCATTTCTCCATGCCAACACATGCATATAGGTTTATATAAATAAAACCCCATCTTTTGTAAAATTACACAAAGACCCAAACTTTCTCATAATTACCCAACGACCCCCAACGTATCAAAATGCTAAAATTCAAAGACAAAGCTCATAAGAAAGAGTAGGATATCCCTACCTCGAAGTTAGAGCTCAAATGAAGATGAAGACCAAAATCCAACGTGCTCCAAATCCCAAGTTTTTCAGATTAAAACGAAGCCCTCAACCCACTCTATCTTTTTAACAAAGGACTTAGGGTAGATTCACACTAAAGAGAGATGAATCCCTAGAGAGAAAACAAGTATAGAGAGAGAGAGAGAGTCGGCTGCTAGGGTTTGGAAATGAAAGAAGATGAAAAAGTGATGTTTTCCCCACTACTGTCTGCTGATATACAATAGGCTCGCTCGAGCGACCAGACACAAGAAACCTACCTCGCTCGAGCGAAGGACGTCTCGCTCGAGCCACCAATTCAAACCCTCAGGTCTGCAACCAGACGCACGCTCGAGCGACAGACCGCTCACTCGAGCGAAGAACAAACCAGCTCGCTCGAGCGAAGAAAATCTCGCTCGAGCTAAGAAATGCAACTCTCAGGTCCAGAACCAGACGCAATCGCTCGTTCGAGCGAAGGGACTCTGGCTCGATCCACCAGACACAAAAACTCAACTCTCGCTCGAGCAAAGAAACCCTAGCTTGAGCGAAGGACCAAAACAAAGAGCTCGCTCGAGCGACAAACTGCTCGCTTGAGCGAAGGACCAAAATTCTGGACAGCAACCACTTGTTCCCAAACACAACCAACCTGTAACAAACATGCCCAACACATCCTATAACTCAAATACAAAGTATGAAAGGACGTAAACAAAATATAAACAACTGCTAACATCCACGGAACCAAGTCCGGATCACTGTACAACAAGGGGTAGAACCCGAGATCACTATAATTTTCATTACCTATTAAATAGTTATAAAATAAGAATATAAATTTATAATTAATTTAAATTAAAAGAAATCTTTACAATTACGGTTAGATGATGAAATAGATCTCTTCTTTACAAATATAGAATATAAATTATCACAATCCGAAAGAAATGAGATTCAATCCCTCCTAATCGGAGGTGTACATTTATTCCTCTTAAAAAAAATGAAAAAAAACCACGTTTTGAGAAAAATTAGACGGTGTTTATTGAAATATGAACGTGGGCAAAATTTGTGCCCACCCACCCCCACCATCATATATGTGTATAACATACAAGTGCATGGTCAGAATTGTTTAATTGTATAGATTTTTTCCCAAGAAAATATCATTTTGCTCATTAAAGTTTTACGTATTTTTTAATTTGATCTCAAATTTTGTGTAATATTATTGTCTTTTTAAACTTTTAAAATCTTGATTAATTTGATCATGTCGTCACATTTTGTTTATAATCAAATAAACGTGATATCAAATTTCATTTTACTTTTCAAATTATACTTTAAAAATCAATTAGTTCCTCGAATATTTTTAAAAAAACATTTAATATTTAATTAATAAATTTTTATCTCAAAAATGAAAATTTTAAATTTTCAATAAAAAAATTTAGTATCAATCCTGTTGAGTATTCTTTAGGCAGTAATTGAATTTTGAATTTTTTTCTCACTCAATTTTGAAATTATTTTTAATTACTCAATTCTATTTAAATTAATTTGAGGAATAAATTAATTATAAATTGTGTGCGCGCACACATATAGAGTAGTCAAAAAAAATTTCAGTTCAATAAGTTTTTTTAGGATCGACTCAAGATAATTTGTGACCTACGGGTATGAGTACTAGTACTAGTACGTGTGTGTGTCAATTTCCGACCACACTGTCAATCAAGCGCTAAACTAGAGAACACTGGTAGAATAGATTAAGCCCAAACGACCTGTCACAAAAAGAAGAGATTCTGGCGGTGGTTCGTCCACTCGGGGACACTTCGACGATCAAGTCAATTATCTCTCAAAGATAGCAAAAGTGCTTAACTCACTATTCAGAGTATAAAAAGCATACCTTAGACCTATGAGAGTGCCTCTCTTTTATAGCCAACACAAACCTAATCCCAGTAGAAGCCTAGCTTCAATGGATTTATGATTACTGCTAATCTTGGACTCCCAGTAAGATTGGAATAAACTCTCTAAGAGTCTTATCTTTACCCAAACTGAAATCCTCTCTCATTCTAGGACTCTTGTCCCTTATCCGCTTATCCCGGATTCTAGTATCTTCGCAGATAACCTCGACCTAGCCGAGATGATCAGCCGAGATAATCTCGGCGTCATGACCAGGACACGCGGCATCTCGGCTGGCACTTCGGTGACACCTCGGCCACATGTTGTCATTCAAAAATTATGTCCCCACAGTACGATATGGGTACGTTGATACAGTAATATTAAAAAAAAAGTAAGGTACAGGTACGGTTTAATACGTTTAAAAAAAAGTATTTATTTTTAATTTGGAATAATACAAAAATTAATTAAATAGTTTAATTTATTAAGATCCAACATACAATTGACATTAAATGCCAAAAGTACATGTATAAAATAAATCAAAATTAAATGTCATTATATTAAATAACTTATCAATCATAACTTAATTTTAAAATAATGCTAAGTATAAAACTAAAAATGAAAAAAGAAAAGTCTAATAAAATGAATTTTATTTTTGTAGCAGAAGAAAATATTGTTTCGACTGAGGTACAGCACGACTTGGGTATATACTTTGTATGTCTGGGTTCGTCAAAAATTAAGAAGAAAAAATTTGAGTACGCATTTTGTGTACCCGATATGTATACAGAAATTTCATATGTCGCTAAGTACTCGTCATGGGTATGACATATTTGTTAAAGTACACATGCTTCATGGTCTCAAAATAATTCTGAATGAGAATTTTTTTATTTTTTTATTATTTTTTTGTGAAGTGTATATTACTTAAAATTTAATTTTTTTTTTCATTATTGAGATAAAAAAATTATTTATTAAATATTTAAATTTAATTTTATTAGTTTTTGAGGTGGCTAATGATTTTTAAAGTATAGTTTGAGAGCTAAAATGAAGTTCCAAATGAAATTTGGTATCACACTAACAAGTTTTGTTTGATTGTAGACGGAATGTGATGACAAAAGTCAAATTGATCAAAATTTGGAAGGCAAACTGATATTATACAAAGTTTGGAGATCAAATTAAAACAAATATGAAAATTTGAGTGGCAAATAAATGCTCAAAAGACTATTCTATTGAATCCATCGGACTGCTAGTCCTAGGATATATTGTCCTCAGACTATTTGGTTGAACTGGATTTATATCCTATGTTTGTTTAATCATGGGATTAGATGTATGGATTGGACTGTTCTATTGAATCTTATGTTTGTTTGGAATATTATAGAGAAGGATAAATGCTCAAAAGACTATTTTGCTCTTTTGAATTATGTACTAAATAATAGGAATCTTAAATCTGAATTATAAATTTTATTTTATTTTTTTACTAGAACTTTTAAAAAATTAAATAAATAGAATATTAATAAAAATTACGCAAATTTATTTTAATTTGGAGTTGAGATTTTTAAATTTTATTTTACTTTACTAGGTATAATTAATACCATATTATTAAAATAAATAATTTAATAAAGTATAAATAATTTAATAAATAAATTCTATTAAGTATAAATAAATTTATTAAGTATAATAGTATAAATAATTTAATAAATAAATTTTATTTTTAAAAAGATATTAAATATTAGAGGGTCAAAAATGTAATTTCACGACCTAATCCCCATGGGATGATTTATCCTATGGATTGTGTCCCACCCTCCCCCCATGGGATTAAACAATCCCATAGATTTGAGATTTATAGTCCGGTGCAAAAATTTTCAATCAAACAACAGATTATTAGTCCGGATGGACTATTAATCCTATCTCATGCTTGAATCCTTCCAAACAAATAATGTATTATTTTGTTTGGTTAAATTTTTAAAAAGTAATTTTTAGACCCTTGCAGGGTACGGGTTATTATTGTTGTAAATTTAAATTTAAAAATTACAAATTTTTTCAAAATCTATTTTCTAATTTCTTTTTGAAAAAGATAATAATAAAAAAAAGTACTTATCATTTTATATGATTTTGCCTTTTTTGAGAGCAAAATAATATTTAAATTTTAAAAATATTTTTTGATATTTATTTTTGTTAAATTAATTTTTATTTAAAAAAATTACAATATTAATTTTGAAAAAAAGAGAATCAATTTTAAATTATGTTTTATTGGGCCAACCTACCAAAAGTATAATTAAGTTTCAGTGGTATGGTGGGAAAATAAATAACAAATCGGCGTTTACTTTTTGAAAATTTTTTTACAATATTTTTTGAACAATATTAATATAGATTTATATATTAAAAATTATATTATGTATTTTATTAAAATAAAGTAGAATAAAATTTGTTTTGTTTTCTAATTGAAAAAGTGAGATGTGTATATTGTGCACAGAGAGAGAGAGAAGCACAAGGACAGTTGGAAAGAAAAGTGTGCATGTGTGTTAGTGTGTGTTGTGCAAAAGAGTTCGGATCATTGGCCGCACTTTCCTACTGCCTTCTCTGCGATGACTTAAAACGATGTCGTTTTGGAAGTTTATTTTTATTTTTATTTTTCTTTTTTTCCTTTTGCTTTTCAATCTCATTTGAGCTTTTGAAGCCTAACCCCTATTTAGAGAGACAAACTCTTGAGGCGATTAGAGAGGTGACGAACGAAGATCGAGGCGACGAACATAGAGGGTAATGGAGGCAGGGGACCTGGTTTCTGTAGCTAGGCAACGGAGGCTAGGTGAGGAAAGGCGGCGGTGAGGAGAGGGAGGCGATGAGAGATGAACAGAGAGAGATGACGAACAGAGAGGGCGAGGCGGGCGGCCGACGTGACTCCTGCACTGAGGCGACGGTGGCGAGGCGAAAAGAGGCGGTAGCGACGACGAGGTTCGTTTGTGGATATTTTCTTACTTATATATATATTGAAGTTGCTAAAGCATAAACTTGAATTTTTGTTAAAACATAAACTTGTTCAATGGTTTTAACATGTAAATCGATATTAAAAGAGGATTTGAAAAAACATTTATCCACTAGTCATAATTTGATTCATATCGGTTTAATTCAAGTTGCAGTCAAACACTTAACTATGCAAGGCCATAATTCTTCTATCTTATTATGTTTAAGAGATGCTCGGTTTATTGAATATTATGATAGTTTAATGGGCATGATGGAATCCGATCTCCACAAAGGACCTGTCCATTTTAATTGCTTCCCTGATTTTACTTTGAGTCTTTGTGATCCTCACACACTAAAAGCTTTAACATTAAATCTCCAAATTTTCAGTGCCTTTACTAAAATGCTTGGAGGTGCACGCTTTATTGCTTTAATATTGTTAGGACCTTTTGTTGTCAAATTCCATGAATTAAAACCAAGGTTGTAACAAGAGTTCTTTAAGAAGTTGGTTTCCTTCAAAAACAGGATTACTTTGGAGATTCTACAAGAAGTTGGAACTCTGCAAGAAGTTGGTTTTTTGCAAGAAGTTGGTTTTCTTTTCCAACTAGGATTGCTTTGGTTTTTCTATAAATAGTTGGGTTTCTTCCAAATCTATGCTATGGATTTAATGGATTAAAGTCCTCCAGATCTTCTTTTTGGTTCTTAAAGGTTTATATCTGGGGATATTTTGTTATTTTCTTTGATGTCTTATTGAGTATTCAACTCATGATCTGAAAAGGCTACATCAAAGGTTTTGTTTGTTACACAAAAGAGAGAGTTGTTCTTCAGTTGTGGATTCTGAAGAATTCGAGCCTGAAGCTTCAGTTGTGAATTCTGGGGTGGCTCATCAAAGTTGTTCTTCAGTTGTGGATTCTGAAGAATTCGGTCTGAAGCTTCGGTGGTGGAATCCGGAGTGGCTCATCAGAAAGACAATTCCGTGGTGAAGATGGGGTTGGAAGAGGCACATAGAGGTTGGTTCAATTAGGCGTTGTGGATTCGCTAGATAATTGAGAGTGATACCTGTGTAATTCCTTTATATCTTCTTAGTGGATTGTTCTGGTGGCTGTGGCCCGTGGTTTTTTTATCACAATTGGAAGGTGTCCAATTGTGGTTTTTCCACGTAAAATCTTTGTGTCTCTTTCTCTTGATTGTTTGATTGGGATTTTTATATTCTGCTTAAAATTGATACATAATCACAAATCAACATCTAGGAGGTTTCTAGATTTTTCAAATATATCGAATTTATTACAAGTGTATTAAAATTAATCTTAATGTCCATGCCTTAGTTAAAAGTCCCAAAGATAAAACCCTACTCATTATATATATATATATTTGGTCTTCGTTATCATTCTCTTTTCTTTCCTTTTTCTTCCCTTTCTTTGTTTCTTTTATGTTGGATACCAGTAGCCCACCATTGGTCACTATATTCCCGTTTTTCTTTTCAATGATCTAGTGATTGCAAGTGTTCTAAAATAAAGGGACAACCAGATTAATTTGGGGATATAGAAGACCTAACCAAGTGTGGCTAACCACATGCCCATACATATTGAACTAGGTTGGGTCATTTAGATCTTACTATATACTTTCTATGAAATTTTTCTTTCAATTTTTTTTGTTTGTTTTGGATGTCTCTATAATTCAGATTCAAACTAAGGTGGATGTTTTGAACAAAATAGAGGCCTCTGTTTCCTTCAAGCAATCAATTTTTCCTTGTCTATAAAATTGGCCTAATCAATTTGTGATCATCTCTGATTCATGCATCTGCAACATTAATTAAGATGCTGAAATTTGAATCTCTTTGGGGTATAATATTTCAAATACTTTGGGGTATAATACAAAAATTCATAATCTATATGATACGGTTTCAATTACTTTGGCATATAATATTTTTTGTGTTTGTGTAGGAGCTTTTAAAATTTGTGTTAGTTCCTTTAAAATTTGTGTTAGTTCCTTTTTTGTTTTTTTTTTTGTTTTCTTTACTTCTGACTTTGCTTTGCTCCTCTTCTTCTTCATGTTGCTGTTTTTTTTCTTCATGTTGGGGTAAGATTATAAAAATAGTATAGATGTTGAATTGAACTAGGGGATTGTTGAAATTGTACTCTGATTTTCTCTCTCTCTCTCTCTCTCTCTCTCTCTCTCTCTCATTTTCTTTTCTCTGTTTTGTGAGTTTTCATTTGTGCTTGATTATGAAATTCAACAGGTATGTATGTATGTATGAAATAGGGGATTGCAAGCTCCATGAAAAATCAATTAACCAACAAAATCATTTCTTTGAGCTATAACTCTGCAAAAAGAAACTAATATAACAAAATTCAAAGTGCAGAAGAATAAATTAGTGAATCAATTTGGCTACAAACACTAAAGGTAAGTAGTTCCTGGAAAAAAAAAAAATTTATTGGCAAACTAAAATTTCCTCATGATTAACTAATCACGTGTTTCAAGAATGTATTTTTTAGTGATATTATGTTTGAAATACATGCTAATCATTATATATTTCTTGATATTATAGCCTCGGAGGAGCAGACTAATTTGAGTAGGCTCGGAGGAGCACAGATGTTTTCGAGGCTTCAAGGAATAGCACTGACCGGAGAAAGAAACCAAGGCACAACACCGATAGGCCAAAAAAAATGAAATACTACATCCAGAGGAGATGAAGTTGACACTTGAGATCACTTTTGGGGGTGCTTGTATTTGTATGGGGTCTCATGTAGTTTTTATTTGTACAAAACAACCTTCTATCTTTCTTTCTTTATATTTGTATGGGGTCTCATGTACTTGTATTTGTATAGTATTAGTTTTTATAATGAAACCTATCCAGTCAAGAAATGGTTTTCAATTGACTTAAATTTTTATTTTGTTTCAATTTGAAAGCTCAAGAAATTTTATATAGGTCGATACTTGCTATCATTTACTTTCTTGGTTAGACCAAATACTTGATAACATTTGTAGCCCAATGGTAAACAAGTATAGTAATCTAGTTGTGTTTTGATTCATGTGTGTTTCTCACAACATTGTGATTGAATCTGTTTTCAATAGCCATTTCATGTGGAGAAATAGTGTTCTTTTTCTTTTTCTTTCTTTAATTGAAAATTGAACTTCTTACTCAAATTCAAATTTAAATTTATAATCCAAACACAACAAAAATCAATTCCTAGAAAGATGAAAATGTAGTAATAGTTCGCTCCACAAGCAGAGAGTTCTGCTACTTATTCCCTTCTTCTCTCCCTCCCTCTATCTCTCTACATTCACACCCGATCAATTGAAGAAACTGGAAATATTAAACTCACAAATCAATTAAGTTATTGTTGTACAATCTTCACTGTTTTTAATGAAATAAATTCTGTTTGTGTACAAAACAACAAATGGAATACAAAAGAAAATAGGAAATGAGAGAGATTGTTTGATTACAAAAATCAAACCAATAAATAAAAATAAATAAATAAAAACAGATTTTTTATTTTGTTACAAAAGCAAAATCAAAATTTGATTTAAATAAATAAAACAGAAAATTAACAACTTACTTGATTAATTTCTTGAACAATATTCTAATCAAGTCCAGTGTTTGACACTGTGTCCTTAAGACAGATTCGTCCTCTCCATGGTGCTTTCAGATTTTCGGACGTTTATCTCCCAGGATAAAATGATCAACAACGAATAAATGTAGCACTACAATTTATTTGCACAACAAACACACTATGTGTTTATACACTTTCTCACAAGAACAATAATACAGCAAAATGTAGAGTAATGCAGTATTTTTCTGGATGAAAATTGTGAATGAAAATATCAAATGAGGGCTGCCTATTTATAGATGGAGTGGTGGCTTTTCAATTTGAATCCAACAGGTAACAAATCTATTTTGAACAGATACAGTACCTGTTCAGCATTGTTTAAACAGATTCAACCTGTTCGGTTTGAATTTTGAATAGATAACCGAATCTAGTTTGAATTTCAAACAAATAAAACAGTTTTGGATTTGAATCTGGACAGACTCGGATCTATTTGAACCTGTACAAAATTCTGAAGAGGTGCGACAAATTTGAATTCAAAAATTGAAATTTAACTGGATAGATTTTATTTTATCAAAAAATAAAATTGAATTCAAATGTTTTTGGCCCAAAAAGATAAGTATTGGGCCGGACAAGCCCAACCCAACCTCACACCATGCACCCGGGCCCAAGCCTAGGCCCAGGCCAACCTAGCCCGCTTGACAGACGGAAGGACGGACGGCGACGTACGCGTGTAGTAATTTTGGGTCCAATGGGTCTAGCCCATTTTGCTCATAATCTCCCTCTCTACAAAACTTGGGTGCCCCTTGGGGCCTACCCAAAGTTCCAACTCCAAGCCTTATAAACCCATTCAAAATTTCTCACCAAATCAATGTGGGACAAGCCAATATTCAAATCTAAAGGAATTTTCACCAAAAACTCCATTTTCATGGAGCTCACTTTGGCTTCAATTTTTCATTCACCCAATAATGGTTTTGAGAAACCAAATATACCACGTGAATCACAACGTGGTATAAAATGCGTTACCACTTTGACCAGCGAAATTCGGCACATGGGTCCCACATCAAAATTAGACCAAAGTTTAGGAAAAAAATTGTTTTTCCAGATTTTCCCAAAACCATTTCTAACAATCCCCAACATGAATGGAATTTGATGACAACGGAAATGCAACAAATGCAGAATTTGTTGAAAGAGTATAAATCAAAAATATCTTGCATTAGGATACGTAGCTTTCGGCCTTGAACCTTCCCTAGTGATAACCTATCGGACTTAGTAGCTAACCAATGGATGCGATGCCTTGAATTGTTCAGCCGTTTGTGTAAGCGAAGACAATAGATTTCACACAAAATATCTTTAACACATCGTGGTTCTCACTGTTGTGTTCATTTTGGCCTTGAACGCTCCTGGTTTTCATGAGTGCTTCTAGAGAATTTAGCCTCTTTATTCTCATAAAACTATCCCCAGTTCGACACTTATATAGGTGATTCTTATTGTGAGTATCTCCTTATACTCGGCTTGATTTTTATGCCTAAATCAAGATATAAGTAATCATTTAAAGCAAAGCTTATCCTTAGACCCCTACATACAACATATGTTACAGATATCACTTGCATCATAGGAATGGGTAGAGAATTTTAATCCCTTGGTGATTTCTAGCGAGCCACACATAACTTAGTTGTCCCTTTGAACTTAGTTCTTGGGATCTCTAGTCATATAAGTAGGTTACCATTATGATGACTCTTATGTAATAGGCTTTAATCCCATCCCCTTCGATGAACTATACACTTGCTCTTTTGTCAAACCTTTTGTTAACGGATCCGCAATATTCTCTTTAGATTTTATATAATCTATTGAGATTATTTTATTTGAGAGCAATTGCCTTACGGTATTATGTCGACGATGAATATGTCGTGACTTACTATTATACATATGATTATATGCGCTGCCTATTGCAGATTGACTATCACAATGAATGCAAATAGCTGGCACAAGTTTTGGCCACATTGGAATATCTTCTAAGAAGTGATGGAGCCATTCTACTTCTTCTCCTGCTTTGTCTAAAGCAATGAACTCAGATTCCATTGTGGATCGTGCAATGCATGTTTGTTTCGTGGATTTCCAAGAAACGGCAGTGCCTCCCAGACTAAAGACATATCCACTAGTGGATTTTGAATCTTTAGTATCCGATATCCAATTGACATCATAATAACCTTCGAGTACTGCTGGATATCGAGTAAAATTCAAACCATGATCACGGGTTAATCTTAGATATCTAAGAACCTGAATGATCACTTTCCAATGGTCTTCTCCGGGATTACTAGTGTACCGACTCAATTTACTGACAGCATAGGCTATATCAGGACAAGTACAATTCATTAGGTACATTTGGCTTCCAATGATTTAGGAGTATTTTAACTGAGACACTACATCACCTTTATTTTTTGATAAATAATGACTGATGTCTACAAGTGTTCTAGCTACATTCATATCATCCTTGATAAATTTATTAAGAATTTTCTCAATATAATGAGATTGAGATAATGCATACCCATTAGATGTTTTAGTAATTTTCATTCCTAATATAACATATGCAAGCCCCATATCTTTCATGTCAAATCTTCTATTCAGCATTTGCTTAGTTGATTTGATCATGTTTTGACTGCTTCCAATGATAAGCATGTCATCCACATAAAGACAAACTATGGCATATCCTTGGTCAGTGTTTTTAACATAGACGCAATTGTCACATTCGTTTATCTTAAACCCATTAGTAAGCATAGCATGATCAAATTTTTCATGCCATTGCTTAGGTACTTGTTTTAATCCATAAAGAGATTTTACAAGCTGACAAACTTTCTTTTCTAGCCCCGGCACTACAAACCCTTTGGGTTGCTCCATATAGATCTCTTCATTTAGATCACCATTTCAGAAAGCTGTCTTAACATCCATTTGATGTATTTCTAAATTATATAACGCTGCTATGGCAATAAGCATGCGGATGGATATTATTCTTGTCACAGGGGAATTTGTGTCAAAATAGTCCAGACCTTCCTTTTGTCTGTAACCTTTTACTGCAAGTCTTGCTTTATACTTGTCTATTGAACCATTTGCTTTCATTTTTCTCTTGAATATCCACTCATATCCAAGAGGTTTAGAACTGGGTGGAAGATCCACCAATTCCCAAGTATGATTTTGCATAATGGATTCAATTTCATTATTAACAACCTCTTTCCACAAAGGTATTTCAGGACCTGTCATTGCTTCCTTAAAGCTTTGAGGTTCATTTTCTAACAGGTATGTCAGAAAATCTGGACCAAAGGATTTTGATGTTCTTGCTCTCTTACTTCGTCTTGGTTCATCATCAGTTAAATCCTATTGGTCGAGACCATTACTAGTCTCTTGTGTTTGATTGTCATTAGTCTCTTGACTTTGTATACAATCATAAGTTCTTTTCTGTGAACTTAATTCATGTCCTTTCTTGTAAGGAAAGGCATGTTTAAAAAACACAGGTATGTTTGGTTTGGCTTTGAGAGAGTAGTTTTAAAAAATTATTTTGGGGAGAGAGTTCAGAAATTTTTTTCGTTTGTTTGGTTATGTATTTTGAAAGTAGTTTTGGAGTTTTGGAGTTTGGAATGATTTGATATTTTGTTGTAATTGAGTAGATATATGTGAGAGAAAAAGTGATTGAGAATGAGAGAGGAGAGAGAAAAAGTGATTGATTGATGTGTAAAAGAGAGAAAGTGATTTTAGAAATTGTTTTGAAAAAATTACAAACTAAACAAGTTTTTTAGAAATTTTTTCCCAAAATCACTCTATAAAGCCAAACCAAACATACCAGCAGCATTCCTTGACTCTATAATAGTGTTCACATTTATATCAGGTATTTCTGATTTATAAGTCAGAAATCGATATAAACTACTATTTTGAGCATAACCAATAAACACACAATCCACTGTTTTTAGTCTAATCTTAGTCTTTTTAGGAACAGGAACTTCAACTTTTGCCAAACACCCCCACACTTTTAAGTATTTGTAGGAAGGTGGTCAACCTTTCCACAATTCATAAGGAGTGCTGTTGGTTTTCTTGTGGGGTATTCTTTTAAGAACATTATTAGCAGACAATATTGCTTCCCTCCACAAGTTATGCGGTAAGCCTGAACTTAGTAACATGGCATTCATTATTTCTTTAAGGGTTCTATTCTTCCTTTTAACAATTCCATTTTGTTGTGGAGAATAGGGTGCTGTAGTTTGATAAATAATGCCATGTTATGCACAAAATTCATTTAGTGATGCATCATATTCACCACCCCTATCACTTCTAACCATTTTAATGGCTTTACCAAGTTGATTTTCAACTTCTGTTTTGTAGAGTTTAAACATTTCTAAGGCTTCATCTTTGCTTCTAAGTAAGTATACATAACAATATCTTGTGCAATCATCGATAAATGTTATGAAATACTTTTTGCCTCCTCTAGTTTGAATAAATTTAAGATCACATACATCAGTATGAATTAATTCTAGAGGTTCGATTTTTCTTTCAACCAATTTAAATGGAGCTTTAGTTAGTTTCGCTTCTACACAAATCTCACATTTGTGATTAGGATCAATTTCAAACTTTGGTATATAATCCAAACCAATTAATCTACGCAAAACATCAAAATTTACATGTCCTAATCCACCATGCCATAAATTCGACTAAAAAATATAAGCCAAAGATGTGTTATTCTTATTAATAGCAACTTTTGGTACAACCGTCATTACATTCAATTTGAAGAGACCATCACTCATGTATCCCTTATCAACATACATATCACTCTTTGTTAATACAAATTTATTAGACTAAAAAACAAGCCTAAAACCATTTTACTTAGCAAAGAACCAGAAACTAAATTCTTCCGGATGTCAAGTACATGCAGTACGTTATTGAGGGTAAGTTCTTTCCCTGATGTCATCTTCATGATCACCTTTCCTTGTCCAGCCACAGTAGAAGTAGAAGAATTTCTCATGAAAAGTTCTTCACCATTTGCAGCCTCATTGTAAGTTGTGAACATCTTCTTGTTCGCACAAATATGACGAGTTGCTCCAATGTCAACCCACCATTTCTTGGGATTTCCAATCAAATTGGCCTCAGACACCACAGCAGAGAGATTGATGTCATTTACCCCCTCAGAGATGTAATCTAATTCTGTCACATTGGCTTGATTGGTGGTCTTCTTACTTGTGCTTCCGCGATCCTTCTTAGGGCGGCGACAGTCAGAAGCTCGATGTCCAGTCTTGCCACAGTTATAGCGTTTACCGTTGAACTTTTTATTGCCATTGTTGTCGCCTTGTTTAGGACCATCTCCAGTAAACTTCCTCTTTTTGTTATGTGGCTTGTGCACTTGTTCAACCACATTAGCCTTGGACTCAATAGAATTTTACTATTCCTCTTTTCAGCCTTTCAGTTATCTTTCTCAATTCTCAATCTTACAATCAATTCATCCATTGTCATCTCCTTGCGGTTATGTTTTAAATAATTTTTGAAATCTTTTTAAGCCGGTGGTAACTTTTCTACTAAAGCAGCGACTTAGAAAGACTCGCTAAGAGACATACCTTCAGAATGAATATCATGCAAAATTATTTAAAAATTTTGAACTTGAGAAATTACCGTTTGGGAGTCTACCATAACGAAGTCCAGAAATTTACCGACAACAAATTTCTTTGTGTCGGCATCCTCTGTCTTGTATTTTTTCTCCAAAGAATCCCATAATTTGTTTTGCTATTTTGAGAGGGCTGTAAACATTATACAACATGTTGTCAAGGCCATTGAGGATGTAATTTCTACATAGGAAATCAGAATGCTTCCAAGCATCCACAGCGACAACAACTTGCCGATCACTTTCATCCTCTCTCAGTACTAGAGCCTCTTCACGGAGAAACCGGGCCAAATTTAGAGTTGTAAGATAGAACAACATTTTCTATTGCCATATCTTAAACTTTGGGCCATTAAATTTTTTTGATTTTTCTCCATGATTTATTGGAACTTGAACATGGTTCTGGATAGGGACCGGAGTCGGTGTTACAATTGGAGTACCAGTTTTAGTTACAGTAGCCATAATATCTGATTACAAAAATCAGTAAAAAACCAAAACATAAATTAATTTTCTAGTTACTAAAACCAGAAAATAAATTATAACACAAAATAATTTATTTTCTTTGTTACTAAAACTATAAAAATAAAATGCCACAATAATTTTCTGTAACACAAATTAATAGTCTGCAATTGTTAATGACACCAGTATATTACTACTAGTTGTCAAAGAAAATAAACAGTATATTACTACTATTTGTCAAACAGTATATTACTACTGTTTGTATTTTCCAACCAGAATATCACTTTATGAAATTACAGAAAATTAAATACAATGAAGACACCAAAAATAATTATGTCTTAAGATTGTTGGACAATCTTCACTATATTTAATGAAATAAATTCTGTTTGTGTATTAAACAACAAACGGAATATAAAAGAAAATAGGAAATGAGAGAGATTATTTGATTACAAAAATCAAACCAATAAATAAAAATAAATTTTTTATTTTGTTACAAAAACAAAATCAAAATCTGATTTAAATAAATAAAACAGAAAATTAACAACTTGATTAATTTCTTGTACAATATTCTGATCAAGTCCAGTGTTTGACACTGTGTCCTTAAGATAGATTTGTCCTCTCCACGGCGCTTTCAGATTTTCGGACGTCTATCTCCCAAGATAAAATGATCAACAACGAATAAATGCAGCACTACAATTTATGTGCACAACGAACACACTATGTGTTAATACACTTTCTCACAAGAACAATAATGCAGCAAAATGTAGAGTAATGCAGTATTTTTCTGGACGAAAATTGTGAATGAAAACATCAAATGAGGGCTACTTATTTATAGATGGAGTGGTGGCTTTTCAATTTGAATCCAACAGGTAGCAAATCTGTTTTGAACAGATATAGTACCTGTTTGGCACTGTTTGAACAGATTCAACCTGTTAGGTTTGAATTTTGAATAGATAACCAAATCTAGTTTGAATTTCAAACAGATAAAATAGTTTTGGGTTTGAATCTGGACATATTCAGATCTATTTGAACCTGTACAAAATTCTGAAGAGGTGCAACAAATTTGAATTCAAAAATTGAAATTTAAACTGGACAAATTTTATTTTATCAAAAAATAAAATTGAATTCAAATGTTTTTGACCCAAAAAGATAAGTATTGGGCCGGACAAGCCCAACCCAACCTCACACCACGCACCTACGCCTAAGCCCAGGCCCAGGCCAAGCCACTCGACCGAACGAACGGACGACGACGCGCGCGTGTGGTAATTTTAGGTCCAATGGATCTAACCCATTTTGCCCGTAACCTCCCTCTCTACAAAACTTGGGTGCCTCTTGGGATCTACCTTAAGTTCCAACTCCAAGCCTTATAAACCCACTCAAAATTTCCCACCAAATCAATATGAGACAAGCCAATATTCAAACCTTAAGGAATTTTCACTAAAAACTCCATTTTCATGGAGCTCACTTTAGCTTCAATTTTCCATTCATCCGATAATGGTTTTGAGCAACCAAATATACCACGTGAATCATAATGTGGCATAGAACGCACTACCACTTTGACCCGCGAAATTTGGCACATGGGTCCCATCTCAAAATTAGACCAAAGTTTAGGAAAAAATCTATTTTTTCAGATTTTCCCAAAACCATTTCTAACAGTTATATCTTCATAAATAGCCAAACAAAATCGTAACAAATTGATGTCCAATCCCAATGCGTGAAACACAATGTTGAACTTGTTTCTACATAAAGCATTCAGCCCTTTGTACATTTTGTTTTATTTTGTTTCCTCTATATTTCCAACCCTTTGCCCACTACAATCCACAAGCAATAAACTTGCAATAAACTCGATTTGTAAATAAAACAGTGCATATTTTTTTAAGAGAATAAAAATTTACAAAAGAGAGAAAATAGAAAGATCACCCACATAAAATTTTCATTGGATGAAAGGACCAGTTGGCCAAAAGGCAACATATCAATTACCATGCACAACCAAAAAAAAAAAAAAAAAACAGACTAAACACCACCACCTAAACATTAATTCTAACAAACCAAAAACTAATTAGCTCAATTGAATTCCCATCCATCAATTAGTAGCCAATCTAATAGTTTAAAGCATCAAACATCATCTTCTTCTTACAACTGGTCACAAGTTGATAGCATCTGCCCAAACCCTCACCTAAATTGATGACTTGTCTCCAAACCTCCAGTTATATCACAAGTGTTTAGATTAATAACTTGACAAATAAAAAATATAAATGAAGTTAACAAGGATCAATTTAAGAATAATAGTCTGTTTATTGAAAACCAATTAAGTCAGAAAGAAAATTTTAGTTTGCAACAAAAATTCTCCAAGATCATTGGTTTGCAACACAAAATGTGATACAAATACAAGAAATGCTTCCAAAATGCAAAATAGAAATTTCAGTAAAAAAAAATGGGTCTATAAAAGCACTTTCATACCCCCTCTAGAAGAACCGCCATTAGAGAGAGAGAAGAAAAATCACAAGCAAAGCAAGTGACGTTTGAACAAAGGTAGAGAAGAGAACCCAAGTCTCTATATCTTTCTCTCAATCTTAGATTTTCAAAATAAGTACCATGAAATTTTGCCGCGAATGGTCAATCCTTTAATCCTCTATTTTTCCACATTTGCACTCACAGATATGTATGTATGTATATATATATATGTTCATTCACTTGTACATAACAGCAAGAAATGACAATGATGATGAAATGGACCTCGTTATGGCCACAATCTCGCCTTGCCGCCGTCGCGTCGCTAGCCATTCTTTGTCCTTCGTCGTCGCGTCCCTCCGCCATCCTCTGTCCCTTCATTGTCGTGTCCATCCGCCATCTCTCTCCGTCTTGTTCCTTCATCCCTCTCAATTCGTCTCTTCACCGCTCTCTCTCTCTCTCTCTTTGTCTCGCATCTCTCAGTTCGTTTTTGTGTTAGGGCTAAACACAGATGAAAGAGATGAAACTGAAAAAAGAAGGGAAACTCAAAATTTGAAGGGGGAAAAAACACTAAGCAAAACGACGTCGTCTTATAAAATGACGTCGTTTTGGATAGGGCCACTGGGAGGGTCTCAAGAAAGTGCGGCCAATGATTCGGACTTTGTGCAAAAATGTTTGAGACCTCTAAATGAGGAGCTCTAGAGGGAGCTCTAGAGGTGGCTCCCACTTTATAATTTGATGTTTTGGCTTGTGATGTTGTATATATATATATTATGTATTGCCACATCACTAGAGTTGGCATTAGAGTTCCAACTTTGGTGCTCTCTATCATCACTCGTGTATTGTGGTGTGTGGAGGGAGGGGGAAGGGAGGAGACGAATGAAGTTGAGGGTTAATTTAGTCAAAAAAAAAAGTTAAAATATTAATAAAATAAAATATTGTATTTAAATTATAATTATTTTATTTTTTCTTTCACAAAAATTTAAAAAATTCATAAAATCAACTTACTTTCCAAATGAAGCCAGCAAGGCCCTATGGTGTCCTAGTGGAAGATTTTTTCCTAGTCTTTTTTTATTATTTGAACCGTTCATATGATAAAATTTATTGAGTAGATTATTCGTGTAAAAAATTAAATTAATTAGACATCTATAGTTCCGTGACAAGAGCACATTTGTTTTGTAAAAAATAAATGTTTAACATGATTTTGTTAAATTTTTTTAAAACAATTAGAATCGGATCATGAGATTACGGATTTCCAATTAACTTAATTTTTTATAAAAAAAAATATACTCGATAAACTCTACAAAATATATTATTTAAATCTTAAAAAAAAAAAAATTCCCTCACCAAAACGCCATAACACCCTATCATGACCATGGTCACAGCAGTATTATTCCCACTTCCGCGAGGTAAGATGAGAAGTGTGCAAATATGTGTGGAGAGGGGAGGTGAGGTTTGAGAGTTAAAGGGTAAAATAATAGCGTAAATCAAAGTCAAAATTTAGGTATTATTTGGTTTAATTTTTAAATTAATATTTGAATTACAAAAGCAAAAAATATGTTTGGTTAATTAATTTTTAAAATTCCTTTCAATTTTTTTTTTCTTTCCTATTATCTCTTTTTTTCTATTAATAAATTAATAAATCATTTTTTCTCTCTGTTTTCTTATTCTCTCACATTCTATATATTAATCAATCAAATTTTCTCTCACACTCATCTATTCAACTACAAAAAAAAAAAAAGATAAAGAAAAAAATTTAAATCATCTTAAAACTATTTTCAACACTCATAATCAAATAAATTTTCAATTTTTAAAACTCTTTTCAACAACTTATCTTTCAAAATATAACTTGAGAGGGTAATTTATATGTATAAATTAGGCCGAGCTAGGTCCATATGTTTTAAGCATTGGGCCGAGCTAAGTAGATTGGGGCACGCTTCCGGCCAAGCTAAGAGCTTTAATAGCTCAGTCTTGAGGTGTACAGATATCAGACCAAGGACTGGAACAGATGGACTAGATGTAAACAGCAGCTCGGACCGGGGTATAATTTGTAGTATATCGAACTGGGGTTTGTCTCAGTCAACTACCATCTTGGTTCTGTCCAGCGTAGGGCAGGGCCATGCTAGCTCGGTTGAGTGTGCTACCGAGCCGAAGTAGGAGGTTTGATCTATCTCACTTGGTTGGTAGTGAGTAGGGTGTTATCAGGATAGATATTATCCTTGAGAGTGTGATTCCTAGCAGGACTCTGCTGACGAGAGATGAAATCCTACTAGGATTGTGCCAGGCAGAATCTATAAAAGCTCATAATAGGACCTATGTATAGGTATCACAATTCCTACTCTGGAATACACAGAGCTTTTGTATCTATTGTCTATTTGATGACTTAGGCATCGGAGAGGTTTTCGGCATACACCTGCCGGCTAACTCACGTTTGTGTTTTCAGGTGACAAAGCGACGACGTTTGGAGGAGTGCAAACCTGATCAACAGGATTATACGATAAGATTATTTCTGTGCTCGTACAATTGGTGCTGTCTGCGGAAAATCACAGAAAGAACAAAACCTTTTGATTGAGTTTCCTCTTTAGTTGAAATCCATGGTGAACAATGAAGACTTACCACATTCTGCTATTGATGGACAAACCCCGAAAGGAAGTGAGAGGCGCAAAGGTTTACCTTTTATCCCACCTATAGCAGAATTAGATCCCCAACGACAGAACCCACGGAGAGACACACGAGAAAGATGAGGCTCAAGCCCTCGTCGCTCTCAAAGCCCTGACAAGCAAAGACAGAGGATAGATCTTTAGGTTCTGGAGGATCGCGTGAGAGAGCAAGACAAATTGATACGGAGAATGGCAGTAGACATGGAGACGATGAAGCACCAGATAAAAGGCAAATGGGTGGTAATAGAAGAAGGGTGCAAAGGCAACACACACTCTTACCACTCAGAAAAACGTGACAGACAAGTCACACCGCCACAAGCTGAAAGTAGAAGCCTCAGGACAGGCGACACACAGTCAATGACTTCCAAGACTTGTTACTCCAAGTCTATGAGAACGACGATTAAAAGGTCTTATACGGAGGGAAGCAGTTATTGTCTCTCGCATTCACACCAAACAACATCTAGGCACACGGAGTTGCCTAGGTCGGCAAACTTGCGTACAATGCTACAAAAAATGGCTTGAAGGAGAGAAGACACTCAGGCTCGTGACCCCCGTAGAGTCTTAACGCTATAAAGGTTGGCTCCTAAAACATATAGGGCTGTAAATGAACAGAGCCGTTCATGAACAAGCTCGAGCTCGACTCGGTAAGAGCTCGTTCGAACTTGGTTCGTTAATTTTTTTTGCCGTTCGAGCTCGAGCTCGAGCTCGTTAAATTTTTAATAAACAAGCCTAAACATTCTAAAGCTCGGCTCGTAAGCTCAGCTCGTTAGCTGGCTCGTTCAATATTTATTATTTATATATTAAATAATATAAAATTATGTATAAAAAATAAGAGAAATATGCTATTTATATATTTAAAAAATATAAATGTAAATAATTCTTAACTATAGATAGTATATTTATATAATAGTGGTAGTAGATATTATTATTTTAGTAAAATATAGACTTTTTTTTAGTATGTTTGTATATATTGTATATATAACTGTATAATCAAAGTTTTAATTGTAACTTTAGTCTCACATGCAAGTATGAATTTATAAATTTTTTGGCTCGTTAAGGTTCGTGAACATGCTCGAGCTCGAGTCGAGCCTAAGCCAACTCGGCTCGAGCTCAGTTCGTTAAATTTTTATTCAGCTCGAGCTCGAGCTCATTAAAATCTTAATAAACAAGCCCAAACACACTAAAGCTCGGCTCGGCTCGTTTGCAGCCCTAAAAACACATGGGAGTGTCAAGGTTAGAATGCTAGAACCACGCATTGCCTACGAACCAGCAGACAAAGCGTTAGCAAGGTTGCAGAGTTTGCCGTTCATTCCGGCGATAAAGAACGCACCATAACCCTCAGGCTTCCACCAGCCCAAATTCACTACTTATGAGGGGAAGTCACACCTCTACATGCACTTGAGCCACTTTCGCCAGGTTATGGCCGTATATCGGCAAAACAAGGCTCTAACATGTATCATGTTTCCTTCCAGCCTTGGTGACCTGGGTTTAACATGGTTTGAAAGGTTACTAGAAGGTAGCATAGCTTTATGGAAGCAACTAGCGAAGGCATTTGTGACCAGATTCAGAACGAACACCAAGACACCAGTGGAGATTGAACAGCTTCTCTCCATAGACATGGGCCAAGAAGGAAACATTGAGGTTTTACAATAACCGATATTGGGAGACTTTTAATCAGATTGGAGATTGCCTCACAAACCTAACTATCACACAGTACAAACGAGATTTGCTGGCTGGCAATAAATTGAGGGATTCAATGACGATGGCACCACCTCTCGCAATGGAGGCCCTAATGGAAAGAGTGTATCAGCACATCTGGGTAGAAGAAGATATCATGTGCACCAAAGCAAAAGTTGGCACAACAGCAATGTCAGACAAAAAACTTGCGGCAAAAGTTAACACAGTCGGGCGGGAAGAACAACCGAGCAAAAATGGGCAAAGCAGACGAGCCAATAGAGAGGACCCCCAAGCAAGGAAGTTGAGAGTCCGCACTGCCATCACCATGGTATTCAATAAACCTATTTACCATATTCTTAGCGAGATACGCGATGAACCCTTCGTTCGGCGGCCAGCCAAGTTGGGAGAAGCGCAAATGGGCTACGATGATAGGTACCGTTGCACCTTCCATGATGAAAAGGGGCACCGAACTGAAAACTATATGCCATTAAGGCAACATCTGGAGGAGTTAGTGGCCGCAGGCCACCTGGACCAATATATTGAATAGAGAACGCAGCCAGGCCCCCAGGACCACAATAGGCCGGATGGGATGCCGGTCGACGGTCCGCCCCAAGGCATAATCAATGTAATACATGGGATCATCGAACCTGAACAAGTATGTGAACTCAGAGGGATGATCAAAAAGGCTGAGCACATGAGAGAGGTACTAAGTGCACAACCTACCGTGAAAAAGGAAAAAACGGAGGCAACGAACGTCATCACCTTTTCTAACAAAGACTTAGCAAGGTTACAAAGCCCTCACAACAATGCACTGGTAGTTACTCTGCGCGTCAAGAATTTCGACATCAAGTGGATCCTAATTGACCAAGGGAGCTCATGCGAGATAATGTACTACGAGACCTTCAAGCAACTAAAATTGGAGGACAAAGACTTGGCACCCGCAACGTCTCCCCTAATCGGCTTCAACTCAATGCCAGAATGGCCGGTTAGCAAGATAATTCTGCCAATCAAGACAGGAACGATGACAAAATAGGTGGAATTTTGGGTATTGAAAGTCTCTTCCACTTACAACATAATCTTGGGAAGAGCATGGTTGCACGCCATGCAAGCGGTGGCATCGACTTACCATCAGGTGTTACGGTTCCCCAACGAAATCGGAATGATTGAAGAAGTCTTAGGAGACCAAATCATGTCTAAACAATGCTTCGTTATAGTAAATGGCAGTCGGGCTGCAAAAGGGTTTGTACAAATGGTGGAAGAGCCAGAAAGCAACGAGTTGTTCATAGATGTCGGCAAAGCAGCCGAACAGAAGGCAGTGGAAAACTTGGTAGAGGTAAGGATAGATGAGAAAAACCCAGAGAAGTTCTTTTTGCTCGGCTCATCTCTGTCCAGCACCGAGAGAATAAAGATCATGGAATTTTTGACCTCTAACATCGAAGTGTTTGCCTGGACGCCGTATGACATGCCTGACATTGACCCCAATTTCATCTGCTATCAACTCAATGTCCAACCAACCGCTAGATCAATTATACAATGAACTCGCCGATCAGCACTCCACCACACAGAAATAGTGGAGGAAGAAGTGGGAAACCTGCTAGAAGCAGGGGCAATCAAAGAAGTACACTATCCTAGGTGGATTTCCAACATGGTAATGGTACCAAAAAAGAATAGCAAATGGCGCATTTGCGTGGACTACAAAACAATCAACAAAGCATGCCCGAAAGACAGCTTTCCTCTACCCCGAATAGACCAACTGGTGGACCTAACTGCAAGGCATAACCGACTTAGCTTTCTTGATGCATATCGTAGTTACCATCAGATCGCTATGTATAAACTAGACTAGGAGGTCACATCGTTTACAACTCCCAGAGGATTATATTGTTACAAGGTTATGCCCTTTGGCCTAAAAAATACGGGGGCAACATTCCAACGGATGATCACCAAAATGCTTGAGCCATTGTTAGGTAGAACAATGGAGGCTTACATAGATGATATGGTGGTCAAAAGTAAGAATGAGGGGGACCATCTCAAGGACTTAGATGAGATGTTTCAAATTTTGAAGTCCCACAAGTTGCAATTGAACGCATCCAAGTGCGCATTCGGTGTGGGGTCAAGAAAATTCCTAGGCGTTCTAGTAACCAATCGGGGTATAGAAGCTGATCTATCTCAGATCAAGGCCATTCAAGAACTTGAGAGGCCTAACACAGTCAAGGAGGTGCAGCATTTCACTGGCCTAGCAGCCGCGCTAAACCAATTCATAAGTCGGTCGTCAGATAGGTGTCGACCATTCTTCTAAGCACTGAAGGCCAAGTTTGAGTGGGATGACGAGTGCGACCGCGCCCTGGAAAGCTTAAAAGACTACATGACCTCTCCTCCATTGTTAGGAACCCCAGTACCAGGTGAGGAACTCTTTTTATACTTAGCGGTTTCCCAATATACAGTTAGCACAGTGTTAGTAAGAGCTGAGGGAATACAACACATGCCTATCTTTTATGTTAGCAAGGCACTGCTGGGCGTTGAAATAAGGTACCTGCCCTTGGAAAAGCTGGCCTTAGCTTTAATGATGGCTTCAAGAAAATTGTCGCACTACTTCAATGCTCACATCGTGATTGTCTTAACGGCTTTCCCCTTAAAAGCCTTGTTTGAAAGAGCAAATTTTTCTAGGCGAATCTTGAAGTGGGCTATGGAGTTAGGGCAATTCAACATTAAGTTTCAACCAAGAACCACGATAAAGGCTCAAGCTTTAGCAGACTTCATGGCCGAGTTCATACCAGGCAGTCATCATGTTTACCCGATCAACTTGACCGAGGTAACCGAAAGAATGGGGAAAAGTGCCGCAAGGATAGCGCAGCCCCCAAAGCAGGGCGCTCAACTGCATAGCAAGCCATACAGCCCCGCAAAAAGAGAAGAAGGAACAGACCGCAGCACTACCAGCAAGGACTCACCCAAAAGTAAAGTCCTGAGACAGTTAGACGGTGATGATTAAATCCTAATGACAGACAATAACCTGGAAGAAGGCATCATCAACGCCCCTGATCGCAAGACATCATCAGATCCCTCCACTTGCTGGAAGCTTTTTGTCAGAGAGATGTGGAAACTCTTCGTGGATGGAGTATCCAACAAGCATAGTACAGGACTTGGCATAGTACTCATCTCACCAGATGGCCTAACAATTGAACAGGCAGTCAACCTTGGCTTTTCAACATCCAACAACGAGACAGAGTATGAAGCATTATTAGCAGGTTTGAAGTCAGCACTTCGTATGAAGGCCACCGAGCTGATGGTACAGTGACTCCCAACTAGTAGTTAACCAAATTTTAGAAGATTACGAAGCAAAGGATGATAGAATGGCCAAATACCAAGAGTTGGTCAGAAATGAGATCATGAAATTTGAAGTGGTTTGGATAGAGCAAATAGGTCGAGAGAAAAATAGTAAAGCAGATGAGTTGGTCGGTTTTGCGTCAATAGCAGTCACGTCTATCCCACACCCATTGTTAATTGACTTCCTACACAGACCAAGTATTGAAGAGCCGGAAGTAGCCGAAGCATGTTGCGCCGATCTAGGCCCTTCCTAGATGGATCCCATTATAGTGTTTTTAAAAGATGGCATCTTACCTGAAGAAAAGAAAGAAGCCAACAAAATTAGAGCAAAGTCACAACGATTTTAGCTCTCCCTATCACTAGCATTATACAAAAAAATCCTTCATAGGACCTTACTTGAAGTGTGTCCATCCTAGCAAGGTCGAGGCATTTTTGTTTGAGATACACAAAGGCGTTTGTGGAAGCCACCAAGGGGGAAGATCGCTAGCCTACCAGGCAATTTCACAAAGGTACTGGTGGCCATACATGTAAGCAGACGCAGAGAAATATGTCAAGAAGTGTGAGAAATGAGAAAAGTTTGCACATTAAATACATCAACTAGCCAGAGAGCTCCTACCTTTGACCAGCCCGTGGCCCTTTGCAATATGGGACCTGGATATAGTGAGACCACTCCTAATCGCACCAGGCAATAGAAAGTTCTTTTTCGCAGCAACGGACTACTTCACAAAATGGGTAGAAGTAGAAGCACTCGCATCCATAAAAGAAAAGGACGTCAAGAAGTTTGTTTGGCAAAACATTATAACCCGGTTTGGAATACCCAAGGCTTTAATATCTGACAACGGCACTTAATTTGATGGAAAAATCTTCAGGGGTTTTTGCGAAGAATACAAGATAGAATTTTACAACTCTACATCGGCATACCCCCAAGCCAATGGCCAGGCCGAAGCTTTCAACAAAAGTAGTCTTAGATGGCCTGAAAAAGAGGTTGGAAAGGGCAAAAAGGCAAGTGGGTTGAGGAACTTCCCCACATCTTATGGGCTTATCGAACTACACCTCGACGATCGACGGGCGAAATACCTTTTTCCTTGGCTTATGGCATGGAAGTGGTAATCCCTCTGAAAATTGGCCTCCCCACCATCAGAAGCGAAAATTTTGATCTAGACTTGAATGGCGAGGCCATATCCCTAGAACTCGACCTTGCAGAAAAAAGAAGAGAGAAGGCATTGGTGCACATTGCCACGTATCAACAGGAATTGTCCTGGAAGTACAATAAAGCAGTGCACCCAAGGCAATTCAAGATTGGAGATTGGGTGTTGCGCAAAGTAATGAGTAACACTTTGGTACCTGGAGATGACAAGTTAGGACCTAATTGGGAAGGATCATACAAAGTGATTGGTTTAGCGGGAAAATGGGCATATCACTTAGAAAATATGGACAACAAAGCTATTCCAGAGACATAGAACACGACCAATCTCATAGTATTTTATTTTTAGTTTTTTCTTAAAACACTTGTAATTTTTTCTTTTTTAATAAAACAAGTAGACTTTTTTTTCAGTAAAATTCTTTCCTCTGTAGGTAAAAGTTGTTCGTACTTATTACTGACTGGAGGCAATGAAGAAAGTTGGCAAGTTTGACCAACACTTTTTTCTTCTTCAGCCGAGATAAGGATCTAGGCTCAAGAAGGTTGGCAAGTTTGACCAACATTATTCTTCTTGAAGCTGAGATAAGGATCTAGGCTCAGGAAAGTTGGCAGGTTTGACCAAAACATTTTTCTTCTTCAGTCGAGATAAGGATATAGGCTCAAGAAGGTTGGTAGGTTTGACCAAAACTATTCTTCCTGAAGCCGAGATAAGGATATAGGCTCAAGAAGGTTGGCAAGTTTGACCAATACTATTCTTCCTGAAGCCGAGATAAGTATCTAGGCTCAGGAAAGTTGACAGGTTTGACCAATACTTTCTTCTTCTTCAGCCGAGATAAGGATCTAGGCTCAAGAAGGTTGACAAGATTTGACCAACACTTAGTTCGTTCTTCAACCGAGGTAAGGATCTAGACTCAAGTAAATTGGCAGGTTTGACCAACACTTTTTTCTTCAAAAGCCGAGATACGGATCTAGGCTCAAGAAGGTTGGCAGGATTTGACCAACACTTAGTTCGTTCTTCAGCCGAGATAAGGATCTAGACTCAAGTAAGTTAGCAGGTTTGATCAACACCTTTTAGCCGAGATAAGTATCGAGGAAAAAATCTCGATCACAAAGGTTTTGAAGTTTTCCAAGTTGTTTTTCAGCCGAGATAAATATCTCGGCTGAAAAAGGTGGGCAGAATAAGGAAAAGCCGAGCTAACTAGGCCGGCTAGGCTTGCAGAAAAAATGATACACTATAAAGCGGAAAAGTGCTATAACCAAACAAGAAATATGAAAAAGAAGAGTTGTTTTTTCATTCATTGGAAATTAAGTACAAAAGGTGGGGCGTATAGCCCGGTTACATTTCATAAAAACAAAAGGAAAAAGTGTGACAAACAAGAAAAACAGGTTTTTCTTTCAAGCGAACAAATCATTAAGATCAGTATCCAGGTCAACTCAGACTTCGCTGCCGGGTAGGCCAGTTTCGGCTGTTGCTTCCTGGGATAGGTCGGTCACAGGCACCCCCTTAACTGTACTTGGCACTGGTTGGCTGAGCAGATCCACCCGAGCAAGCGAAGAAGGCTGAAAATCGAGGTTAGTGTTAGCAGGTGGGACATTATTTGGATTAGGGGTCTCTTCCTCCTCCTCCCCCTCTTGAAGAAAGTTTTGTTGGACTGCATTTGTATAGTCCGTTATGTAGCTCGGTATGAAGTGAAGGGGAGGGTTCAAAAAGATTTCGGAATCAAACCACTGACCGAGCTTGGAAGCCGCAGCCTTCCACCCACATTTGAAGAAAATGTCCTTGGCTGCTTCACACTATTGGACATAGGTTTTCTCCCCTTCCTTAAAACCTCGATCCTCAGTGTCTTCCATCTTCTTTCTCAGCTCTTGAAGCTCGGCATTCTTTTTCTTCTCCAACTTAGCCAACTCTCGCAGATAGCAATCTTTTTTCTCGGCTAAGGCTTTTTGTTTGTCAGCCTCTGCTGTGTTGACCAGTTTGGCTAGCCTTGCGTTCTCAGATTCTAGCTTGATCAGCTTGGCCTTAGCCTCTTTCAGTTCGGCTACCTTGACTTATGCATCAGCCACGGCTGACCGTGCTATTTTTCACAGTTATAGCACACGTTTGTGGGCCACATGGTTTTTCTATAGAGCCTGTGAGTGGAGAAAGAGTGGTCAGGAAGAACCGAGCAGTCAGATGGATAGTATGGATATAAATAAATTGGTGAACTACTTACAAGCACCATTGACTTGGTCGCTGAGCGAATGTCTTTGAGCTCGGTTAGATGATCGTGATGTTCCATGTCTGTTGGCAAACACACACTCTTGGAAAGGTTGAAAGCCAGTATGTGGTCCTTTTCAGAAACTACTGAGTCTTTGGTAGACACAGTGCGGTTTTTATAAGAAATGAATGGTGCCCATACAAGCGGAGAGGAAGGACCTGCTCGGCCAGATCGAACAAGCTCTGGGTTCAACAGCTCGGTCTCAGGGGGCACGATCTCTTCTTCATCCACCAAATATGGTTGTTTGATCGATGAGGTGTATGCACGCTTGTGCTTCCAAGACGTGGTTGCCCTTGTGGTTGGAAGGGCGACCACTGTCTCCCGCGGTTGATTGGCGGCCGCTAGTTCAGTTTGAACTTCGCCGGAGGTCTGCTCGGTAATAAGAGCTCGCACGGCCCTTCTTATTGCCATTTCTTGTTCTTCAGTGAGGGGAATTAGATTAATTTAGAGAAGAGTGGGGTCTGGCTTGGGTGAAGACTCTAGAAGAAAGTCGGTCACTCTGGTCTTCTTTTTACCACTGTAGCGGTAGGTTGGTTGCACGTTGAGCAGGTCGGTCCAATCTCGATGCCGGTAACGTAGCACGACTCAGAGTGCGGCTTGATTTGCGTATGCGTAAGTTGATTTCAGGTGGTTCAAATCTACATAAGGGACAAAGAACACAAGGGTTAGCACAGTAGTTGTTTTGGTGACAAAGAAGATAAAACCTAGTTGTTCTTACCAACGGTTCCCTTGTTCCAGTTGATGTTATAGCCCGGTATCTGGGCTTCGTGGTCTTCAAAATTTCCAGACACCCAGAGAAAATCATCGTCGTTCAGGTCTTTATCAGGTGTACTCTTGACGATTTTCTCTCGGCCCCTTCTTACTCTAAAGTAATATACCCAACCGTCATCATTCTGACCAAGCAAATATTAGTGAAATAGCTCAGCCAGTCCGAGGTTGAGGCCAAGGTAGTGATTTAGTTCGGCTATGCCATTTATTATTCTGTAGGTATTGGTGGATAATTGTGTGGGGCATAATATGGTTTGCCTAAGGAATTCACAAATTAGGGGTTGGACTGGGAGCCTGAGTCCACCATCTATAATAGACAGCAGTGTGAACGGAACAAAGCCCGATCTACCCCAGGGTTTGGTGTCCGGCTCGGCAAGTTCAAATTGAATGTCTTCAAGGATATGGTAATCCCTTTGGAATTCGGCCATAGCGTCGGGCGAACTCGTAAGGAACCGGTATTTGCCCATTTTTGGGTAGCTTTTGTTTACAAGTATCTGCTCGGCACCTTAGCCTGGCTTTGTCGTGAATGGTGTGCCTGAGTAAACCTAGTCGAGAGTTTGCACAGTGAAGAACATAGAATGTATTATGGCCAGCTGGTGACCGAGCTAAGGCATCAGTATAAATTATTTTACTCAGCCTTGGGAGAAGGTGAGATTTTTATCTTGGTCCATAAAGTGAGCTAGACTATAGTTCAGTCATGATTAGGCAATGTTTCCTTAGTTCGAGAAGGCGTATCTAAGTGAGCACAAACTTGTTATAGCTCGGTTTCATTATGAATTATGGATTCAAAGTTTATTTGAGTCCAATCAAAAATAAGCTGGAGTTCTTCCTAAGGTGTGGGGTTTCTGGGAAGCTGATTCTAAACTCATTTTTTAGCGCATAAACAAAAACTATGCAAACTCTTGCAAAAACAATATAATGGGTTTATAGAGTTAAGAGAATCAAGCACCTGAAAAAAGTCAAGCAGAGTGTTTAGAAGGGACATGAAACTTACGAGTTTTTGGACGTAAACGTTGAGCAACAACACGACGTTCCTGCGGCAGTAGTGAAGATACCAAAACTTGAATAGGGGCAGAGGCAGAATTGGAGTTTTTGCTCTCAGAAAGTTGTTTTGGTTTTGGGATTAGAAGATGAACAGTAACAATGGACGTTTGAAGACTAAGGGGATAAATGTGAAATGGAGGTAAAACGGCGGGACTATTCAAATTTTGGTGTCATGATTGACGGCTGTCACAGCGATAGCGGCAATCGAGAGGAGCCACGTGTCTCGGTAAGGATGTGGTGTCAGCAGCATGGGAAAATGAGCAGTATTACGTCAAAAATGGGGAAAACCGAATGGGTTTTTTCGCTCGGCTAGCCAAAGTGTTTCACTTCGGGTGATATTTTAGCGCGGCTTGAAGGTAATAATCACAATCATGCTTTGCAGATGGAATTAAGGGGCAATTGAGAAGGTAATTTATATGCATAAATTGGGCTGAGCTAGGTCCATTTGTTTTAAGCATTGGGCCAAGCTAAGTAGACTCCTCAGTTCGTTGGGGCATGCTTCCGACGAGCTAAGAGCTTCAGTATCTCAGTCTTGAGGTGTATAGATATCATACCAAGGACTAGAACAGATGGATTAGATGTAAATGGTAGCTTGGACCTTGGTATAATTTGTAGTGTATCGAATTGGGGTTTGTCTCGGTCGACTGCCATCTCGGTTCTGTCCAGCATAGGGCAGGGCCATACTAGCTCGGTTGAGTGTGCTACCGAGCTGAGGTAGGAGGTTTGATCCATCTCACTTAGTTGGTAGTGAGTAGGGTGTTTCCAAGATGGATATTATCCTTGAGAGTGTGATTCCTAGCATGACTCTGCTGATGAGAGATGGAGTCCTACTAGGATTGTGCAAGGCAGAATCTATAAAAGCTTATAACAGGACCTATGTACAGGTATCACAATTCTTACTCTAGAATACACAGAGTTTTTGTGTCTATTGCCTATTTGCTAACTTAGGTATCGGAGAGGTTTCCGACACACACCCGCCAGCTAGCTCATGTTTGTGTTTTCAGGTGACAGAACGACGATGCTTGGAGGAGTGCAAACTTGATCAACAGGATTATACGAGAAGATTATTTTTGTGCTCGTACATAACTCAAAACTCAAAATTCATTTCAAAAACTAAACCAAACGGAGCCTTAATGTCCTTACAATATTTTTTTACTTGCCATTGTTATTGAAATTTTCAAAAAGTTGTCATTGATTTGTTATTTTTTTCCCCCACGTGCCTTTGAAACCCAATAAGGATAGAAGAGATTCAATATGTTTGGCTAAATTGTGTCTTCTATTTTTATTTTATTTTTTTTAAATTAGGATTGGAGAAATTCAATTCACCATTTTGGTTGAATTTTGTCTTCTATTTTTTCTAAGCCCTCGTTTGTAATTGGGCTCAAATGAAGTTGAGGGTTAATTTAGTTATAAAAAGATAAAATAAGTTTAAAAGTTAATAAAATAAAATATTACATTTAAATCATAATTATATTATTTTTTCTCTCACAAAAATATAAAAAAGTCATAAAATCAACCCACTTTCCAAACGAAACCCTTCCCATGGTGTCCTGGTGGAAGATTTTTTGTAGTTTTTTTTCGATTATTTGAACCATTCATATGGTAAAATTTATTGAATAGATTATTCATGTAAAAAATTAAATTAATTGGACATCTATAGTTCTATGACGAGCACATTTGTTTTGTAAAAAATAAACGGTTAATATAATTTTATTAATTTTTTTTAAAACAATACGGATTTCCAACTAACTTATTTTTTTATAAGAAAAATATACTCCATAAACTCTATAAAATAAATGATTTAAATTATCAAAAAAAAAAACTAAAAAAATCTCCCACCAAAACACCATAATACTCTATTTTTTAATTACATAAATTTTTTATACATATTTTGTATTATTAATTTAATTTTTTATTAAATATGTTAAATATTAATCTATTTTTTTAGTTGTGAAGGAGGAGGAGGAGAGTTGTGAAGAAAAGTGTGCATGTGTGTGAAGTGTGTGTAGGGGTGTAATTTTGGCCCAGCCCATTCGGGCTTGAGCCGGGCCGGGCCCATGTCGGGCCTTGCGGGCTTCCGCCAAAAAATTGGGCAAGGTCGGGCTGGCTCATGGGCTAGAAAACTAGGCCCAGGCCCAGGGGTATTCAGGCTTTGGGCTGGCCAATGGGGCGGGCCCTTGGGCTTGGGCCTGGGCTCAAGCTTTTGGGCAGGTTTGGGCGGGCCTAAACAATTTTTTTTATTTCTTTTATTTTTTTCACCAAAATTTTATTATTTTCTATTAAAAATAACATTGGGCCTCAGGCAGGTCGGGCCTCGGGTTGAGCTTTTCGGCTGTCCTTGAGCGGGCTAATGGGTCGGGCCACGAGCCAGGCCGGGCTTCAAAACGATGGCCCAGGCCTTGGCCCAAGACCTTGGGCTAGGCTTGGGCTCGGGCCTTAACGGGTCGGGCCCACCTCAGGCCACGGGTGGGCTTCGGGCCGCCTGCAAGCCATGGGCCAAAATTACACCCCTAAGTGTGTGTGAGGGTGAGGCGAGGCGAGTTGAGGTGACGTGAGAGAGTTTTGAGAGTTGAGGGTAAATCAAAGTCAAGATTTTTCATGTCCTTGCAATATTTTTTTAGTTGCCAGTGTTAGTGAAATTTTCCAAAAGTGACCATTGATTTGTTATTTATCTCCTACATACCACTAAAATGTAATTAGGATTGAAGAAATTCAATTCATTGATTGAATTTTGTCTTCTATTTTTTTTTCGATAAAAATAAAAGATGGTGAATTAAATTTCTCATGTCCTAAATTTTTGTAACTATTTTTACTGCTAAGATATATGTTGCTGTTGTTTTTAGCTGGGTGTGTGAGGTGCAATTTCAATCTGTGCATGGATGTAAGTCTAGCTTGTGTGAGGTGCAAGTTCAACCTCGGCATGGGTACAAGTCTGACCCATGCGGGTTACAAGTTTGACATGTGCATGGATGCAAGTTCAATCTAGGTGAGGTGCAAGTTCAATCTACGCGGGATGCAAGTTCTATCTGTGTATGGGTTCAAGTCCAATTCAAAGTGTCTTTTTTTTTTAATATATATATATTTAATTTATTGACTTTTTCACTTTTATAATTTCTGGTATCTTAGTTAAATTATTTTTATTTTAAATATATACAAATTATTTTAATTTTTAAAGTACAATTTGGTATAGTTTTCAATTTCTTTTAAAAGCCAGTTTGATGAATAAACTAGGAAAAAAAAAAACAAAAAATCTTTTGAACATGATTTTCTCTTTTTAGAACAAAAGTGATTTTGTAGAATTTAAAAAAAAAAATTGTGTTTATTTGTTTAGCACAGTAAAAATAATGTATTTTTATATTAAATTTTTATATTTTTTTTTACAAATTAAAAGTACTTAATAAAAATACAAAGGGTAAATTACACTGACACTTCCTGAGGTTTGGTCTAATTACATCTCACCCCTGACATTTTGAAAATTACATTCTCACCCTATGGTTAATAGTCTCATTTTACAAACCCTCCTGTTTATATAAAATGCAACAACTCCTAGTAGAAAAATAGAGGAAATTACATTGAAAAAAATAAAAAAATAAAGCAAAGGAAAAAAAAAAAAAAAAAAAAAGAGGAAGTAAAACAAATTAAGAAAAAAGAGAGTGCATGAGCTCAATGTCTTCATTCCGCCTAAATAATTACAATGACATGAGAGTTGGTGTAATTTTCCAAACGTTAATGGGTAATATATATTAAACTCAAATCTCAAGAGGTGAAAGTGTATTTTACCTAAATACAAAATAATATTTGTATGATTTAATTATTATTTTTTCATTGTATCGTTCGAGTTAACATTTGTATAGTTTGAATATTATTATTTTTTATTCATATAGTTTCAATTAATATACATGTATGGTTTGAATATTATTATTTTTTATTTATATGGTTTTAATTAATAATAATATTTTTATTTTTGTTTTTATCGGTTCCTATGTTTTCTAATTTTATATTCAAAAAGTAATTATATATAATTATTATTTATATTAATTCAAGTTATACAAATTATTTAATTATATAGGCTTTTATATATTTTAAATTACTAATTTAAATTTTTAGTAAATATGTTAAATACTAATCTCATTTTAATGATTTCAACAATATTTTTTTAACAATATTAATTTTATAAAATCAGATTCATATTTTATAAAGGTAAAATACAATAAAATTTGTTTTGGTTTTTATTAAAAAAGTGAGGTAGGTGTGTGTGTGTGTGTGTGTGTGTGTGTGTGTGTGTGTGTGTGGGGTAGGGTGTGCACAAGAGTTTGACTGTGTGGAGAAGTTATTTGGGGTTTGGGGGCAGAGTGACGCGGCGTCTCATAAGATTTGTGATAGGAAGAGAAAATAAGATTTATAATTTTTTATTAGATAATTAGAAAATAAGATTTTTTTTTGTCTTAAAATAATAGTTTCTCTTGAGAATTTAATTTTTTTTATACTACAATTATTACATTTTAAAAATATTAATTTTTCAAATTTATTCTTTGATAGTATATTTTTTTGTTATAAATCAATTGTCATAATTGTACTTTTTGTATTGTTAATAAATTTAAAAGGACAAAATAGAAAATTTATATTATTTTAATATTTAATTTTTGAAAATAAATTAATATTTTGATAAAATAAAAAATAAAATAAAGAATTAATATTTTAAAACAGATAGAATAGTAAATATGATGTATGGTGATTGGTGGATGACATAAAATACTAAGTAGCGTTTAAAAAATTGATAAAAAGTTAATTTTTTAATTTTTTTTATGATTTTTTGACTTTTTTACATAAAAAAAATGTGATCTAAAAAAATTAAAATATTAAAAAATTGGCTTTTACTGCCTTTTCAAAAGGCACCTAAATAATTTTTCGACCGCGTATGTGAAACTGTGAGTGTGGTTAGTGTGTGCAGAGTGGTGAGAGTTTTGTGAGAGACGCGGGTAATGTAGGAACAACAATGTTATAGACCACTAAATTTCTATCACTAACATCATTATTAATGATATGAAAGTAAAAAAAAAAAAAACAAAAACAAAACTAAGGCATAAAATACATGTGGCAGTGGGTAGGATCCACTGCCACATAATTAGAGCAACTACTAATTAGTGGTCTGCATCATTTTTCATGTAGTAAAGTCAATCGGTAGTATTAGATGCACCAATTAGCATATTCATTGATATATTAATATTAGTTATAATATTATTATTGATTCTATTTATTATATAAATTATAAATATTAAAAGTCTCCTAAATTATATCACATTATCAATTGATACATTAATTAATATATTAATGAATGCCTATAATATCATTCAAAGTCAATTCAAGGTTCCATGGGTGTATAATTTCATTTTCAGTTGTCATTCCTGTTAATATTTGAAAAAACTTTCTACTGTCCAATGAATTTTTTTTTTCCAAGAACCATTGACACGTAATTTCTCCCGTAAAGGAACGGAGTAAATGATTAAAATGATTTGTACGGATTGAATTATTATAAATAATAATTATTTAGAATTAATTTTCGAATAGAAAAATATTATTTTTATTTCCTAAGAGAAAGCATATAAACTAATAAAAATAAAAAATATTAACTCAAGCTGTACAAATAAAAAATAACAATATTTAAATCATACAACTTCACGTGGTTAGGCCTATAAAGGCCATAGTCCACTGTGAACAACTCAAACCCATCACTCAGAGCTCAATACATAACCCAACTGGTGAAGTCCAGAACAGTTGGAAGCCAACATAGCATGGAGAGTCAATGATGTTCAGACATATGGCAGGTAAAAGACAAGCCACATCAGCAGACAAAGATCTGCAAAGTTATTATCACGGCACATCACCATTAATGCAGCCCATCACAGCATCTATTACGACAACACCTCTTCGTCGGAACAACACCCCCTTACCCTAAACAAGGTAAGTTACAGTATAGACTTTCGGCCAAGACGGCTAGTCGGAAGGGATAGCGAAATGATTACCAAAAGATATAAGCAAACGTTGAAGACAAGAAGAAGGTTAAGCTTTTTATCTCCAATCTCTTTCTCTGCATTCGACTTCTCCTTCTAACTTGCTCGTCGGAGGGTTCACTGGGGAACTACCCCGTTCCCCGTTGAACTTATTTGCAGGTTATTCGGCGGGCTTGATCATTTGGACGTGGGCCTGAGGAGCTTGGATCAATCCGATCCATACACTGTATCAAACTGTATCATCACAAATATTAACTCAAATCATACAAATAAAAAACAACCAGCTTATTTGGTTCGTATTTTTAGGATTCACTTTTTAGAAAATTAAAACTTTTTGTTTTTCATTTTTTTATTATTTTTATTTTCATTGATTTTTTTTAAAAAAATTCTAAGCAATTTTTTTAATTTTTTAGATACACCCAACATAAATACACTTAAAAAGTATAATATTTGTGAAAAAAAAAACTTTAGAAAATTCACTAAATACCAAAATATTAAAAAAAAATATGAGAAAAAAATTTAGTACATTTTTCGTATTCTTGAGTATTTATTGATTTTTTAAAAATATTTGTTTATAAATAGTTTGCTTTTTAGATACATCTAAATAAGGTGCATATAAAAGAATAAAAAAATTACTTAAAATTTAAAAAATATTCACTAAAAATTAAAAAAAAATGAAAAATAAAAAATTTAATTTTCAGAAAATTGAATTCAAAAAATTGAAACTAAACACACTAAATAATATCAAACTACACAAATACTAACTGAAACCATAGGGAAAATAATAATAATAATAATATTCAATCATACAAATATTAAATCAAATCATACAATAAAAATAATTAGAGTAAATTACAAATACATTTCTTGAGGTTTGCTTAAGATAAGAATTGTTCCATGTGGTTTGGAAAATTACAAATAATTCTTTCTAAGAATTTTTTATTAAACAAAATTAATTGAAAGAATAAATTTTTAACTGTTCTTCTATATAATAATAAAATTACTTAAATTATTAATTGTATTAAATTTTTGATATCATTAAAGCTATTAGTTGACTTGATAATTTATTAACAAAAAAGACTATTTGTTATGAAAATAAAAATTTTAAAGTGCGAGATGTAATTTTTACAAGTACAAAAAATAATTCGTATTTTAAATAAATTTTAAAGGATATATTTATAATTTCCTTAAAAATAATAATAAGTTCTGGCTTCTTTTGAATGGTCAATGCCGTAATGTGAACGTTGAACGTTTTAAGCTCTATACCAAACACCCAAAAAAAAAAAAAAAAAAAAAAAAAAAAAAAAAACAACAACAACAACAACGAATTGTACATTGTGATATACTAATAACGGCAATGATATATATCATTAAAATTGGTGTTTTAAAACATCACTAGTGAATTAACACATATTTATAAAAAAAAAAATAAGATACAGCAACATCGTGGCAGTAGGTGAGGCTCACTGTCACATCATTAATGCTATTACTAATTAGTAATCTCAACTATTTTCTTACTAATAAAATAAAAAATTTATTTATACAAAAATATTTGAGACCACTAATTAATGATGACACTAATGATATTATAATAAACCTCACAATATTACTATATCTTATTTGTTTATTTACTTTTTTTTTTTTTAATTTTTTCACATCATTAGTGATTTAATAATATCAAATAAATGGTACCACTCACTACTGTTGTCTATATGATGACGATTAAATCACCAAAACCTTATTGAGTGAGGGTCCCTTCACGATTTCCCAAAAAATGTCCCAAGATTTTCGTAATGAAGGTGAATTCGACGTATCGAAATTCCTTCGTAGCGATATCGATGAATTCGACGTATCGAAATTGCTTCGTAGCGATATCGATAACAAGGATAACGATGGCCAATCTTCAACGAGGACGACTCCGATTCGCCAACAACCGACGACTCCGCTGCCGGAACAACCGACTCCGACGCCGACTCCCGACGGCGAATCTCCAACGGTGAATTTCTCCCGTTGCCCAATCTCCAACGGTGAATTTCTTCTCCTTAAATTTTTTTTTTTTCCCTTTTTTTCAATTCAGTTGTGTTGCTGGGTTTGTTTGTTTGGGGCTTTCTTCATTCACTCTTTAATTTTGCAATTTAATTTAATGCTAGGCCAATCGGATCTCAATCAGTTGATCGGACGTGTGCTTGAAAATTTATGCGGAGGGCGAAATGGTCCTTTGCTAGTTCAATTTTGGGCACTAATAGTGATGAACGGCCTGTTTTCTCTTGAAACTCAAATTTCACGTTCTTTTATTGGAACAGCTGATGATGCACTTGGACAGTATTGTGCCATGTCTCGCCGTCAGTACATTATTTTGAATTGTCTCGCCGGTGTGTCCACGTTCGACGTTGTTTGGAATGGCACTGCTTTGGCAACTTTGTGTTTGCCAGTGTATTTGCTTGTGCGTGAACAACGTTTTTGTGGGCAGATTCTTGTTGGTATTCTTGAAATAGTATCCTACACCAAAGAGACATGTCTACAGTTTTTCAAGGAAGCTCGTGTTTGTGACCTCTTTCAGGTTTGTCCCCAACCCATATATCTTATACATGTCTGCAGTTTAAGGGACTGTAATTTACCCATATTTACTATTGTATATGCTTCATCAAACTAGATCAATTTGGACTAAGGTCCTGTTTGTTTCACTTAGAGATGACAATTTAAGTCTGCCCCAATGGGAACCTGGCCCGGCCCGACAAGTCGGGTTTTCCCTGAAAATTAATCCCCGTAAGGTCGGGCCAGTATTAAAAAATAGATCCCTAATGATTTTTGGGCCTGGACGGTGACATGTGCCCCCGATCCCGGCCCCACCCCGATCTTCCCCGAACAATCCCTATAGATATATTTGGTTTTGATTTATTATATTATATATCTATCTCTCACACACAGAGCCTCTCTCTCTCTCTCTCTCTCTCATCAGATCTAATCCCAACACACCCATCTCTCCATCCGTCGAGATCGACCATTTCGATCTCTTGCCTGATTCGATCCTCCTCATGATCTTCAACAAGATCAGCGACGTCGATGCTTCAACAAGATCCGCGATTTCAAAAGACGAATATGTATATATACATGTGTATATATATGGACACAAACTGTTCAAAGCTTAATCCCTAGATGGGTTTCACATGTAATGTTGTTTTCCACCATCTACCCAAGTTGCTCAAGGCAGGTTTCAGATTGTATGAATGGATTTCAGTTGTTTTGTTTGTTTTCCTTCCATAGCTTTTGTTTCTTGACTAGCATGTAAAAAGTTTTGAAATTAGTGTTTATGAAAATCTCCATTCACATATGAAATACGAATTTGTTCATCCATCTAAGTGTATATATATATATGTTGTTGATGATGTTGATGAAATGAAGCAGATTGCATTTTTTTTTTTTTTTTTTTTTTTAAGCTGGAGAATTTTTGGAGTCGGGGAAACCCGATCCCCGTTAGGAGAAGGGGACGGGGACGGGGAAGGTGATAGGCTTCCCATCGGGGATCGGGGCCGGGGCCGAGAAAATTTTCACCATCGGGGATCAGGGACGGGGAGTGTGATCCCCGGCCCTGCCCCGCCCCACCTCGCCCGTTGCCATCCCTAGTTTCATCGGATATAAAATAGAGGATAAAATATGATGTGGATTTAGTTAGAATATATAATTAATAAGATATAGGTATTGGATAATATATCTCCCAATTCATGTTTGTTGACTTGATATATAAGATTAGATATATATTATTCATGTTTGTTTTAAAAAATATATTGTAGGATATAAACAAGTAATTTTCAAGATTGCCCTCATAATATTATATTATATTATATTATATTCAAAATTTATATTAAATTATATTATATTAAATTAAATTTAATAATATTATATTATATTATATTCAAAATTTGTATTAAATTATATTATATTAAATTCAATAATATTTATATTATATTAAAGTCAATAATTATATTATATTAAATTCAAAAAATATATTAAATTATATTATGTTAGATAGACAAAAGGGTAAATTGGACTTTTTAAATCATATCCCAACCAAGGGATATGATATAATGGGGGAGGGGGGTGGTGGTATTGTATATCCTCTACTTTTGGGGATTTACAATCCCATGGGCAATATCCTTAGAGCAAATTCATTTTTATTTACTTTTTTTTTTTTCTTTTTTGTTTTGTTTCATGGTTTATTTCCTATATGCATTTTTTTCTTTTATTGGCAATTGTTCTCAACATTTAAAAGTTTTCAAAGGATTCATGAGTTGGATCATCTTTTTTATTATTCCCTTGCAGAAGGAAGGTTTGATATGTCTCGATGTAGTACCTGAACACTTGGGCATGCAAGTAAGTGGCAAAAATTGTAATGAAAAAATGTCAAGTATGGTATTGAGTGATTGTTATTGTTTGGTGATTTTGGAGAATTGCTCCACACTATTTATTCTTTGACGCTTGTCAAGTTATCTCTCTAAATTTTAACCCACAACCTTAACTAATAAATATGGTTTGAAAATTGATGCATTAAATTCAAGTTGTCACTCAAAATTTTATAAATTTATAAAATATTAGAAACCATTATTTTCATCTATGTGGTCAGTAATCTCTTAGTTATTGTGTGGTTCCTAATAAATTATGAGATTAATGGCCATGTTGTGTAGTTCCTAGTAGTGGACTAACAAAAATAATTCATTATTTACTTCTAAATTCCCTGATATTAGAACACATCGTCTACTTGTTCTTATTTTTTTAGTTTTTATTTTTTTGTATTATGAGCTTTTCTAGTAAAAAACAGAGAAGTATTTATTTTCTTTCCTACTTATTTAGTTAAGAAATTGTTTTGGGACAATTGCAAAAAAAAAAAAAAAAAACCCAAAGTTTGTCCCTTGTATCAAAATAAACCTTGAACTTTTCTGTTTGTCAATTTAAACTCTAAACTTTTGATTTGTTTTCAATCTAAACCATTTGCCTATTTTTGTTAAATAAAATCGATTGAAAAAAATATTTTTAGTCATTAAACTCAATAAAAAATATTTTTTAAATATTTTATGTTTATATACATTGAGTTCAATGACTAAAATACTATTTTTCGATTGATTTTACTTAATGAAAATAGGTTTTTTTAGTCATTAAACTCAATAAAAAATTTAAAGATTAAAATACTATTTTTCGATTGATTTTACTTAATGAAAATAGGTGAATGGTTTAAATTGAAAACAAATCAAAAGATTATGATTTAAATTGATAAAATTAAACATTCAGAGTTTATTTTGTAAAAAAGCTCGAACTTTAGGCTTTTTTTTTGGTAATTGTCCCAACTATTTTTCATAATGGACTAATTGTTATTATTATTATTTTTTCTTTTTTTGCAGCTCGATGGCTCAACTCAAGGAAGCGAGATTCGCTCCAATGTTTTTGAGGATCACACTAGGCAATTTACACATGAAGGGGTTAGCTCAACCAAACTTATTACTGTACATAAATGTATAAAATTTGTTTTTATGATATTGATTTGACTTTTTTGGGTGAATATTAATTTGACTTAATATGTAGGTTTTCAATAGCAAAGATCAATTGGTTACTTGGGCACGTGATGTTGGTAAGAAGAATGCTTTTGCTGTTGTTATTAAGTCATCGGACGGCAATAGGGTTTATCTTCGTTGTGAGAGGCATGGCCAAACAAGAGCAAAGGAGAGGAATGGCCAAACAAGAACAAAGAAGTGCGATTGTCCTTTTGACATAAGGGGACACAAGTCAAAGGAAAATGGAACATGGTCACTGGAAGTACGTAACGGATTCCACAATCATCAAATGCAGACCATCTAGAAAGACATTCATATGCAGGGAGATTTTTAAATGATGAGAAATCAATAAATGTCTTGTTGTCATGATAGAATATTTGTCTGATGCGAGTTTTATGTTTGTTATTTGCTAGGTGTTATGTTTGTTTGAGATGGTTGAACAATGGGCATGTTAATGTTTTGAAAAATTATGGTAGATTAACGGTGAACAATATGCTTGCTTAATGTTATGTTTTTGTTTAATTTGTGAATATTATGAGAGTATTTGTTTGATGGGCATATTATTATTTTTAAAATTTATGATAGGTGTCATTTTTTTGAAAATGTTATATAATTTTTCTTGTGATTAGATTATGTGAAATTGTGGTTTTAAAACAAATTGAATTGTGTTTTGGATTGATATGATTTTAATGGTTTAGTTTGATTCTAATTTTTATAGAACCGTAGGTAATGGATTGGTTTTGATTTTATCCTAAACCGGACTATACATATCCCTAGTCAAATTGAAATAGATTTTAATTACACTAAAAAATAGGGATGTCTTAATTGAGCTAGATGTTAAGTCCAATACACTCAATTGGGGACATAAGAAGATCGATGTTTCTACCCATCATAACCAGTGTGCATTTGAGTTGGGTTGAATTTGCGCATGATAGTTACTCATCAAGAGATACTCAATTAACGACATTACCTACTGTTCAAGCAAAGCAGAAGTGATGTGTGAAGGAGGGTGATAAGGTGAATGTGAAGGGAAAGATATACATTAATGGATTAAGTAAATTTAGTGCATATGTTGATGCTCTCCCTATTGGTTTAAAAGCATACATTAAGTATATCAAGGATGTAGATGCATATGGTAATTGAGGTTTCAGGGCTATTGTTGATTTAATGGGTTTTACAGAGAATGCATGGTGTGAAGTTAGGTGTGATCTACTAAGTGAGTTGTACACCCACAAAAAGGAATACACTATATTTTATGAGCCATATGAAAGGGTTGAGACGTTGACACACATCCTGTTATACTTTGAAACCGACCTTGATTATGATTATTGAATGACTATGCCAAACATGAGACATTTTGTTGTGTCATGTTATAATGTTGTACTATTTGTCTGTGCAGTAGTGTCTCACATTCTTACCTTTAAGAATAGTGTTAGTATCTTAACTTGAGCATTGTGAAATTGCCATCGGGTTTGTTAACGAAAATCATTTTGTGTAGGTATAACAAATTAATCTTGTTTGCATTTATTAATTTATCAATTAGTTGTACATAATTATAACTGATACTTTTGCATTTTTTTGTATGTTTTTTTGTAATCGGATCATCCAATTCCTCCCATGTCAACCAATTGGCGACAATACCATTACCCTTGTGCATACGACTAGGATAAAGCATATGTTGGACTTATTAGTGATATCAAACAGGTCTATAATTCATCGTCCCATTGTTTTAAGTCATTTTGTTAATTTATCCAATCAAGTAAATAAAAATTATAAGTACATCTTTAATGAAAAAAAAAAAAAAGGTGACTTGTATCTTTTATAAATGGATTGATTCTATTACATATGGGGTTGGGTCTGTGATCGAATTGGATTGTACTATTGGGCCCGTGATAACGGATTGGAGGGTATTGTTGGACCCATGGAGGCCCACCACAGATTCCATTTCGATAATCTGAACTGTTCAATGTGTAGAACTCGTCGAGTATTATATGCTGGTAAAAAATCACGTTGATCGGATATCGATAGTTATCTCATCGGATCAGATTTCTATTAACCATTTATTTTTTCACCGTCTAATTTTTTTTTTAAATACAAAATTGATTTGATCACGTAGCTATCGATATCCGATCAACGTGATTTTTTGACAAGCATATAGTACTCGACAAGTTCTACAAATTGGATGGCTCAAATTATCGAAACGGGATCCGTAGTGGAGCTCTACAGATCTAATAGTATCCTCCAGTCCAATCACGGACTAGAGAGAAGCGAGCCCCTACTTATAACAGTATAATGCTAGGGATCATGAAAAAAATATCATGAAATGCATCATGAAGATTTTTCATCCTTTGATTAGTGTGTAGTGTTTTATTGTATGTATAATCCAAAGGTGGAGAATCTTTCATGATCATCTTCATGATATTTTTTTCATGATTCCTAGTATTACTTAGTGATCATTTCATTATACATTGTGAAATACTGATCAATGTAGTAATGTGAACGTTGAACATTTTAAGCTCTTGTTTACCAAGCACCAAAAAAACAAACATTTTGGACCCTCTATTGTACATTGTGAAATACTAATAAAATAAAAAATTTGTTAGTGATTTTATAAGATGATTTCACATAAACAAATAAAGGCTTGGTTTGGGAAATGTGACGACCGGGTTTTATCCTCATTTCTTTTTCTTTTTTTTTTCTTCTTCTCTTTTCTTTCTTTCTTTGCCCCGTTCTTCCTTTAATTTCATTGGGCTTGAAACGTCCGAAAATAGTTCTCAAAGTAAAGTTCATGTTCTCGTTTTGTTCAATATTGAATTTCACTTGTTCCGGAGGGTGCACGTTGGGTCCGGAGTGTTCGGGGGTTGAACCACAATTTTTCTTGGCTGTTGGGCCAGGGCCGCACGTGTGGGATGGAGGGGCCGCACGTCCGGGAGGCCAGGACGCACGTGCGGGAAACAGGAGAGGCTGGGCAGTGCATACTGAAATATATGCACGTGCGTGAAGGAGGTGCGGGGAGGTGCCGCACGTGCGGGAGGAAGAGCCGCACATACGGGAGGCACTTGTCATAGGTGCGGGAATGGGCTCCGCACGTGCGGGAAAGGCCCAGATCCGAGGCTCTGTTATTTTTTCCCTGTTTTGATTGTGTATATCACTTTTGTTATGTCTCTCTCTCTCTCTAAAAGTACATCTCTCTCACTTCTCTCTACATTTCTATCTCAAAAACAAGATCAAAACACTTGATCCACTTCTATCCATTGAGATTCAACCATAGCTCCCTCATCAAGGATTGAAAACTCCTCAAAAACTACATTGTGTACGGAGAAGAAACTTCTATAATCTTGGATTCTAGGGTTTCATTCTTTTATCCTCTCAATTTCTTCACCAAACTTTGAGGTGGGGTTTTCTTGAGTCATATATACAAGCTTTGCTATTTTTGATGATGATTTAAGAGTTTTCTTCTAGTTCTTATGTTGATCTCAACATTGTGATTCAAAGTGTAGAGAGTTTTAAAAGTGGGTTTGTATCTTAGTCCTTTCACAAATTTTGGAGGGTTTCCTTCTATTAAACTTAAGAAAAATGGTTTTGTTAGGGTTTCACTAAGGAAATGAGAAAATGCTAGGTTTTGATGAAAAACCCTAGAAAGTGGGGATTTTTTGAAAAATATGGAAATGTCCATGGAATTCTTTCTTTTCTTTTGATAGAAAGATGAATGAGTATAGATTCCATAATGTGGTTTGCAAAAATGGCAATCTTATTGACATGTTGACATGGAGGAGTTGTTTTAAAAACTATCATTAAATAAATGATGATATATGGTTGTGAGATGACAATTATTGTGCACTATGGACTTTCTTGTGAATTTTAACATTGGAGATTAATGTTTGAAAAACACTATGTGTAGTCTTGAAGAGACTAGATTGTTAAGACTTGTGAGATGAAAAATTGTAGCCATGTGTTGATGACATATGATTATCTTGTGAAAGAACATTTAAGAGAGGGAATGACAAATGTGAATGTTGAAATTGTTGTAGAGTTATTTGAAAATGGAGAAATGCTATGAGGTATGGAAAGTCATTGCATTGCATACGTATTCAATTTATTATTATGCATTGTGAATTTTGATTTAAGATATTCACTTCATGAAAGAAAAAGCCATTGTAATAAGAACTATGGTAATGTGTTGTGGGTTAAATACGTTGGTAAGTCTAGATAGGGGGTGTACATAAGCTGTTAAGTTGGCCTGAGTGTTCGGGGTGAAAGACCGAAAACACGCGCGGATGAGGTACCACTTCCCTTCCGGTTAGCAACCGGTAAAGTGGAGTATTGGTAGTGCTTGTTGAGCCTACTTGCAGACACCAGCCTAGGGATTACCTGAGTCGTATTTACCACCCTTATTGATTAAAATTGGAAGTTTTGAAATGTGTTGAGATTTCAAAATTTTATTGAAAATGGTAATCTTCAAGAAGAGCATGAAATGAGATTTCTTTAAAGGGGCATGACATGGCGTTGACATTGTATTTTTATTGAGAGTTTGCATAACTGTATATACTTTGTAAGAATTCTCTACTGGGCTTTATGCTCACCCCTATGGGACTTTGGTGCAGGTAAAGACGTGGTGATCCCGCCAAACTAAGGGCGCGGATATGTTTTGGTGAAGAGTAGATTGCTCTTATTTTGTTTGTGAATTTTTGTAAGCCAAGGGCTAAAGGTGTCTGGGTCCGAGAGACCACTTTGTGTAATCGGGCTATTGCCTTGGGAGATGTAAGCCCTTAAAGGCATTTTATTTGTTTTAAGACTAGATGTTTCACATGCTATAGATTCATGTGTTCTTCTCATCATTGAATGTATATCCGCATGTGGAACTTTTGTATAAAACCTGGGAGATTTATGATGTGAGGGTTGGAGAATGGTTATATATAATTAATGAATGTGGCATGATGCATTATACATGTTGGGTTTATTTCGGGCCATGACAGGAAATGGGTTGGCTTTTTGGTTTTTTGGCTTTTTTGGCTATTTTAACCTAGGGCTAAAAAGCTTGGTTTGGGAAGGATTTTTGGTTTTTCAGGATTTTTTGTGAGAAAAAGAATGTAATGATTATGGGTTAGATGTGATGTTTTATCTTATTGAACTAAAAAACTTATTTTGTATTTTGTGACTATTTTAGCCAAAAACACCTCCAAACCCACTTCCCAAACTCAACCTCAATCCCTGAAACCTTATTGAGTGAGGGTTAATTGAACCGGTTCACTCCGTTCACGATTTCCCAAAAAAATGTCTATAGATTTTCCTAATAAAGATGACTGCAACGTATCAGAATTGCTTTCCAGCAATATCGATAAGGATAACAATGGCCAATCTCCAACGAGGATGACTCCGCTTCCCCAACAACCGACGACTCCGCTGCTAGAACAACCGACTCCGACGCTGACTCCGATCCTGGAAGGTGACTGTTTTCTTCTTCTATTATCCCTCTTTGTTAGTGTTTCTATTTACACTCACATTTCATCTCAAGATCCACCATTAATAATTTAATAAATAATAAATTTGTTCAATACACGCCACAATGTTTATTTTTTACCTTTAATCACACACCCAACCACCACCACCGCCACCGCCACTGCCGCCGCCACCACCTGCAACCCAGCTCCGTCGCCGGCACCGGTGTAGCCCCTCCCCCTTCCCTTCTTGTCTTCAAGCCACCATTGCGATCTGCCCTTTAGCCTCCCCCACTTCAGATCTAGGGTTTCAGAGGGTAGAGATTTAGGGTTTCAGAGGTGAAGGGAAGAAGAAGAAGAAGAAGAAGAAGAAGAAGAAAAAGAAGGAAGATGAGGGAAAGAATGGTGGGGGGAAGGGTATCGGAGGGTGCTGGAGAGGGAAGCTGACGGGAAAGGTACGGCAAGGGTAGCGCAGAGGGGTGGGGAGGATGGCACGAAGCTGGTAGGGGTGGCGACGTCACCACCAGCGCCGGCTAGGGTTTGCAGTGGCACCATAGATCTTCCACCCCCTCCCCATCACCACCAAAACCCCCTTCCACAAAAGCATGAGAGAGAGAGAGAGAGAGAGAGAGAGAGAGAGAGAAAGAGCGAGAGAGAGAGAGAAAGAGAAAGAGAAAGAGGTACGATTTACTGGAGGGGAAGATCGTGAAATCTAAGTTATGGGGGAGTGCTTGCGACGGAGGGAAACGGTGAGAGAGGCGCTGCCGGCTATAGGAGGATGCAAGAGAGGGGTTGATAGTGGCAGGAGGTGTGCAAGTCACTGGGCGAAAGGAGGAGCTGCTATTTAGGGTTTCGGAGGAAAAAGAATAGAGAGAAAGTAGAAGAGGATATTTTGGTAATTCTCTTTATGTACAGAATAGTAATTAAAAAATTTAGAAAAAATGGTGTGGGATTAATAAATTAATAGTGTGTAAATAGAGGCACCCTCTTTGTTTTGTCACCTTTTTATTTTACCTTTATTTTTCTTTTTCAATTCAGTTCTGTTTGTTTGTTTAGGGTTTTCTTTATTCACTCTTTAATTTTCAATTCAGGTCTGTTGTTAGGCAACTCGGATCTCAAGCAGAAGATGGAACATGTGCTTCGAAATTTATGCAGTGGGCAATATGGGCCTTTGCTACTTCAATTTTGGACACTCATAAAAATGAACAACTTGTTTTTCCTTAAAACTCAAAGTTCACATTCTTTTCTTGTAACACCTGATGATTTACTTCATTTGTATTAGAAGTCCTCTGAAAAAGAAATGTTAAGTTGGATGGTCTTCCCGGTGTGTTCATGTCCAGTGATGGTGCTTTAACATATTTGTGGTTGCTTGTGTCTAAACAAGGTTTTTATGAGGAGAATTATGTTGGTATGCTTCAAATAGTATCCAACACCAAAGAGACATGTCTACAATTTTTCAAGGAAGCTCATGTTTGTGACCTCTTTCAGGTTTGTCCCCAACCCATACATCTTAGACATTCTCAACATCAATTCATGTGAAATATATAGTTTTCTGTTGAATTTTCTCTAAACTTTATGTTGGTGATAATTGCAAATAAAACACCAGAAAATACAAATTACAATAATTATTGAAAGGGCTGAGGCGCGAAAAATTCGCCCTCTTTAAGGAGATTCAAACCCTTTGCGGTTAGACAAAGCCTCACGTCGGTGCAGCAGAACAAACCTTGACTTGTCCTCCCAGGATACAACAACCCGACTAAGTCGTATGGTTCATCAATACTGCACAATTGGTTGAACCCAAAGCTTCATCACATACACCCTTTATTTCTTTGCCTAATAATCTCTCAAATAAAAAACTAGCATACACTTTTTTTTTTTTTTTGAGCTACCAATAAGAGAGGTGAAAGGCTCAATTTATAGGAGAGGAAAGCTTGGTCACCAAGAAAGGGGTTAACTTGGAGGAAAAGTATAGGAGAGGAAATTGGTGGGCAATTTCCTTGGAAGACTTGAAG